>CM042393.1:5669571-6008211 GCA_023634145.1 Thymallus thymallus | reverse complement strand
GCCCCCTGGGCTCGTCCACCACCTCCCGCTCTGGGATGATGTGTCGGACCCTCAGGACACGACCCGGTTTGACCTCCACGAACTCGTAGCCGTCGGCGGGTTCCGAGGTTTCTATGGGAACCACGACGTTGGCCGACTTCCCTGTCAGGCAGCAGAGGAGGCCGTCCATTAAGGTGGTCAACATGGCTGCTCTTGGAGGAAAACACACACACACACTAACACATGTACACACATACACACAGACATAAACATATATTGCATATGACTCATGAGGGTAATAATAATGTCTGACACTACACAGTCTTCTGTTTTACTATACACACAACATATGCTCACAAACCCAGTCACAGCATGCACACACAAACACACGCTAGTAGGATAATCCCTATTCTAAAGCCTTCAGAGTTAAGGTTAATCTATGTGAAAACAGTCCACTGCTAGAATCCCAGCCCCACAGAGTAATGAGCACACAATATCTCAGCGATGGAAGACACGTCCTTAGACACGTCCGTGACTAGTTAAAACTTCAGACGGGGCTTATTAATAGGCTCTTATATGAAGCCTCTTCCTCTAGCAAGGCCTTATGGGCATTAATGGAAAAGCCTCTTCCTCTAGCAAGTCCTTATGGGTATTCATAGAAAAGGGCAGTAATAGCCCATGGTTGAGTTAAAGCCGGCTACAGTGTGACAATGGGTCCACTCTGTGTCTTCCAGAATAATTTTTGGGCTGTACCTATCTGATTATGGAAAAGGTTTTTTTGGAAGTGGGACTACTCTGAATGAAGCGAAGATTACATGCATTCACACACACACACACACGTCACTCACACATAATCTGGCTCAGGACAGCCCCTGTAAAGGGATTGGGGCGTGGCTCTTCTTTAAGATCTCTTTCATTCAAATCAAATGACAAGCGTGTTTGAGGTGACGATTAATTTAATTGAAGGTTTTATTGTGCTACTCTGAGGGGGGAGCGTCAACGTTTTAAACATTGTCACAAACTACTGACAAAACGTTCCTGACAAAACAATCAAACCAAACCACATTGTTACAACTACTGACATATTTATTCACACTCTGTCCTCTCACTGATGTCCTAATGTCTTGTTGTTTCTCGGTCTGGCAACAGCAGAGAGAGTCGTCCTGGGTCTGTCTCCTGTGATATTAGTCTGCCTGCTGCTCTCCTCTCTTCCTGGGAAAGAGGGATTATACCACTCTTTTTTCACTCCCTCCACTCCACACACTGCAATCTGTTTCTCTGTGTCCTATCTAGAAATAGAATAGAATAGAATAAGTCGGTGATGTCTTTTCATTTGAGGCTTGATGTTGGACCTAGCTACCCACTGGGCAATAACTGGTTAAATCAATGTTGTTTCTACGTCATTTCAACGCCCCAAAAAAGAACGTGATGACGTTGAATCAACGTGGAAAACTGATTGGATTTGCAAAAAGTCATCAACATAATGGCATTTTGTCTCTTTTTTTTCAACCAACTTTTCACCTAAATCCAATGACAGTCAAATTTTTTGTTGATTTCACGTTGAATTCACGTTAGTTGACAACTCCAAATGTAAATCAAAACTAGACGTCTATGCCTAGAGGGTATGCTCTTTGTGCCAATGCAGACTGTTCAACCTCAGCCCTACTGGTCACTGTGGTTGGATAAGGAGGATTATTGAATTTCACATATCATTCCACTCCTCTCTTATTTCCACTTCCTCTGTCCACAGTGTTCTGCAGTGCTGTGTGGACAGTGATATCTGTAGGCCTTGATGTCTGACACATCAGGTTTGAACATCCTAAATGCGGGACAAGGTTTGCCTTGCTAGCAAACGTGTCCCTGGCCTTGACTAATGTGGTGTTGCCCTCCGTTTTCTCCTAGTGTAGGTTCGGATAGGGGGCATCCGTAAGTCCAGAACGTAAAGACCTGTACTGTGTTTAAGACCTAAACGGCTTATAAATATATCTTATTTATGAGTACATATTATTTGCCTATCATCTATCATGTCTATCACAGACCATACACCTTAATGTTAATAAGTAGTCATGTCAGGTCTCATTTGAAGTAGAAAACACTGTACAGTGCCTTCAGAAAGTATTCATACCCCTTGACTTACTTGTTGTTAAAGCCTGAATTCAACATGGTATTAAAAATAATTCTCAATAATCTACACACAATACCACATAATGACAAAGTACAAAATAGATTTTTTAAATTGTTTCACATTTATTGAAATAAAATACAGAAATTAAATTTACATAAATATTCACACCCGAGTCAAAAAATGTTTTAAGATTGTTTTTATTTAACCTTTATTTAACTAGGCAAGTCAGTTAAGAACAAATTCTTATTTACAATGACGGCCTACACCGGCCAAACTCGGACGACACTGGGCCAATTTTGCGCCGCCTTATAGGACTCCCAACCACGGCCGGATGTTATACAGCCTACTTGGTAGAAACACCTTTGGCAGCGATTACAGCTGTGAGTCTTTCTGGGAAAGTCTCTAAGAGCTTCCACACCTGGATTGAGAAACATCAGCCCATTATTATTTTTTTAATTCTTCAATCTCTGTCAAATGATCATTGCCATTTAGATAGATAGATAGATAGATAGATAGGTACTTTATTGATCCCCCTGGGGGGAAATTTCATTGTCAAGCATTTTCAGGTCTTGCCATAGATTTTCTAGTAGATTTAAGTCAAAACTGTAACTCGGCCACTCAGGAACATTCACTGTCATCTTGGTAAGCAACTCCAGTGTAGATTTGGCCTTGTGTTTTAGGTTATTGTCCTGCTGAAAGGTGAATTAATATCCCAGTGTCTGTTGGAAAGCAGACTGAACCAGGTTTTTCTTTATAATTTTGCCTGTGCTTAGTTCCATTCCATTTATTTTTATCCTGAAAAACGTGCCAGTCCTTAACGATTACAAGCATACCCATAACATGATGCAGCCACCACTATGCTTGAAAATATGGAGAGTGGTACTCAATAATGTGTTGTTTTGGATTTGCCACAAACATAACACTTTGTATTCAGGACAAAAAATGTATTGCTTTGCCACGTTTTTTGCAGTATTACTTTAGTGCCTTGTTGCAAACAGGATGCATGTTTTGGAATATTTGTATTCTGTACAGGCTTCCTTCTTTTTAGTCTGTCAATTAGGTTGGTATTGTGAAGTAACTACTACAATTTTGTTGATCCATCCTCAGTTTTCTTCTATCACATCCATTAAAATCTGTGACTGTTTTAAAGACGGCAACTGGGTTAGGAAGGACGCCTGTATCTTTGTAGTGACTGGGTGTATTACTACACCATCCAAAGTGTAATTAATAACTTCACCATGCTCAAAGGGATATTCAATGTCTGCTTTTTTTTATTTTACCCATCTACCAATCTCAATTGCATGTCTGTGGCCATGAAGTGCTTTGAAAGGTTGGTCATGGCTCACATCAAAACCATTATCCCAGAAACCCTAGACCCACTCCAATTTGTATACCGCTCAAACAGATCCACAGATGACGCAATCTCTATTGCACTCCACACTGCCCTTTCCCACCTGGACAAAAGGAACACCTATGTGAGAATGCTATTCATTGACTACAGCTCAGCGTTCAACACCATAGTGCCCACAAAGCTCATCACTAAGCTAAGGACCCTGGGACTAAACACCTCCCTCTGCAACTGGATCCTGGACTTCCTGACAGGCCTCCCCCAGGTGGTAAGGGTAGGTAACAACACATCTGCCACATTGTTTCGTTAACACAGGTTGATTGCTCATGCTGATTGAGTCAGAATAACAGACTGGAAGCTTTAAAAGGAGGGTGGTGCTTGAAATCATTGTTCTTCCTCTGTCAACCATGGTTACCTGCAAGGAAACACGTGCCGTCATCATTGCTTTGCACAAAAAGGGCTTCACAGGCAAGGATATTGCTGCTGGTAAGATTGCACCTAAATCAACCATTGATCGGATCATCAAGAACTTCAAAGGAAAAAGGTTCAGTTGTTGTGAAGAAGGCGTCAGGGCGCCCAAGAAAGTCCAGCAAGCGCCAGGACCGTCTCCTAAAGTTGATTCAGCTGCGGGATCGGGGCACCACCAGTGCAGAGCTTGCTCATTAATGGCAGCAGGCAGGTGTGAGTGCATCTGCACGCCCAGTGAGGTGAAGACTTTTGGAGGATGGCCTGGTGTCAAGAAGGGCAGCAAAGAAGCCACTTCTCTCCAGGAAAAACATCAGGGACAGACTGATATTCTGCAAAAGGTACAGGGATTGGACTGCTGAGGACTGGGGTAGAGTCATTTTCTCTGATGAATCCCCTTTCCGATTGTTTGGGCCATCCGGAAAACACTTTGTCCGGAGAAGACAAGGTGAGTGCTACCATCAGACCATTCATGTGTGGGGTTGCTTCTCAGCCAAGGGAGTGGGCTCACTCACAATTTTGCATAAGAACACAGTCATGAATAAAGAATGGTACCAACACATCCTTCGAGAGCAACTTCTCCCAACCATCCAAGAACAGTTTGGTGACGACCAATGCCTTTTCCAGCATGATGGAGCACCTTGACATAAGGCAAAAGTGATAACTAAGTGGCTCGGGGAACAAAACATCGACATTTTGGGTCCATGGCCAGGAAACTCCCCAGACCTTAATCCCATTGAGAACTTGTGGTCGATCCTCAAGAGGCGGGTGGACAAACAAAAACCCACAACTTCTGACAAACTCCAAGCATTGATTATGCAAGAATGGCCTGCCATCAGTCAGGATGTGGCCCAGAAGTGCATTGACAGCATGCCAGGGCGGATTTTAGAGGTCTTGAAAAAGAAGGGTCAACACTGCAAATATTGACTCTTTGCATAAACTGAATGTCATGTCAATGAAAGCCTTTGACACTTATGGAATACTTGTAATTATACTTCAGTGTACCATAGTAACTACTGACATAAAGGTCTAAGAACACTGAAGCAGCAAACTTTATGGAGACCAATATTTGTCATTCTCAAAACTTTTGGCCACGACTGTAGACAGGGCTGTAGTGGAGCGGGTCGAAAGTTTCAAGTTCCTTGGTGTCCTCATCACCAACAAACTATCATGGTCCAGACAGTCGTGAAGAGGGCACAACAACACCTTTTCCCCCTCAGGAGACTGAAAAGATTTGGCATGGGTCCCCAAATCCTCAATATGTTCTACAGCTGCACCATCGAGAGCATCCTGACCGGTTGCATCAATGCCTGATATGGCAACTGCTCGGCATCCGACCGCAAGGCGCTACAGAGGGTAGTGCGCACGGCCCAATACATCAATGGGGCCAAGCTTCCTGCCATCCAGGACCTATATACTAGACGTGTCAATGGAAGGCCCCAAAAATTGTCAAAGACTCCAGTCACCCAAGCCATAGACTGTTCTCTCTGCTACCGCATAGCAAGCGGTACCGGTATGCCAAGTCAAGGTCCAAAAGGCTCCTTAACAGCTTCTACCCCCAAGCCATAAGACTGTTGAACAATTAATCAAATGGCCACCTGGACTAATTACATTTGTTTTTTACACTGCTGCTACTCTCTGTTTATTATCTATGCATAGTCACTTCACCACTACCTACATGTACAAATGACCTGGACTAACTTGTACCCCCGCACATTGACTCGGTACCGGTACCCCCTGTATATAGCCGCGTTATTGTTATGTGATTGGATTTTGATTTGAATAGATGCCCTTCTTTGCGAGGCATTGGAAAACCTCCCTGGTCTTTGTGGTTAAATCTGTATTTGAAATTCACTGCTCGACTGAGGGGTACACAGATGAGGTAGTCATTCAAAAATCATGTTGCACACATGTTACATACAAAGTGATTCCATGTTACTTATAATGTGACTTGTTAAGCAATTTGTACTCTTGAACTTATTTAGGCTTGCCATAACAAATGGGTTGAATACAGCTTTTGGTTTAATTAATTAGTAAACATTTCTAAAAACATAATTCCACTTTGACATCCTGGGGTATTGTGTGTAGACCAGTGACAAACATTTTTCAATTTAATACATTTTCAATTCAGCCTGTAACACAAAAACATTTTTCAATAAGTCAAAGGGTGTGAATACTTTCTGAAGGCAATGTAGATAAACATTGCATCCTCCTGCCTAAAAGACTGTCTTTAAACCACAACTCCTTTTCCTAGCAGTCTTCCTCAGTGTTCATAATAACCGGGGGTAAAGATACTATAGCTCTAAATTATTCAGAATTCCAGTGTTGCCTGAAAACCCTTTAGACGTGTCTCGTCACAATAAATCACTGAGTGGGACCTCTTACATTAATCCCACAAACTGCAACAGTGGGCTGTTTTGTGATTTGGCACACAGTGGTTTTACATCACTCATACTCTGTGGATCTGTTCCCGATTTCATTCATTTTGCTGATGTTGACATTATTCATGTGGTCTCATCTTAATAATACACCTACAGCAATGAGTGTTCAGAGAAACTGCCACCCACTGTCTTGGCCAATAATGCTTTTATTATGATGTAATCAGCATGAAACTGGCCACGAATAGCAAAAACCCAACTGAAGTCCCACATACATTCTTATTGTACTCATTTCAATCACCCGTCTGTCTACTTTCTGTCTACCCATTCAGGAACAAGATCCTACAATTTTTGGCAATTTGCTTCGAAGTCAGCAATTGGGTCAAAATCTCAGTTTGGTCCATCTGTGATATGCTAATGTTGTCACCCCTCCAAATTGGCCAGTAATATCTGCAAGGCTAGCAGTAGCAACAAACAGCATTCCTGCCAATGACGTAGTTAAGACAGGGTTACATAAGCCCAGACCAAAGGGTAGTCATCCCTGCGTAGTGATTGGTGCACAGAAAAGGCCATACATCATCAGATGGATTAGAACTCACTATGGCCTCAGAGTGTTGACAGTCTCAGGCCTGCTAAGGGTCATCAAACACTAACAATAATCCCTCTCCTTCTGAGAGGTGTGACTTCAGGCATGCTTCTGTTCTGCAAGATGCAAGGTATTTCTGTACAGCAAAGAGGCATGGTGTTGATAGATGAAACTTCTGAGGATGCTGCCGCGTTCACGTGCTAGTTGGAACTAGGAAACTTAGAAATTTCTGACTTGCTAAATGGTTGTAGTCCAGCATCATCAGAAGTTTAATCTATCAACACTTTGTTATCAGGGATGCCACTTTGCTTTACAGAAATACCACGCATCTTGCAGAACAAAAGCATGCCTGTGTGGGAGCATACTTCCTTTTGTAGCTGGAGAAGAATCAGCCTTTCAAAGCTCTTCACCACTACTGGTTAATGCTACAGGGTAGTAGTCATTGTTGCAAGAGGGGTTGCTCTTTTTAGGTACTGGGCTTATGGTGGACGATATCCATATTATTGGGATGGAATGTTCTGTCAGAGAGCGGTTAAAGAGCTCACAGTAAACACCTGCCAGTTGCTTATGGCACACATTAAGTAAACAAACACTGATGTTGTCTGGCCCAGGTGCATTGCTTTGTTTTGTCCTTTTAAACATAGCTTCTGCATCTTTTGGTTGCAGTTCAACAATTGTGTAACAAGGTCAGCTTTTCCCTTTCAATTGCAAAGTCATGTTGGTCAACAAAAACTATTAAGATTCTCGGCAGGTCAACACAGTCTTTTTGATGTTTTTTTGGAGAAGGGGGCAGTTTGGGTGTTATCAAGGTCTGCCAGTATTTTCACACCCCTCCAAGCATCTTCACCCTCCTGAAAGAGCCATTTCTTCTTCTCCTTGTACACTCTCTTGGCCTGTTTCATCTGAGTTTTTTTATTTGGATTGAATTAGTTTACCCTCAACCTTGTTGCCAGTTGTAAATGCTATTTTCTTTTCATTTAAATTGTTTTCAGGTCCTATGTGATCCAGGGTTTGTTGTTAGAAAATACCTTTACAGTTTTGGAAGGAACAATCATCTCCTCACAGAAATTATAATCAGTGATAGCTTCAGTGGCCTCCTCAAAGCTCGCTCCCTCTGTGAACACACGCCCATCTGCAGAGTCAAAGCAGCCCTGTAAGGTCACACTGCTATCATTGTCCCATTTTCTGACCACTTTCTTAACCACACCATGTAGTTTGGTGCGATAGACTGGCATTAAATAAGGTGTTGAAATCTGGAGTTCAGGCTGTAGATTCATGTAGGCAGTAGGTTCTGTACTAAACCAGAGGCGAGGCCAAGTTGACCAACCAAGAGAGAAGTCTATTTGGTACTAAAAACACACTAAATTCTAAATGCTGCTGAGAATTTGTTCATTGTCCTCCAATGGACTGGTGTCAGCTGGAGGGTCCAATCAATACAAAGCAACACATCACTTGACCTATCGCTGGCTGACAGCTTCAAAACAATCCATAGGATAGGAGCTTTGTCTTGAATACGAATAATCTAAGAAGTACGTAATAAAACCAATCAAACACAGTTGGTATGACATTTAATACAAAATACACCCTAAAGGTAGTCTGGAACATTATTTTAATGACTATGTATTCATTAACTTGTTATATAATTATTTTTACATCCAAGCTTATTTTGAAAACCTCAACCAGGAATCTACAATATCATCTTAGGAAATACGATGCAATAAGGGCTGTGCAAAGGACAATTCTTGTCTTTACTATTATTCAATTTTCTAGGTCTCCATTCCATAGAATGGAAAACAACAGAGCGTGCGCAGACTGCGCACTGCCGGTCTGAATGGGCAACTGAACGAGCGTCTGATGCGACAAATACACAGCGAATGCCAGAATGTTTTTCACCTTTTTTTCACCGGTTTTCAAGATACATTAGATCAGCCATGCCACTTTACACACATTCAATATCACATCCCCATTTTGGTATTTGATTTAGGCTAATTAAATTCTGAGAATGTGTTATGCAATTGGTTTAGCAGATCTGCCAATTACCCAGTGCGTGCTCTTTTTGCCTTATGTTGACACAACATACCATCATAATCATACATCAAGCTTCATACCCATACATTCTCAATTCTCAATAACGAAGAATCTTACCTTATTTTTGTCCACAGGGGTACAATTATTACATAATACGCTTCTTTCTCGTATACTGCGTCTTCGAAACAGGAGCTCTATAATCTGTTGCAGCCAATCCAATAAACGAATCTAATTGGAGTCTGCAGCACTGTTCTCAACCTCGACATCCTCACCCGCTAGTTTACATGGCTACTACAATTTAAAAGAAAGTTGCGTTTATCAATGCCATTGCATATTGGACGTGCCTGTGGACGCATAGTAGACGCGCACGCCAGGTGTCTACATGTGCAGGTTTTTATCTATAAAGCGCACGGTTCACGCTTGTCCAACTGTTCCATACCCTCGCCCTGTATCCGCATCATGGAGCTGCTCCCTACCGCTTGACTGACGTGCGACAGAACCAGCCCTAGACACGACAGCGTCACCACCAGCCGACATGTAACACATACCCCCTGTTGCTACTAAGAAGAGTAAATATTTAATACGTATTGGAATATGCAGCATACTTTGCGAGCAAAACTATTCCAAAATCTACCCCTGCAAGACACCTACATATAATTAAGTGTAGGCCTAATATCCATTTCTAGGTCATATTCTCCCTTCAGCGCTGATCTGTGAATAAACAAGTCCAGCTGTCTCCATGGAGATGGCATCCTATACATTGGAACAGTGTGTGCCACTAGCTGACACTGCTGATACAGGGGGAATGTCATCTTTTCATGGACAGTCCTTGAAAAGTGCAATTTCAGTAAAAACAGCTTAGTTGTTTCCGTTTATAATGGACAACATTTGAAAGTGTAACTGATAAAGCCAATACATCCCATTGGTTTCAAAACAAGTGTAAAGGGAAAATGCTAAATGTTTCCATAATCATAATACCACCCATCTTACTCTCTCTTCATCCTCCTCTAACAGACAACTGATGCTGATGCAGTTGCTATTGGGTTTCAGGGGGTCCAGAAGTCAGAGAGGCGAAACCAGGCAGACTTCCATACACCAGCAGTCACTCAGAGACAGAAGTATGATGCCCTGGTGACCGCCTGTTCACAGCCATGTTTCACACATAGGCCTACCACAGAAATAATCAGAGAATGAGCAGCAACATAGGTCTCAAATACTGTTTATAAATTTGCTGCAATTGCATGTTATAGGCCCTACATCAATGTATTTAAACAGTTTCATGGGATAGCTGTATACCATGTTTATTAACCTACACGTGTAATTAAAAGTATTATATCCTATGGCCTTTAGACAATAGCAGTGAAGCAGAGTGGCAATAGAGAGTGGTTACTTACAAAGCAAACCAATGTCTTATTAAAGTCCAGTATCCTTGCACTAGCGAGAAAGAACTGGACGGGTGAAAGCGCATAGTCTGCATATACAGTATTTGTTAGATCAAGGAGAGAAAGGAATCTACTATACATAACTTCCATTCTTTCCTGCCTTTATCTGTCAAACTATCACAAGTTTTTGGGTGGGGCAAAAAAAATTTATAGGCAGCTTTCTGTCCAATTACGATACGATATATCGTGGTCTTAGACCACATGGGATAGGTTGATAGCCAATGGACATGCTAGGGTTGGAGCTGTAAATGCTGCATTTAGCTACCATCGTGATAAAGAGGTAGCCACGAAGCTAAGCTGTTTACATGTATTTATGGCCATGAGCATGTGCCTCGCTGTACTTTATGCGGTGTTTAATGATTACAGGTGATATCGTTGGACGCGAGAATGTTTACTACAGCGTGACTGCAATAACAAGTGAATGTGGAGGATTTAATGAACGTTGGCTAGGCTTGAGAGCAACTAACGGTAGCTAGCTAACTATCCATATAACGACCGTTCACTCGCTAAAACAGCCAGCTCTGGCTAGCTACCTGCCACATTATCTACCCATCTGCAAGATATCTGCCGGCGTCTAGTCGTGGGACACTAAAAAGGGAACACCATGGATAAGGTAGCTAATTTGACGGCAAAGCATGTTGTGAAGAGAAAGCAGCCAACTTGACAACTTAGTTATCTTATGGCAGCTTGGCTAGCTAGCTAGTTAGCCTAACGTTAGTTAATGTCAATGTACTGATCTTACCATGTGGCTGTTTTATCTGAGTTGTTTAATCGTATGATCTCAAATAGTTATCTAGCTATCTGTCTTCTTGGTAACATTCATGTTTCCATTGAAGACTTGGCTAGCTTGTATCCTAGATAGCCAGATAGAATCCACCAAACAGAGAGACGGGGAACGCCCAGTGTCAGCCACCATGGATGGCATCAGTCCCCTGTTTCGAGCAGGGCAGGGCCCGGGGTGTCATAGTGTCTTGGAGGACACGTATTCAAGAACCTTAGTGTTCTTTGCTTCTCTCTTTGTCTAGTTTGAACCAAACGCTGTCAAATGGGCTGTAGAGCATCCTTCATATTTAGGTAGAGGACAACCTAGACATCCTGCAGGGCAGGAGGCTTGGTCACCCCCGAGCTACAGGATGGAAGATGCTCTGCAAAATTGTCATTTTAGATTCAGCATACAACACAAACCAAATACTTTGATTTTTCTAAAGGCGGATTTCTTAAAGGGTCTCCCCGTTTACAACAAGAGCAACTTCAGCCGGTTCCATGCAGATTCTGTGTGTAAAGCATCGGTGAGCACAGACTCTCAAATCTATCAGAACATGTTCCATGTAAAGTGAATAAGAGATGAACGTCATCAGTCTTGATTCATCTGAATCTCTGTGAATTACTTTTTACAGAACCGAAGACCGTCCGTGTACCTCCCGACACGCGAGTACCCCTCAGAACAGAGTAAGTATCAGACTTCATGGACATTCTTTATTTAGCGTTTCTTTGGAAAAATGTACTGCTAGAAATAAAAATATGATTTCAGAGGAGGATTAAATCTGAGTTTTGAATTTGAAACTCTCTTTTACTTACCAGTTATTGTCACAGAGAAAACCAATATCCTCCTGCGCTACCTTCATCATCAGTGGGACAAAAAGGTGAGGTTGGAGGAGGGTTCTCATCTCTGAATAAACAGATGCTATTCAAGTGTGAATGTAAGGTGTCAGGAGTAACAGTTGTAACCTGTCACAGACCAGGCACTCTTAAACGGAACATCACCTTTGTGGAGCTGGTTGTCAGTCAGGTGTGTGTCCATGCTTTAAGTTTAGTGAGTGATAGTACTGTATTTAGTGAGTGACTGTACTGTATTTAGTGAGTGACAGTACTGTATTTAGTGAGTGACAATACTGTATTTAGTGAGTGACAATACTGTATTTAGTGAGTGACAATACTGTATTTAGTGAGTGACAATACTGTATTTAGTGAGTGACAATACTGTATTTAGTGAGTGACAGTACTGTATTTAGTGAGTGACTGTACTGTATTTAGTGAGTGACAGTACTGTATTTAGTGAGTGACAGTACTGTATTTAGTGAGTGACAGTACTGTATTTAGTGAGTGACAGTACTGTATTTAGTGAGTGACTGTACTGTATTTAGTGAGTGACTGTACTGTATTTAGTGAGTGACTGTACTGTATTTAGTGAGTGACTGTACTGTATTTAGTGAGTGACTGTACTGTATTTAGTGAGTGACTGTACTGTATTTAGTGAGTGACTGTACTGTATTTAGTGAGTGACTGTACTGTATTTAGTGAGTGACTGTACTGTATTTAGTGAGTGACTGTACTGTATTTAGTGAGTGACTGTACTGTATTTAGTGAGTGACTGTACTGTATTTAGTGAGTGACTGTACTGTATTTAGTGAGTCACTGTACTGTATTTAGTGAGTGACTGTACTGTATTTAGTGAGTGACAGTACTGTATTTAGTGAGTCACAGTACTGTATTTTCCCTTTCTGTTGAACAGAATGCAGCGAAGAAGAGGGAACAGGAGCAAGGAGAGGGAGGGAGTCCAGCACCTCCGCGCAAAATTGCCAGGACAGATAGCCAAGAGATGAACGAGGACTCTTAGGAGTGTGTGCGTGGATACCTGTGTGTGTGTACGGATGCATGCATCTGTGGAGGAAGCACACGGACAGGCACACCGAGATAAGAGGACAGACATGACTATGAAGACATACGAGACACTGACTAACAACCTGAGAAATAGTCCACCCTATTTTGGGACTTCTGCAAAGAGCTTCCTGCCAGGTCCAGTTCAGTTTTCAGCTTCACTGCCCGGCCTTGGCCACATGGGGGCACTGCAACATCTTTCCACACAGTTTGCTCTGTCAGACCCAAGTATAAATTGTGATTGTGAACTGCTTCCTGCCACCCGGCTGCTTCAACAGGGGAAAAACTACCCCCACCCTCCAGACTTGTGTTAATGTTCAATATGCATTATCTTCCATGATTATGTTCTGAATTTTGTGTGTGTTTTGACGTTTGTGCTGGCTTGTTTTACTGTAACTCTTAGGATGGAACTCTTTCTTCATCTACTGCCCCCTACTGGTCTATAGGGATAACATAACAAAAAACAGCTTACTAGTTTAGTTGGAATGTTTGCAGTTTTCTGGCAATGTATCGCTGTTAAAAAGGGTATTATAGAATGGCAAGCCAAATTGTTTTAGTCACGAGGTGTTGACTACTCAAGTTTACCAGAATTGTTTGGAATTTGTTTACACTGCAATCGATGGACCCATTATGTATGTTTATGTGAAGATCTCACCTTGCCTGCACAACCAAGTGATAGCAGAGGTAGAGCAAAGAATAGTAGCCTATGTCAATATGCGGGTTGGAGAGAGAATGCTGTATTCAGTATGAAGACTTATGTAAATACTATAGCCAGTGCCAGCTGTTAGATATTAAGGTCTCTGCTTTATATTTCTCAAAAGAAATGGTATTGCATCTGCCTTTTTGTAAAATAAATATATATGTAGCTACATGGATATTATGCTAAGTCCTTTGTAAATGTTGAGAAGCACTGATACCTGATGGTTGTGATCTTACCTTGCATGTCTGTTTTTGACAACTTCCCGGGCTGGGGGGTTGTGTAGAGTAGAGGATACAGGGATATATACAACAGGAGGTTGGTGGCACCTTAATGGGGAGGACAGGCTTCAGGTAATGGCTGGAACGGAATCAGTGGAATGGTATCAAATACATGAAACACATTTTCCATTTGTTTGATGCCATTCCATTTGCTCTGTTCCAGGCATTATTATAAGCCGTCCTCCCCTCAGCAGCCTCCTGTGGTATATAATTAACAGACCACCTGCCATGGAATGCATGAACAGCAAGGTGCAATCGCCGTCCTGCCTTGTTCCAGAGATTGAGATTGTACTGGTGTTTTACTACTGTACAATACTACTACTACAATTCTGGAGTTTATTCAGTGAGGTGAAACACTCAGAACGCTGCAGATAGAAATGTAATGAAAAGAGCTGACACGATTCGTATCTGCTCTATATTATACATTTCTATAAATGTTCTGTTATGTTGGACCCTTCTGAGCAGGCCCCATACCTTTGTTAATGTTTACACTGCCCAACAAAGTCACGGCAAGTATTTTTTTCGCTCAACTCCAGATGCTGCAATCGATGTGAGTTTCCTACTGTACCTGCCATCCTATGACTTTGAAGCGTTAAGACATCTTCTGCTAGACTGTTCTGAATATCCACTCTATGCTTCTGCTAGACTAGACTGTTCTGAATATCCACTCTATGCTTCTGCTAGACTAGACTGTTCTGAATATCCACTCTATGCTTCTGCTAGACTAGACTGTTCTGAATATCCACTCTATGCTTCTGCTAGACTAGACTGTTCTGAATATCCACTGTAAGCCTCACCCTGTTTTATTGTGTATTAGGTCAAACGTTCCTTTCAGCTTCGCTCCAATAAAAACAGTGATCAAAAAGTAGTGTCTGTCATGTTATTGAAACAATGTAAATTGTACATTGGTTTCACACTTTTATATTTTGTGTGTACATAATTAATAACACATTTCAATTTAAAAGGGTTTTATTATCAGTATTTCAGATCTTACAAAAATATGACAAAATAAATTAAAATAAATAAATAATCCCATTTCCCAGTATCATAATCTTCTTGAAAATAACTTTTTTTTTTTTGTACCTTGGTACACTGGAAGAGCACATGATGTCTGGTCAGTTAGTGAGGCTGTTTGAAGATATTTTTTTATTTAGTTAGGACGGCATAAAGGGAAGGGTTCTACATACTGGTAGTAGGTGTACAGTACAACTCACCTCCACACATACACTTTTTACTGTCCAGTTCAATGTTGACACTACAGTTGCCACCTCCCCCGTCAGGCTATCCCATCAAACCAATACAGTAAAGTAACACTGCTTTTGAGCCTGGATTTAGACAACTGTCCCAAACAATGTTTAATTCACAAAATTCACTCTGCTCATCTCATAACCCTTCTAAGCATTCGTAACTAAGCAGTGCAATGATAGAACATCAAAAGGTAAAATCGTTCAGAGCACTTCAAATAAATTTGATTTGATTTCCTCACAGTTTGAAAATACATTGTTCCATTGATACTGACATGAGCTGTTTCACTACATCTAAGTAGCCGTCTGATAAAACCTAACCATAAGGGTCAATGTGTCTAGTGAGGCCAAAGGTCATGGACCATGATGGCCACTGACCCAACAAAGGCTGCATCTCAATAGTCTTACTAACGTGGTCTTAGCACCTTGTCTCCTTTCCTTCATCTGCACTGATCTGAAAAAGGAAGGGCAGCTCAAAGCAACATGTTAGTTGCCTGCTGGGAATTTGCTTTCACATGTCCAGTTCTTTCCGATCAGTGATGGGAAATAGAGGAAGCCATTCAGAACTATTAAGTTGTTAACCTGTATCAAAGGCGAAACAAACAAAGAAACCAAGGCAGTGTGTTACAGAGCCACAGCAGGCAGGTGTGCCATGGATGATTGTTACTGAACATGACCTACGACAGATCATCTATTCAAACACTTGTCTGACAGAGCATCTGCTTCACTACAGTAAATGAGAAATGTCTCAATCGTGTCTCTCATCCGTGGCCTAGTTATTTGGCATTATTCACAAATTAATTATGATGATGATGATAGTAACCAAGTGGTTTCCTTATTTGTACAGAATGACTTAATTGGCTGTAGACAGAGGAGGGAATATGATGATAAGGTCAGACGTCACTCACTCCCACACAAGCTGCTATTTCTCTTTCCTTATTGCCTTGAAGTGCATTTTCAGCTCAAATCCCATGTAACTACTACTACTACTACTACTACTACTACTACCACAACTAGTTCAGTCAGTCAGAGCTGTAACTACTACTACCACAACTAGTTCAGTCAGTCAGAGCTGTAACTACTACTACCACAACTAGTTCAGTCAGTCAGAGCTGTAACTACTACTACTACAACTAGTTCAGTCAGTCAGAGCTGTAACTACTACTACCACAACTAGTTCAGTCAGTCAGAGCTGTAACTACTACTACTACCACAACTAGTTCAGTCAGTCAGAGCTGTAACTACTACTACCACAACTAGTTCAGTCAGTCAGAGCTGTAACTACTACTACCACAACTAGTTCAGTCAGTCAGAGCTATAACTACTACTACCACAACTAGTTCAGTCAGTCAGAGCTGTAACTACTACTACCACAACTAGTTCAGTCAGTCAGAGCTGTAACTACTACTACCACAACTAGTTCAGTCAGTCAGAGCTGTAACTACTACTACCACAACTAGTTCAGTCAGTCAGAGCTGTAACTACTACTACCACAACTAGTTCAGTCAGTCAGAGCTGTAACTACTACTACCACAACTAGTTCAGTCAGTCAGAGCTATAACTACTACTACCACAACTAGTTCAGTCAGTCAGAGCTGTAACTACTACTACTACCACAACTAGTTCAGTCAGTCAGAGCTGTAACTACTATTACCACAACTAGTTAAGTCAGTCACAGCTGTAACTACTACTACCACAACTAGTTCAGTCAGTCAGAGCTGTAACTACTACTACCACAACTAGTTCAGTCAGTCAGAGCTGTAACTACTACTACCACAACTAGTTCAGTCAGTCAGAGCTGTAACTAGTACTACCACAACTAGTTCAGTCAGTCAGAGCTGTAACTACTACTACCACAACTAGTTCAGTCAGTCAGAGCTGTAACTACTACTACCACAACTAGTTCAGTCAGTCAGAGCTGTAACTACTACTACTACCACAACTAGTTCAGTCAGTCAGAGCTATAACTACTACTACCAGTACTAGTTCAGTCAATCAGAGCTCAATACTTATTCTTGCCACTATGTTCATGAAAAGTCTTGTTGCAGAAGCATGAACCATGCCATTATGTTGTAGCTATAAGTACATTATACAGTAGATAGGCAATCCATGCAAAATGAAAGAAGGTCATGTATGTTTTTGGCCAAAATGCATATTTGACAGGCATTTCAGGTGACCTCAACTCATATTTAAAACACAGAGAGAGATGATCAGAATATAGTACCAGGGGATTCCTAAGATTAGGTTTCCTATTTCAAACAGGAGAGGTGTGTGTGTGGTGTGGTGTGGTGTGGTGTGGTCTGTGTCTGTGTCTGTGTCTGTGTCTGTGTGTGTTTCAGCCCAGATGGAGAGAGGAGTGATGGGATGTTCACTACTGAGAATCCAGGTCAGCTGGAGATCCTATTGTGTGGTGGAACACAGTCTAAAGAGGCATGGACCAGTAAAGGACTAGTGTTGTGTCTGTGCCACTGTCCCTCCAACACTATATTATTGCAAAGATCTTAGCCAGAGATGGTGAAGTGGAGGTGCATAGTTAATGTTTCAGTCTCTCTAATGCTGTGCTGAATCTCTGCTGTGGAGTGATGTGGTGCTTATTTTCAATGAAGACTGGATGTAATATAAGTTTATAAGCACAGATCTAACATCAGATTAGCACCCCAAAATCCTAAAGTTAGCAATAGGGATGGGGAACGCAAAACAGACCTTGGATCAGTATCCAGGGGCAACTTCATCCTACTCTAAGTTAGAGACATATAAAGCACTCGCTTGTACTCTGGCACCATCCTCTGGCCACATTATAGAAAAGAAAAAGGTTGAATAATCCCCTAAGTACTTGCTTACAAAATAAATTAAGAAATCTGTCATCTTTGGAAATGTAACTATGCTATCACTGCCAGTGTACTCAGAAAGGTGATGCTTTGGCAACAAATTACATTGGAAATAAATACAATAAACAATATAAAATACGTAAGGGGAAATAAAATACATATCAGCTCTCAAATGAATGATGGGGACCAGCAGCTACCTGGATTTAGGAACAAGGGATGTCGGATGAAATGACAACAGCATCTACAGTATAAGATACTAACGATAAAAAATCCAGCGTTTGCATATGTTATGTTGTGTTATGAGGCAGACCGGTATAGTTCTTCCTTCCACCTGCAGTCAGAACAGGCTCCGCTGACTCAGTGCAGAACCTCAGGGTTTAGTGCAAATCTTCTCTCTTTCTATGTCTAGTCTACTCACTAATCTAGTCAGATCTATGTGTTGAAATGGTGTGCCGTTAGTATACTATGTAGAGTGTCTCTCTGCAGGCTTGAATGGGGAGAGATTAGTATGGCACACAGTAACCCACTCTCCATGGCACATACTGTTTACTGTATAGTTCACATAAATATCCACGTCAACATCCTGTGGCATCAGTCAAAACAGCTCTTTCATTCTCTCCCTCTCTTTTCTCCCTATTTTCTCTCTCTCTCTCTCTCTCTCTCTCTCTCTATCACTCTCTCTCTCTCACACATACTGATGCAAGACAGAGCCTGTCTTTTATCAAATGACTTTCATCTCTGCCTTTCACAACGTCAAACTCAACATCCTGTTTCCCACACACTGTGTCAGACATACACTTCATATATTGCCATTCTTTTCATGGGAGGTACTGTATGTATATACATATATATATATATATATATACAGTATATATATATACCATATATAACAATTTATTTTTGCTTTGTAAATAAAGCTCATGACTCCTCATGTATGCCTTTAAATGGGGGTGTGGGTAAAAGATAAAGAACTTGACGTGTTTTGCAGTACTGCTCATATTTGAAACACTGATTTGATATTGCTCGGCTAGCACAGCCGGTTCGTATAAGTAGAAAAGCCGATCGGCCTTCCCAGTTAAAAATGAGTCTGATATCAGGCAACCATTGTGTGGTGACTATGAAAGGTCTCATTATGCTTTTGATTCACACACACCAATTGATTTTTTTCTTCTTACACAAAACCAGGATGTTATGTTTCAGTGGCAAGATGGCCACCAGGATGTTATGTTTCAGTGGCAAGATGGCCACCAGGATGGTTACAATTTTCAGAATAGAATAAATTAAAAAACACTCCTCCTTTTGGAAAAGGCTCGGAAAGTATCAGAAATGCAGCTCATGCATTTCTATATGTATTGCAGACAAAAGGGGATTATGTGTGTGTGTGTGTGTGTGTGTGTGTGTGTGTGTGTGTGTGTGTGTGTGTGTGTGTGTGTGTGTGTGTGTGTGTGTGTGTGTGTGTGTGTGTGTGTGTGTGTGTGTGTGTGTGTGTGTGTGTGTTTGGCCACGGGTAAAAGGGTGGGTTATGTATTCACCATTAAGCCTGAAAGTCTCTCAGCAACAGCAACAATGCAGACCCACAGATCCCATCATCATTGCCATTAGTCCTTTCCCCCCACAGCCTCCAGGCAGCGTCTACATACACAACAGACCCAGGTAGCATGGAGAGAGGCTTGACCTTTTCTCCCCACGTTTTTCGTTCTAGAAGATATATTAAGTTACGTTCTCACAGCAGTTTGTCATCTCCCTCCAAAGAGAGGCTAGACTTTAGGGTCTGAGGAGTCTGTGTGGTGTCCGTTCTCCCCCTCATCCCCTCCAGGCGAGGGGATCTCATCCGGCACCCCGTTCAGGTCAGACTTGGTGAGTTGTTTTTCAGATCCCTGGGACCCCTCCCCTGGTCGGGGTAACTGGGACCCGTTCACACAGAAGCCCCCCTCTGACTTCCCAAAGTTAAACAGTTTCCCCGGGTTGAACGACTTGCTCGGCGACTGAGACCGCTCCTGGTTACCGCCGGGGGCGGCCGCGGTCGTCGTGATATTCGTTGCCGTGGCTGCAGCCGCTGCTTCCTTCTTATTCTCAGGCGACTTGAGGAACTTGAAGCTGAGGAACCCAGGGAGCTTGGGTTCGTTTCCGGTGGGAGACTGAGGGGAGCGCGCGCTGCCGGAGGAGAATTTGCTCTGTAAGGGGGTGATCAGTTTGAGCTTCATCACGTTGTTGTTGGCCAGGAGGGAGCTGGGTCTCTTGGGCTTGTCCCCACCTCCACCCCCTCCAGAGCGGGACTTCCCCCCGTGGCTCTTGTCGTGGTGGTGGTCTCCCCCGGAGGAGTCCTTCCCCTCATCTCTCTCCCTCTCCCTGCGAGCCTGGTGCTCCGCCAGTCTCTGCCTCTCCTCCTCCTCTCTCTTCCTCCTCTGTAGCTGTTGATAGTGCTGCTGAGCCTGCCGCTCGTGCTTCTGTAGGGAGATGAACAACCGTAACAACAACTCACACAATCACAGTCTGACAAACATGTGCACACTCTGAACTGTGAAACTATCTGGCCTTGAAGGTCATATTAAATCTTAGCCGGGTTCCTCTCTAGGTTTCTTCCTGGAGAGTTTTCCTACCCAATGTGCTTCTGCTTCTGTTTGCTCTTTTGAGGTCTAGGTCGTCTTACTGTTTCACTTTGGGTTACTGGGTCACATTGTAACAACTGGTGATGTAAAAAGGGCTTTATAAATCAATTTGATTGATTATTGCTCGACTGATAGAATTAACTGCTCACAACACCAATGTGATTCAGGCATTGACCAAATAAGCCATTGGAACAATTTACCTTAAAAGCCTCCCTGCGTTGGAACTCCAGTTTGGCCATCTCCTCCCCCACCCAGCTGGGGATGTCTGGGATCGCTACATGAATGATGTACTTCAGCAGGATGGCAAAGTGCTGCGAGAGAGAGAGAGAAAGAGAGAGGGGAGGGAGAGAGAGAAAGAGAAAGGGGGAGAGAGAGACAGAAAGAGAGAGGGGAGGGAAAGAGAAAGGGAGAGAGTGAGAGGGGGGAGGGAGAGGAGATATACAGTATATATACTGTATTTACTGAATATAAAAAACATTAGGAGGAAAACATGATCTTTCCATGCTATGATCCCTTAATGATGTATGGGTATCAGTATAGATGAAGGGGGGAGACAAGTTCAAGAGGGATTTTTAAACCTTTAGACAATTGAGACATGGATTGTGTATGTGTGCCATTCACACATGGGCAAGACAAAATATTTAAGTGCCTTTGAACGAGGTATGCTAGTAGGTGCCAGGCTCACCGGTTTGTACCAACAACTGCAACGCTGCTGGGTTTTTTCATGCTCAACAGTTTCCTGTGTGTGTCAAGAATGGTCCACCACCCAAAGGACATCCAGCCAATACGACACAACTGTGGGAAGCGTTGGGAGTCAACATGGGCCAGCATCCCTGTGGAACGCTTTCGACACCTTGTAGAGTCCATGCCCTGATGAATTGAGGCTGTTCTGAGGGCAAAAGCAGGGGTGCAATTCACTATTAGGAAGGTGTTCCTAATGTTTGGTATACTCAGTATATATGTAACCGGTGTGAAATGGCTGCGTTTCAATCGGTGACGTCACTCGCTCTGAGACCTTTAGGTAGTTTCCCTTGCGCTGCAGAATTTCTTTCAAATGTATAAAAAATAAAAAACTGAAAAACCTTATTTACATAAGTATTCAGACCCTTTGCTATGAAACTCGATATTGAGCTCGGATGAATCCTGTTTCCATTAATCATCCTTGAGATGTTTCTACAACTTGATTCAATTGATTGGACATGATTTGGAAAGGCACACAGCTGTCTATATAAAGTCCCACAGTTGACAGTGCATGTCAGAGCAAAAACCAAGCCATGATGTCAAAGAAATTGTCCATAGATCTCTGAGACAGGATTGTGTCGAGGCACAGATCTGGGGAAGTGTACCAAAAAATGTCTGCAGCATTGAAGGTCCCCAAGAACACAGTTGCCTCCATCATTCTTAAATGGAAGAAGTTTGGAACCACCAAGACTCTTCCTAGAGCTGGATGCCCGGCCAAACTGAGCAATCGGGGGAAAAGGGCCTTGGTCAGAGAGGTGACCAAGAACCTGATGGTCACTCTGACAGAGCTCCAGAGTTCCTATGTGGAGATGGGATAACCTTCCAGAAGGGACAACCATCTCTGCAGCACCACCAATCAGGCCTTTATGGTAGAGTGGCCAGACGTAAGCCACTCCTCAGTAAAAGGCACATGACAGCCTGCTTGGAGTTTGCCAAAAGGCTTGTAAAGACTTTTAGACCATGAGAAACAAGATTCTCTGGTCTGATGAAACCAAGATTGAACTCTTTGGCCTGAATGCCAAGCGTCATGTCTGGAGGAAACCTGGCACCATCCCTACGGTGAAGTATGGTGGTGGCAGCATCATGCTGTGGGGATGTTTTTCAGCGGAATGTCCTGGAGTGGCCCAGCCAGAGCCCGGACTTGAACCTGATCGACCATCTCTGGAGAGAACTGAAAATAACTGTGCAGCAACGCTCCTCATCCAACCTGACAGAGCAAGAAGGTGCTTCAACAAAGTACTGAGTAAAGGGTCTGAATACTTAGGTATTGTGATATTTCCATTTTTTATTTTTATAAATTAGCAAAGATTTCTGTTTTTGCTTTGTCGTTATGGGGTATTGCATGTAGATTAATGAGAAAAAAAAACAATTTAATCAATTTTAGAACAAGGCTGTAATGTAACAAAATGTGGAAAAAGTTAAGAGGTCTGAATACTTTCCGAATACACTGTATACAGTATATACTGTGTAAAACGTTATAGCATTGAAAATACATTTCTGCTCTCAAGTGTGCGGTCTTCTTTGAGTCAGTGATAGGTCTACTGCACTCTGACCTATGCTGCCCATGAAGTAAGAGGACACAACAACAGCTGTGAGCTGTTTACTGTTGATTTAGTATGTTGAGACCACCCCTCTCACCCTTACACCTCACCCCCTGGGAGTGTGACGGAGTGGTGGGGATGTCCAGAGATCGTGTAACACTTGACCTTTCCTGCAGGTAAGTACATTCACTGGCTGAGACCAGGGTTCACATCCCTCACCACCTATCTGTCTTATCAACACCCACAAAAACACCAAAGAGAGAACCACCTCATATCAAACTTCCTAATCTTTACTGCAATAGGTACTTAGTTGTAGAGCTGAAAGCCGCCTCAGAAAACGATACATTTCATTGAGGTAGCTGTGGTTGGCTTAGACATAGTCTCGCTGTTTCTAGGCTTTCATAGACACACCTGCTGCTGACTGGTGCGCAAGACTATCCCTTCTCTGGGATAGAAAAACAACGTTGACAGACTATCCCTTCTCTTGGATAGAAAAACAACGTTGACAGACTATCCCTTCTCTGGGATAGAAAAACAACGTTGACAGACTATCCCTTCTCTGGGATAGAAAAACAATGTTGACAGACTATCCCTTCTCTTGGATAGAAAAACAACGTTGACAGACTATCCCTTCTCTGGGATAGAAAAACAACGTTGACAGACTATCCCTTCTCTGGGATAGAAAAACAATGTTGACAGACTATCCCTTCTCTGGGATAGAAAAACAACGTTGACAGACTATCCCTTCTCTGGGATAGAAAAACAATGTTGACAGACTATCCCTTCTCTTGGATAGAAAAACAACATTGACAGACTATCCCTTCTCTGGGATAGAAAAACAACGTTGACAGACTATCCCTTCTCTGGGATAGAAAAACAATGTTGACAGACTATCCCTTCTCTTGGATAGAAAAACAACGTTGACAGACTATCCCTTCTCTGGGATAGAAAAACAATGTTGACAGACTATCCCTTCTCTTGGATAGAAAAACAACGTTGACAGACTATCCCTTCTCTGGGATAGAAAAACAACGTTGACAGACTATCCCTTCTCTGGGATAGAAAAACAATGTTGACAGACTATCCCTTCTCTTGGATAGAAAAACAACGTTGACAGCAGATATATTATGACAACTTCATCTCATCTGAAGGTCTGCTAGTAGACTGCACACCGAGGATGTCTTGATGCCAAAACACATAATCAACTTTTGAAATATGTATTTTGGAAGACAGTGAGGTGACTTTTAAACAAATAATTATATAAGGCCTGCTGGGTTGAGCTGCTCTGAGATCAGTTTTCCAGCCATTTATCTTCACCTCAACTATTAGAGGATGGCAAATCAAATCTGATTCTGGACCAGTGCTGAGTGTTAGTCATGTACCACAAAATCCCTATTTAACCCTGCCAACACTGAAACAGTGTGAGACTGAGAGACTAGTTAATAAAAACATGGGTCTATGCAACTAAAAACCCCATCAGCACTGAGCTAAAGCCTAGGAATTACAGTGCCGTCAGAAAGTATTCACACCCCTTGACTTTTTCCACATTTTGTTGTGGTAAAAGGTGGGATTAAAATGTATTTAATTGTAATTTTTTGTCAACAATCTACACAAAATACTCTGTAATGTCAAAGTGTATGAAAAATTCTAACATTTGTAAAAATTAAAAATAATACACTAATATACTGTATCTTGATTACATACTGTAAGTATTCAACCCCCCGAATCTGTACATGTTAGAATCAACTTTGGCAGCGATTACAGCTGTATGAATAACATTTTATGAATTACATTTTATTATTTTGTCAAATCGCCAGTTGGCAACTCATCACTTATGGGATCAATTGATACATAAATAAACATTACAATAATTCACTGGGATAATTCAGTGATAATTCTTCTTCTGGTGTTCTCTGTAGTGAGCATTGAATAAAGAGTGCAACAATAATTATATCCCTAGAGCAGTAAAAAAATATATATACACATACATACATACATACATACATACATACATACATACATACATACATACATACATACATACGTACGTACGTACGTACGTACATACATACATACATACATACATACATACATACATACATACATAACATATACAGAAAAAGTAGTATTTCTGAGTAAGTCTCTAAGAGTTTTGCACACCTGGATTGTACAATATTTGCACATTACTATTTTTTTATTCTTCAAGCTCTGATCATTGCTAGGCAGACATTTCAAGTCTTGCCATAGATGTATTTTCAAGCTGAATTAAGTAAAAACTGTAACTCGGCCACTCAGGAACATTCAATGTCATCTTGGTCAGCAACTCCAGTGTATATTTGGCCTTGTGTTTTAGGTTATTGTCCTGCTGAAAGGGGAATTTGTCTCGCAGTGTCTGTTGGAAAGTAGACTGAACCAGGTTTTCCTCTAGGATTTTGCCTGTGCTTAGCTCTATTCAGTTTCTTTTTATCCTAAAAAACTTCTAGCCGATGACAAGCGTACCCATAACAGGATGCAGCCACCACCATGCTTGAAAATATGAAGTGGTACACAGTGATGTGTTGTGTTGGATTTGGTCCAAACATAACGTTTTGTATTCTGGACATAAAGTTAATTTCTTTGCCAATTTTTTGTCAGTTTTAATTTAGTGTCTTATTGCAAATATGATGCATGTTTTGGAATATTTAGATTCTGGACAGGCATCCTTTTCACTCTGTCATTTAGGTTAATATTGTGGAGTAACTACAATGTTGATCCATCCTCAGTTTTCTCCTATCACAGTCATTCAACTCTGTAACTGTTTTAAAGTCACCATTGGCCTCATGGTGAAATCCTGAGCGGTTTCCTTCCTCTCCGGCAACTGAGTTAGGAAGGACGCCTGTATCTTTGTAGTGACTGGGTGTACTGATACACCATCCAAATGTAATTATGTTTACCCATCTACCAATAGGTGTCCTTCTTTGTGAGGCATTGGAAAACCTACCTGGTCTTTGTGGTTGAATCTGTGTCTGAAATTCACTGCTCGACTGAGTGACCTTACAGATAATTGTATGTGTGGGGTTCAAAAATCATGTTAAACACTATTATTGCACAAAGAATCAATGCAACTTATTATGTGACTTGTTAAGAAAAGTTGTACTCCTGAAGGAAATTTAGGCTTGCCAAACAAAGGGTTTAAATATTTATTTAAACTTTTCATTTTTAATTAATTTGTAAACATTTCTAAAAACCTAATTCCACTTTGACATTATGGGGTATGGTGTGTAGGCTTGTGACCCCCCCAAAAAATCAACATTTAATAAATGTTCAATTCTAGCTGTAAGACAACAAAATGTGTAAGAAGGGGTGTGAATATACTGAAGGCCCAGTATCTGATGTCAGGTGAGTGACGTTAATAGAGGATGTACCTCGAGGATGACGATGGAGATGATGGCCATCTCAGGGCTGAGCCAGGGGAAGAGGCGCTGCAGCTGACCACACTGACCAATCAGGTAACAGTTGACTATGATGGCGATCAGACCCATGGCCTCCATCGCTGTCTGCAGAGAGAGACACACACCACAGACAGGTTTACTGTATGTACACATAAAGCTTACTCAAGCTAAATTCATGATTAGGCTTATATGATAGGACAGGTCTCTGTTTATGAAATATTAGTTCTGGGCTGCAACAAAAAAAAGCCTGTGCACACTGTGGCTTTCCATAACCACAGTTTCCCATTCCCACCCCTCTGGCTGACCTGCCTGTCCCTCAGTCCTGCCTGTCCCTCATTCCTGCCTGTCCCTCAGTCCTACCTGTCCCTCAGTCAAACCTGTCCCTCAGTCCTGCCTGTCCCTCAGTCATACCTGTTGTTCAGTCCTACCTGTCTCTCAGTCCTGCCTGTCCCTCAGTCATACCTGTCCCTCAGTCCTGCCTGTCCCTCAGTCCTGCCTGTCCCTCAGTCACACCTGTTCTTCAGTCCTACCTGTCTCTCAGTCATGCCTGTCCCTCAGTTCTACCTGTCCCTCAGTCCTGCCTGTCCCTCAGTCATACCTGTTGTTCAGTCCTACCTGTCTCTCAGTCCTGCCTGTCCCTCAGTCATACCTGTTCTTCAGTCCTAACTGTACCTCAGTCATACCTGCCACTGTCCGATGCTCTCCACTCTCTGGCCGAAGGGTCTCTGCAGGCCGGTACAGAGTTTGAAGGCGTCGCTGCGGATCTCGATGATGTTGTTGATGAGGGCACACATGGCCGCTAGGGGGAACGCTGAGGAGAAGAGAACCACATAGCCGAACTGGACAAACATCTCCTGGTAGTCCTGGAATGTGTCCTGGAAGGGACAAAAAACACAAGGGATAGTAAGCACTGTCTGTGACATGGATAGATGATAATCACAATGTTTAATATCTTTATTGTTCCAGTAAGGGCCAGTAC
Source organism: Thymallus thymallus (assembly GCA_023634145.1). Classification (NCBI taxonomy): domain Eukaryota; kingdom Metazoa; phylum Chordata; class Actinopteri; order Salmoniformes; family Salmonidae; genus Thymallus; species Thymallus thymallus. Next base: position 5,980,851 of record CM042393.1, on the reverse strand, counting down.
AGATGTTGTGTAAATGTAGTTGTGCATGTATAGGAAGCTAGTTACTCATGGATAACTTAGCTTCGCACAGAGACACCAAGAGACCCCCTAATATACGGGAAGCTAGCTACTCATGGATAACTTAGCTTCGCACAGAGACGCCAAGAGACCCCCTAATGTACGGGAAGCTAGCTACTCATGGATAACTTCGCTTCGCACAGTGACGCCAAGAGACCCCCTAATGTACGGGAAGCTAGCTACTCATGGATAACTTCGCTTCGCACAGTGACGTCACGAGACCCCCTAATGTAATTGTCAGTGTGTTTATGGTTTAGTGGTACTGACAGTTGATTCTGAGTGCATAGTGACAGACACAGATACAATGTATTTACAGTTGTTGGTGGTATTACATAAATACACAGTAATTATATTCAAGTTAGCAAAGTAGTCAATTGAATAACTAGAAGTGTTCTCCACAAGGTAACCTCAAAATCCATGCCATCCCAGATCCCAATCAACAGTTTAGAGCTTGAATCACTTCAGGGATCCAATCAACATGCAGGGAATAGAATTTAGAGCTCAAATCACTTCAGGGATCCAATCAACATGCAGGGAATATAATTTAGAGCTCAAATCACTTCAGGGATCCAATCAACATGCAGGGAATATAATTTAGAGCTCAAATCACTTCAGGGATCCAATCAACTTGCAGGGAATAGAGTTTCGAGCTCAAATCACTTCAGGGATCCAATCAACATGCAGGGAATAGAGTTTCGAGCTCAAATCACTTCAGGGATTCAATGATAGTTTGTGAAGGACCCTAGGCAGGGTGTTTTGGAGGATGGGTGGACAGAGGCATGACCTGAGAGAGCATGGGGTAAATCTACGTCCATGGTAACAGGAACACATGCCTAGCTACATGATGCAGTATGGCAATGTAAATACAACTACATGATGGAACTGTTTATTTAGAGTTGGCATTGTTGACATAGTTCACATAGTGAGTGAGCGTCTTCATTAGTTAGTGAGTGTGTGTGTGTGTGTGTGTGTGTGTGTGTGCTGTCTTCCTACCTCATAGGTCTGCATGCAGCTCTCTATCTCAGCCTGTGCCAGACTCGTACTCTCCTGCTCCTCTGGCGGGTCGATCCATGACTCCCGCTTGGTCTTAGAGTCTGCCCTCTCCAAACTCATCTGCCTTCTGCGATGACGCACCGTCACCGTGCTCTCCGGCCCAGAAGGCAGCGGGGCAGCCGCCATACTCTCATTGGCTGAACCTCCTGTGTCCTTCGTGTTAGCGACGCCATTGTCATCGTCATCACCGTAGGTCTCGAACACCGATGCAGGATCCATCCCCTTCTCCACCATGGTGGGACTGCCGTCCTCCAGGAAACTGTCCTCCGTTGTGGGGACACAGCCCCCTCCAGACGACTTCCTGTCCACCTTCTCTATGAAGCTGACCTTCCTCAGCTTGAGGCCACAGTCTATCAGACTCTCAGACGATTCCTCATTCTCTCCCTCACTGAACCTCCCACTGTCGCCCTCCTCCCTCTCTCCCTCCTCCTCCTCAGGCACCCCGCATCCCCCGTTCAGACACTTCTTCTCCCTGCGGAACAGAGGAAAGGTTACTGTAGTCTAATCATATACTATCTATAACACTGTTGTATTGGGTTAGCCATGTAACAATGTGAATAGATCACACATCCTCAAACAAATCAAAACATAGGCTTGTCTACACTCAAAGAAACATGTCTGAAAAAGGAAGCTCTCATTCACTTATTCATGGCTGAATACAAGCTGTTGTGTAAGCATTACCTGCGGTCAGGCTTTCCCACCCCAGGTCTGGTTCCCCTCAGGCCAGGGCCCGGCATGGCCTGGTCTGTGGGTGAAGCCTGGGGCTTTCCTGCGGCCAGCCGGCAATACTTGAGCAGGGCTGAGAGGAGCAGATCCCAGACACTGCGCAGGGTGAGCTCACCCAACTTGTGGCGCTCGTACAGGTAAGGCTGCATCACCTCCTTCACGTTCTGGACAAACTGGCGGATGATCAGCAGGGTGGCCAGCATCTGACACATAGAGGAAATAGAGGACAGGATCAAGGGTTAAAGTTCAGGGATGTCATGATCTGTCACAGGGTTATTGCCATGCATAGAGATTTCGATAAATAATTATTAGGGCACCATAGTAAACAAAAAAAGTCATAAAAAAAAAATCAAGAAATATCATTCCTTTGCAAAAAATAAAATATTCACTTTGTACTAAACACAATGGCCTAAACCGCAAGCAGTTCACTCCCATTCAAATACACACACTACTCTGGACCTACTGCCTGGTCAAATGTGCAACATCAAACAATGACCAAGTCAAACTACCACTGAGTTGAGACCTAGGACACAGAGACATACACATATTGTCCTTTCACTGCAAACCATGACCAAGTCAAAGCACAAACCACAGATAGCACAGACAGTCCACAGACATCAGTCCACAGTCATCAGTCCACAGACAGTCCACAGTCATCAGTCCAACAGTCATCAGTCCACAGTCATCAGTCTACAGTCATCAGTCTACAGTCATCAGTCCACAGTCATCCGTCTAGAGTCATCAGTCCAACAGTCCAACAGTCATTAGTCCACAGTCATAAGTCCACAGTCACCAGTCCAAAAGTCATCAGTCCACAGTCATCAGGCCCCAGTCATCAGTCCCACAGTCATCAGTCCACAGTCATCAGTCCACAGTCTTCAGTCCAACAGTCATCAGTTTCAGTCATCAGTCCCCCAGTCATCAGTCCCCAGTCATCAGTCACAGTCATCAGTCCACAGTCACCAGTCCACAGTCACCAGTCCACAGTCATCAGTCCACAGTCATCAGTCCCACAGTCATCATTCCAGTCATCAGTCCTACAGTCATCAGTCCCCAGTCATCAGTCCACAGTCATCAGTCCACAGTCATCAGTCCAACAGTCATCAGTCCAACAGTTTACACCAATGACCACTAGTGCTTATTATGTTCCTTAACAGAAACAGGAAGTGACAGTATAAAAGCATATCCTGGAACATTTTTGGCTTTCATAAATCAACACTGAGTTAATAAACAGTAAACACACAAGGGCACAGTTATTAGAGATAGACAGAATGGTGGAAAGAAGGACAGAAGGACAGAAGAACAGAGTGACACATTGACGTGCCAGGCATATGACGTCCCGACACAAACCTTATAGAACAGGCGTCCAAATCCACAGGTAACCAGATGCTACAAACCCAAAGCAGAACACTGCTTAACAGACATGTCAAGTGCTTCAAAAGTTCCATCATATACACGACTAAGAGAGAAAGTGGCATGTGGAAAACCAACTGTGGAACATTTATATGTGTTTTAAATCAACATAGTATTCTCATGTACTAGACGTCTTCCTATCGTAGGTAACTGGGTGTGTGACAAAGTAACCAACAGAGTCTTATCCTTACAAAAACATGACTACGTGCTGTACGACTAGCAGGTTTATGCCAGCAGACAGCCTACAACAGACAGATATTTAGCAATCCTGCATCTACCTGAACATGTAAATGCTTTCTATGCAATGCCAAAGACGCATACAGTAAAGATGCTACAACTACACTAATAACATCAAATTGATCAGAAATACAGTGTAGACATTGTTAATGTTGTAAATGACTATTGTAGCTGGAAACAGCTGATCTTTTATGGAATATATACATAGGCGTACAGAGGCCCATTATCAGCAACCATCACTCCTGTGTTCCAATGGCACGTTGTGTTAGCTAATCCAAGTTGATAATTTTTAAAGGCTAATTGATAATTACAAAACCTTTTTGCAATTATGTTAGCACAGCTGAAAACTGTTGTGCTGATTAAAGAAGACTAGTTGAGTATCTGGAGCATCAGCATTTATGGGTTAGATTACCGGCTCAAAATGTCCAGAAACAAATAACTTTATTCTGAAACTCGTCAGTCTATTCTTGTTCTGAGAAATGAAGGCTATTCCATGCGAGAAATTGCCAAGAAACTGAAGATCTCGTACAACGCTGTGTACTACTCCCTTCACAGAACAGTGCAAACTGGCTCTAACCAGAATAGAAAGAGGAGTGGGAGGTCCCGGTGAATAACTGAGCAAGAGGACAAGTACATTAGAGTGTCTAGTTTGAGAAACAGATGCCTCACAAGTCCTCAACTGGCAGCTTCATTAAATAGTACCCGCAAAACACCAGTCTCAACGTCAACAGTGAAGAGGCGACTCCGGGATGCTGGCCTTCTAGGCAGAGTTGCAAAGAAAAAGCCATATCTCAGACTGGCCAATAAAAATAAAAGATTAAGATGGGCAAAAGAACACAGACACTGGACAGAGGAAGATATGTATTTTTCTTTGCAACTCTGCCTAGAAGGCCAGCATCCTGTAGTCGCATCTTCATCCGTTTCCAGCTTCAATAGTCATTTACAACATTAACAATGTCAACACTGTATTTCAGATAAATTTGATGTTATTCTAATGGACAAAAAGAAAAAACAAGGACATTACTAAGTGACCCCAAACTTTTGAATGGTAGTGTAGAAGCACACCAAAATAAGTCTACAACTCTAAACAAATAAGGCACATTATGTTTAAAGGTCTAAGGTCATGCATGGGGCGCTGGGCAGGTAATGTAGATATGACTTTGACCTCTAACCCCTGACCCTTGACCCACAGTGAGGGGCAAGGTCGTACTTTGGACCTGAAGGAGGCCTTGGTGACCCAGGGGATGGTGACAACCAGCAGCTTGATCTTGAGGGAGAGAAAAGGCAGCACATTGTCCTTCAGTTGTCTGAGAAGACTTTGGGCCAGAGAGAACACCAGTAACAGCTAGGACCACGGACCCAGCACCACGGATCCAGCACCACGGACCCAGCACCACGAACCCACACAACAAAGAGACGGATGAACAAATAGACAGAACGAAGAGAGAGCAACATGTGAAAGGGAGGGAGGGATGAAGCAAGGAAGAAAATGGTTTGGGTAACTTTTTGGAAGGAGTGGAAACGGTGTGATTTCAGTGTGTCTTACCTCTTTCAGACGCTCCATGTCTTTGAGGTAGAATCCAATGTAGAAAAGGCTGAGATATGAATTTACAAACTGAAACTGAGAGTAAAAAAGAAAACATGTGAGTTGTAAAAAACCTCAGAGAAAGTTGAAATTCAAATTTCAATCATTTGTCTTGTGAAAAGTGAGTCCAATTTCCATGTAATAAGGAAGATGACAGCACTCACAAGAACCAATTTAATGATGAGATGTTTCTCATAGGCACTCTGGAGTCTGTAGTTTTCTGTGGGGGAAGAAATATAATGTCAGAATTCACAGCAATAATCATCATTACCTGAATTGAAAAAAGAAAAATGCAATATATTGTTCTGCCTTGACAGTCAGGTAGCAACTGGCAAGCTTGCTACCTGAGTGGCGCAACGGTCTAAGGCACTGCATCTCAGTGCAAGAGTGTGTCCCGAAGTTGATGGGTTTATTTGTTTCCCTCCCCACTCTTGAAGTCACCCTCTGAGTTTCGTCAGTAACACGCAACAGTGGAGGGCCCTCCGAGCGAGTTGGTAGGGGCGAGAGGCTGGTTTGGGTAGGTCTGTAGGTACGTTTTAATTTGCCATGTTTGTTACTACTTCCCCTTTCAGATACACCAGCAAGCTGGTATAAAGAAGCAGGCATGGTAAAATAGTGGGATGTTGGTCTGTGTATGAAAGGGATAAGTGTACGTGTTCTCACCCATGTCGTTGAGCCAGCAGGCTATCTTCCTGTACACCTCGTCACAGGCAGTCACAGTGATGGCCAGCATGATTTTAGGGATGAACCGGGCCAGGCGAGGCACTTCTTTAATCCCCATAACAAACTCCTGCAAACACCACAACAGCAACAACAACAACAGCTTCCTTACAAACCTGTACAGTCCATACAGTGTCAATCTATGTATATGGCTTCAATTATATATATCTAACTATTCTGTATTACATGGTTATACAAAGCTATAGAATGCACTGACAAGAACAACATCCATCCTGAAGGATTACATTTTTATGACCGATTCATAATCAAAAGCAAAGTACATCTCCAGTAAGGAAGTTTGACAGTGTTACTAGAAGCTGTCGATCATTCAGTGACCTGCAGCTCGAAGCAGAGGAGCATAGCCAGGAAGACAAAGCAGAGACACAGGATGCAGATGGGCAGGCTGACCAGCCACCTGAACACCCTCCTCCTCCATGGTGGGTAGTAAAACTCCTCACAGCCTGTTATGGGGCTGCACCGCTTCACACCCTGCAGAGGGAAAGAGGGAGAGGTGGAGGGAGTGAAGGAGAGATGAGATAGGTAGAGGAAGGGAGTAGATAGGTGGAGGGAGATGGAGAGAGGTAGAGGGAGGAGGGAGGAGAGAGGAGAGAGGAGAGAGGAGAGAGGAGAGAGGAGAGAGGAGAGAGGAGAGAGGAGGGAGGAGGGAGGAGGGAGGAGGGAGGAGGGAGGAGGGAGATGAGGGAGGAGGGAGATGAGGGAGGAGGGAGATGGAGAGAGGTGGAGAGAGATGGAGGGAGGGAAGAGAGAGGTGGAGGGAGATGGAGGGAGATGGAGGGAGGTGGAGAGAGGTGGAGGGAGATGGGGAGAGATGGAGAGAGGTGGAGAGATGTGGAGGGAGATGGAGGGAGGTGGAGAGAGGTGGAGGGAGATGGGGAGAGATGGAGAGAGGTGGAGAGAGATGGAGGGAGGGAAGAGAGAGGTGGAGGGAGATGGAGGGAGATGGAGGGAGGTGGAGAGAGGTGGAGGGAGATGGGGAGAGATGGAGAGAGGTGGAGAGATGTGGAGGGAGATGGAGGGAGGTGGAGAGAGGTGGAGGGAGGGAGGGAGGAGAGAGGTGGAGGGAGATGGAGGGAGGAGAGAGGTGGAGAGAGGTGGAGGGAGATGGAGGGAGATGGAGAGAGGTGGAGAGAGGTGGAGAAAGGTGGAGGGAGGTGGAGAGAGGTGGAGAGAGTTGGAGGGAGGTGGAGGGAGGAAGTAGGGTGGAGTGAGATGGAGGGAGATGGAGGGGTTATGGAGGGAGGAAGGAGAGAGTTGGAGGGAGGGAGGAGTGAGGTGGGAGATGGAGAGAGGTGGAGAGATGTGGAGGGAGATGGAGGGAGGTGGAGAGAGGTGGAGGGAGGGAGGGAGGAGAGGGAGGGAGGAGAGAGGTGGAGGGAGATGGAGGGAGGAGAGAGGTGGAGGGAGGGAAGAGATAGGTAGAGGGAGATGGTGGGAGGCAGAGGGAGGAGGGAGGAGGGAGGAGGGAGGAGGGAGGAGGGAGGAGGAGAGAGGTGGAGGGAGTAGATAGGTGGAGGGAGATGAAGGGAGGAGGGTGGAGGGAGGAGAGAGGAGAGAGGAGAGAGGAGAGACGAGGGAGGAGGGAGGTGGGAGGTGGAGGGAGGTAGAGAGAGGTGGAGGGAGATGGAGGGAGGTGGTGGGAAGTGGAGAGAGGTGGTGGGAAGTGGAGAGAGGTGGAGAGAGGTGGAGAGAGGTGGAGGGAGATGGAGGGAGATGGAGAGAGGTGGAGAGAGGTGGAGAAAGGTGGAGGGAGGTGGAGAGAGGTGGAGAGAGTTGGAGGGAGGTGGAGGGAGGAAGTAGGGTGGAGTGAGATGGAGGGAGATGGAGGGGTTATGGAGGGAGGAAGGAGAGAGTTGGAGGGAGGGAGGAGTGAGGTGGGAGATGGAGGGAGGTGGAGGGAGGGAGGTGAGTGGTGGAGGGAGATGGAGGGAGGGAGGGAGGGAGGGAGGGAGGGAGGGAGGGAGGGAGGGAGGGAGATGGAGGGAGGAGTGAGGTGGAGGGAGGGAGGAGGGAGATGGAGGGAGGAGGGAGATGGAGGGAGGGAGGAGGGAGGTGGAGGGAGGGAGGAGGGAGGTGGAGGGAGGGAGGAGGGAGGTGGAGGGAGGTGGAGGGAGGTGGAGGGAGGAGGGAGATGGAGGAAGAAAACAGGTTGTCCATCATTTTTTTGTAGCTCAGTTTTTTCCTATATTCATAATTTTTCTGTAAAGTTACTGAGAGATTGAGTTGAAATGTTCTCATGTCCTCCTCACCCTAAACTGTGGCCGTGGTTCCTCTAGGGACTCGTTAGGGGTGTCCAGCGTACCCCACTTATAGGCCAGCTCCGCCCCCCTTCTCTTCCACCTCTCCAGGAAGAGCGTGGCCCACACCACGTTGAACAGGGCAAACACTACACAGCAGATATCACGACTCGTCTGAGGAGAGAGGAGAATACACAGGTGGACCTTTAAATGAAACATGTGACCTCAATAACACAATGAGGACTGGAAAAGGATAAAGTAGTCTATTCGATCATCATATCTGAGGATTCTTAGAAACACTGTTGCTACATTTTCAAATGTCAACGCAGTTCAATATCTCACTGTGATTCAGTTGAACGTTGTTAAAGAAGGGAATACACTTTACTACAGAGCAGATTAGAGTGTATCACAGCGAATATGTCTCTGTGTATCTGTCCAAAATGCATTTGAAAAGTACGTTGTAAGCAAGGAAGGCTTGTCTGAGCCAAAACCATCCACAGGGCAGGAGACTATCTCCTGTTTCTGTAGCGTTAGGCAGCTTGATGTACACCCCCTCCCTGGACAGGACACTTGAAAAGTGTAAAAGTCACCTGGTCAGACTCGGTGAGAACCCAGAGCACAAAGCCGATAACAGCAGGATACAACATAGACGTGGTGTAGAAGCCCAGCCAGGCAAAGTACATGGCTATCTTCACCCCAAAGTAGTCATGGATATCATCTAAAGCCACCACAGACAGAAAGAAGGAGAGAGACATTTATCATTCACTTCAACACTCAAATCTATGTGTGAAGAAACATTTTCTGGTGGGTTTTGGCCTTGATTGACCTTTGGTTTAAAGTCACATGAACCACATGAACCACATGAACCGAAAGATTCACCCAGCACAGCCTGATTTACAGCAAATAACGATTAATCTCCAGCAAACATTAGTCAGAACACAGACAGTTATAGTAGACATAACGTGTGTGTGCGTGCGTGTGTGTGTGTGTTTGTCCGTATGTGTACTGACCTAGCGGCTGTTTCTCACACACGGCCTGCACCCAGGACTTCATCAGCTGACTGAGGATCCTCTGCTCATGGAGCGGAAACATCTGCTGGATCACACCCCGAGCACTCAGCTCTGTGACTGGTGGAACATACAGATAAACATTAACCAGGAGCACTCAGCTCTGTGACTGGTGGAACATACAGATAAAAATTAACCAGGAGCACTCAGCTCTGTGACTGGTGGAACATACAGATAAACATTAACCAGGAGGACTCAGCTCTGTGACTGGTGGAACATACAGATAAACATTAATCAGGAGCACTCAGCTCTGTGACTGGTGAAACATACAGATAAACATTAACCAGGAGCACTCAGCTCTGTGACTGGTGGAACATACAGATAAACATTAACCAGGAACACTCAGCTCTGTGACTGGTGGAACATACAGATAAACATTAACCAGGAGCACTCAGCTCTGTGACTGGTGGAACATACAGATAAACATTAACCAGGAGCACTCAGCTCTGTGACTGGTGGAACATACAGATAAACATTAACCCTGCGTACTCAGTGGCAGAAGCATACAGAAGCATGCATGTACACAAGCAAACACATCTTTTAAATAATAAACAACAAATGCTGCTCACTGATTGGCTGTCCCTCCAGGAAGTGTATGTTGTGAAGCACCTCCCCCTGCTTGGCGCGTAGATTGTCGAGCCAGTACTTGATGATGCTCTGCCTCTCCTTAGGAGAGAGAGGGACAGGCTGGTCAGACAGAATCAAGTCTTTAGCTTCTCAGGCAAGGTTATTAATCACATGCGTCTTTGTGGTGTGTGTGTGTGTGTGTGTGTGTGTGTGTGTGTGTGTGTTAGTGAGTGAGTGTGTGTGTGTGTGTGTGTGTGTGTCTGTGTGTGTGTTAGTGAGTGTGTGTGTGTGTGTGTGTGTGTGTGTGTGTGTGTGTGTGTGTGTGTGTGTGTGTGTGTGTGTGTGTGTGTGTGTGTGTGTGTGTGTGTGTGTGTGTGTGTGCTGACCTGTGATGTGAAGAAGCATAGTTCACTCTCAATGTTTTCATAGATGTAGTCTTCTTCACAGGAGAAGCTGCGTGTTCCTCCCCCAAACTCTGGCTTCACTGACTTCCTCAGACCCATCTCCTCTGCCCCGCGCAACAGACTGAGAGAGAGAGAGAGAGAGAGAGAGAGAGAGAGAGAGAGAGAGAGAGAGAGAGAGAGAGAGAGAGAGAGAGAGAGAGAGAGAGAGACATACAGACCACAAATTCCAATTGGCTATAGTTAAACTCTTTAACATCATCCTCATCTCTGGCATCTTCCCCAATATTGGAACCAAGGACTGATCACCCCAATCCACATAAGTGGAGACAAATTTGACCCCAATAACTACTGTGGGATCTGAGTCAACAGCAACCTTTGGAAAATCCTCTGCATTATCATTAACAGCAGACTCGTACATTTCCTCAGCGATGGAAAATCCTCTGCATTACCATTAACAGCAGACTCGTACATTTCCTCAGCGAAAACAATGTATGGAGCAAATGTCAAATTGGCTTTTTACCAAATTACTGTACGACAGACCACGTATTCACCCTGCACACCCTAATTGACAAACAAACAAACCAAAACAAAGTCTTCTCATGCTTTGTTGATTTCAAAAAAGCATTTGACTCAATGTGGTATGAGGGTCTGCTATACAAATTGATGGAAAGTGATGTTGGGGGAAAAACATACGACATTATCAAATCCATGTACACAAACAACAAGTGTGCAGTAAAATTTGGCAAAAAACACACACATTTCTTTCCACAGGGCCGTGGGGTGAGACAGGGATGCAGTTTAAGCCCCACCCTCTTCAACATATATAACAACGAATTAAGGAGGGCACTAGAACAGTCTGCAGCACCCGGCCTCACCCTACTAGAATCTGAAGTCAAATGTCTACTGTTTGCTGATGATCTTGCTTCTGTCACCAACCAAGGAGGGCCTACAGCAGCACCTAGATATTCTGCACAGATTCTGTCAGACCTGGGCCCTGACAGTAAATCTCAGCAAGACAAAAATAATGGTGTTCCAAAAAAGGTCCAGTTGCCAGGACCACAAATTAAAATTCCATCTAGACACCATCGCTCTAGGGCACACAAAAAACTATACATACCTCGGCCTAAACATCAGCGCCACAGGTGATTTCCACAAAGCTGTGAACGATCTGAGTGACAAGGCAAGAAGGGCCTTTTATGCCATCAAAAGGAACATAAAATTCGACATACCAATTAGGATCTGGCTAAAAATACTTGAATCAGTTATAGAACCCATTGCCCTCTATGGTTGTGAGGTATGTGGTCCGCTCACCAACCAAGAACTCACAAAATGGGACAAACACCAAATTGAGACTCTGCATGCAGAATTCTGCAGAAATATCCTCAGTGTACAACGAAAAACACAAAATAATGCATACAGAGCAGAATTAGGCCGATACCCGCTAATTATCAAAATCCAGAAAAGAGCAGTTCAATTCTAAAATCACCTAAAAGGAAGTGATTTCCAAACCTTCCATAACAAAGCCATCATCTACAGAGAGATGAACCTGGAGAAGAGTCCCCTAAGCAAGCTGGTCCTGGGGTTTTGTTCACAAACACAAACAGAGCCCCAGGACAACAACACATTTAGACCCAACCAAATCATGAGAAAACAAAAAGAGAATTACTTGACACATTGGAAAGAATTAACCAAAAATCAGCACAAACTAGAATGCTATTCGCCCCTAAACAGAGAGTACACAGTGGCAGAATACCTGACCGCTGTAACTGACCCAATCTTAAGGAAAGCTTTAACTATGTACAGACTCAGTGAGCATAGCCTTGCTATTGAGAAAGGCCGCTGTAGGCAGACCTGGCTCTCAAGAGAAGACACTGAGCTCAGAAACTGAGCTGCACTTCCTAACCTCTTGCCAAATGTATGACCATATTAGAGACACATATTTCCCTCAGATTACAAAGATCCACAAAGAATTTAAAAACAAACCCAATTTTGATAAACTCCCATATCTACTGGGTGAAATACCACAGTGTGCATCACAGCAGCAAGATTTGTGACCTGTTGCCTCAAGAAAAGGGCAACCAGTGAAGAACAAACACCATTGTCAATACAACCCATATTTATTTTCCCAATTGTACTTGAACTATTTGCACATTGTTACAACACTGTATATATACATAATATGACATTTGAAATGTCTTTATTCTTTTGGAACTTCTGAGTGTAATGTTTACTGTTAATTTTTATTGTTTACTATCTACTTCACTTGCTTTGGCAATGTTAACATATGTTTCCCATGCCTATAAAGCCCTTAAATTGAATTGAAAGACAGATAGAGAGTTAGGGAAGCGCTTCCACCGGCCCACACGGCAGGAGCAGAGTTGGGTTGGAGAAACACACTCTCAAACCAGTTCTGTTCTGTTCTGTTCACGTTTTAGTCAGTTAGCAGACGCTCTTATCCAGAGTGACTTACAGTTAGTTAGTGCATACATGTTCATACTTATTGCAACCCTGGTGTTGCAAGTTCCATGCTCTACCAGCTGTTCTGTTCTCTCTGTTATGTTCTCTCTGTTATATTCTCTCTGTTCTGTTCTGTTCTCTCTGTTCTGTTCTCCCTGTTCTGTTCTCTCTGTTCTGTTCTCTCTGTTCTGTTCTGTTCTCTCTGTTATGTTCTCTCTGTTCTGTTCTGTTCTCTCTGTTCTGTTCTCGCTGTTCTGTTCTCTCTATTCTCTCTGTTCTGTTCTCTCTGTTCTGTTCTCTCTGTTCTGTTCTCTACAGAATGATAGATCTACCTCACACAGAGACACACGCAAACAAGCACACGCACGCACATACACGCGTGCACATACACACACAGACAAACACAGATGGACACACATGCACGCACACACACATACAAACACACACACCTGAGTGCGGCCACGCCTGTTTTAGCTGGAATTTACCAGCATACATCTTCATAATGTTATGGGCCTCTGGGGGCATGAATGAAACTGCATAACAATACAGTCCATAGTACTGAACTCAACAATGGCTGGAACCGATCAACAAACTTACCATCTAAGAAGGATTATATCTATATTTAGGGTAACACAGGCTGCATTATAAAGCCAACAGTATCATGCTATTGCCGAGACTCTTTACGAGGGGTCGTGACTGAACACGTCCAAGCTTCCAAGCTTCTTTTGGATTAAAAGTTTATAGCTTATTTTATTTTCCTTTCAATTCAAGAGGTATTTTTTTAGCGTGTAGTGTCCTGTTGTCATTGGCTTCTCCTAACCAAGGAGAAATAACCCAGTCCTATACTGCTGACAGGCCTAGCCTAGCCAGCTGTACTCTGAATGGCTCTATGCTAATTTAAACCATTATATATCTCCAGTAATGAAAAATGTATTCCTGCTCGTGGGAATAAAAAACCAACTCAGACCTCAAGAAGAGTGAATGGATTAATGCCATCTCCGGTAGAAGATGAGTGAATACTTTTATTTTAACTTCTATCTCATGACATTCCATGCTAAAATCTCTTTAGTCAAAATTGGTTCCATATCACTTTAATGGTCCAACACACAGTTGAATGGTTCCAGCAGCCTTAGAGGATATTACATACTTAATCTTTTCCCATCATATGCAAATGTAGGTCATCCAATATACCTGAGAGCGAGTGTGCAAGTGTGTGTGGTTTTGTGTGTGACTGTGTGCGTGACTGTGTGCGTGGTTGTGTGTGTGGTTGTGTGTGTGACTGTGAGTGTGTGACTATGTGTGTGGTTGTGTTTGTGACTGTGTGTGTGTGACTGTGTGTGTGGTTGTGTATGTGACTCTCTCTCTCTCTCTCTCTCTCTCCCTCTCTCTCTCTCTCTCTCTCTCTTCTCTCTCTCTCTCTCTCTCTCTCTCTCTCTCTCTCTCTCTCTCTCTCTCTCTCTCTCTCTCTCTCTCTCTCTCTCTCTCTCTCTCTCTCTCTCTCTCTCTCTCTCTCTCTCTCTCTCTCTCTCTCTCTCTCTCTCTCCCTCCCTCTCTCTCTCTCTCTCTCTCTCTCTCTCCTGGCCAGTTTTGTATTTCTACTGTATGTGACTGTGTGTGGTTGTGTGTGACTATATGTGTGGGCTTTATTGGCATGGGAAACATATGTTAACATTGCCAAAACAAGTGAAATAGATAATAAACAAAAGTGAAATAAACAATAAAAATTAACAGTAAACATTACACTCACAAATGTTTCAAAAAAATAAAGACATTTAAAATGTCATATTATGTCTATATACAGTGTTGTAACAATGTGCAAATAGTTAAAGTACAAAAGGGAAAATAAATAAACATAAATATAGGTTTCTCAATTCTTTCTTAGATTTTTGCATTCTTCATCAAACCATTCTTCATTGTTGTTCATTTCTTTGGTTTTCTGCTTGACATTTTTAGATTTGATAGGGAAGCTGAGAGGTCAAATATACTGTTTAGGTTTTCTACTGCCAAGTTTATACCTTTACTATTACAGTGAACCATTGGTCCAGGAAATTGTCTAGAAGGGATTTAATTTGTTGTTTCCCAATTGTTTTTTGGTAGATTTCCAAACGGTTTTCATTCCATCTATAACATTTTTTTATATTATTTAGTTCCTTTGACTTTGATGCCTCATGATTGAGCATTGCTCTGTTCTCTCTCTCTCTCTCTCTCTCTCTCTCTCTCTCTCTCTCTCTCTCTCTCTCTCTCTCTCTCTCTCTCTCTCTCTTAATTTCTACTGTATGGTGACTTGTTGAGACGGTGAAAGCCACCGTTACTCTAAGGAGAGGATAGTCAAGAGCCCTTGAAAACAGCTCAGTCAGCACAGCAGACATCATTTAACTACTAGTTAAGTGCATTGTGGGTAGTGCGGCTAGTGCCCTCCGCGCTCTTGCTTTGCGTTGTTGAGTATGTATGATTAAACTGATCTGTAAATCCCCTGGGATGTATCCAGAGAGAAGATAGGTACCACAGCATAATCACTAGCTCGTGTACAGTACTGTGTTTAGAAACAGCCCTGGAACCTGTTCTAGAATTTAAGTCCTTCCAACATTCTACAACTGACAGAATACTCACAGGGCTACAGGCAGGGAAGCGATGGCCGATATACATTTCATTCTACAACAGACAGAATACTCACAAGGCTACAGGCAGGGAAGCAGTTGCAGTAGCGTTGCTAATCTAACTAGTAATTATGTGTTGGAAAAATGTGGATAAATGTGCTATTTTGCTGATTACTGTAGTATGATAATGGACTGCTTTATTTAGAACAGCCACAAGATATCAGAGATTTTAGCCCTGAGCTTCATATGGCCAAAAGGAGTTACACTATACCGCACTGTTAGAGTAGCGAGAGCACTACTTGAACCAACAGTTCTTACATCAACAGCAGAGCCGACTACGGATCTGTCGATGTGCCCTTGAGCAAGGCACTTAACCATAATCCAGTAAGTCGCTCTGGATAAGAGCGTCTGCTAAATGACTAACATGTAGATGTCTGTGTGTAGCCAGTTCCTGCACCTCTTATACAGTGCCTTCAGAAAGTATTGTACACACAATACCCCATAAAGACAAAAACATGTTTTTGTACATTTTTCTAAATGTATTGAAAATGTAATATTTACATAAGTATTCAGTATTCACACCTCTAAATCAATACTTTGTAGAAGCACCTTTCGCAGTGATTACAGCTGTGAGTCTTTCTGGGTAAGTCTTTAAGAGATTTCCACACCTGGATTGTGCAACATTTGCCCATTATTCTTTTCAAAATTCTTCAAGCTCTGTCAAATTGGTTGTTGATCGTTGCTAGACAACCATTTTCAGGTCTTGCCATAGATTTTCAAGCCAATTTAAGTCAAAACTGTAACTAGGCCACTCAGGAACATTCACTGTCTTCTTGGTAAGCAACTCCAGTGTAGAGTTGTTATTGTCCTGCTGAAAGGTGAATTCACCTCCCAGTGTCTGTTGGAAAGCAGACTGATCCAGGTTTTCCTCTAGGAGTTTGGCTGTGCTTAGCTCCATTCCATTTCCTTTTTATCCTTAATGATTACGAACATACCCATAACATGATGCAGCCACCACTAATATGGAGAGTGGTACTCAGTAATGTCTTGTATTGGATTTGCCCTAAACATAACACTTTGTATTCAGGACAAAATTGTGTGGCTTTGCCACATTTGTTGCAGTATTACTTTAGTGACTTCTTGCAAACATGATGCATGTTTTAGAATATGTGTATTCTGTACAGGCTTCCTTCTTTTCACTCTGTCATTTAGGTTAATATTGTGGAGTAACTACAATGTTGTTGGTTCATGCTCAGTTTTCTCCCATCATAGCCAACAAACTGTAAATGTTTTAAAAAGTCACTATTGACCTCATATCTTTGTATTGACTGGGTGTATTGATACACCATCCAAAGTGTAATTAATAACTTCACCATGCTCAAAGGGATATTCATTGTCTGCTTTTTTTTACCCATCTACCAATAGGTTCCCTTCTTTGCGAGGCATTGAAAAACCTCCCTGATATTTGTGGTTGAATCTGTGTTTGAAATTCACTGCTCAACTGAGGGACCTTACAGATAAGTGTATGTGTGGGGTACAGAGATGAGGTAGTCATTCAGAAATCATGTTAAACACTGTTACTGCACACAGAGTCCATCGAACTTATTATGTGACTTGTTAAGCACCTTTTTAGTCCTGAACGCATTTAGGTTGGCCATAACAAAGGGGTTGAAAACGAATTGACTTAAGACATTTCATAATTCCACTTTGACATTATGGGGTATTGTGTGTAGGCCAGTGACACACAATCTCTATATAATTCATTTGAAATTCAGGCTGTAACACAACAAACTGTGGAAAACGTCAATGGGTGTGAATACTTTCTGAAGGCACTGTAGATCACCTTATGAGTATGGCAGAGTTCCTGCACCTAAATATACTGTACAGGCACTCAAAATGAGTAGCGGCACTTATTTCAGTCCAAGTCAAGCACTGGCTTGAACATGTAGTTAGAGAACCACACACTGATAACTTGCATCAGAAAGGTCCAGATCACTTAACGCTAATAACTTCCACCATATAAGTCCAGATCACTTAACACTGATAACTTGCACCATAAAGGTCCAGATCACTTAACACTGATAACTTCCACCATAAAGGTCCAGATCACTTAACACTGATAACTTCCACCATATAAGTCCAGATCACTTAACACTGATAACTTCCACCATATAAGTCCAGATCACTTAACACTGATAACTTCCACCATATAAGTCCAGATCACTTAACACTGATAACTTGCACCATAAAGGTCCAGATCACTTAACACTGATAACTTCCACCATAAAGGTCCAGATCACTTAACACTGATAACTTCCACCATAAAGGTCCAGATCACTTAACACTGATTGAAGGTACTACACTCACTTGCTCAAGGGCGCTTCGACAGATTCTTCACCTAGTAGGCTCTGCCGTAAATGTATGGACAGTCAAATCCTGACTCCATCACGTGCCTAAGGGTGAGACAGTAACCAGATGCCTTGTCTGTAACTCAGTCTACCCTCCAGGATCGATTTAGCTGGTAACAATAAGAACAATGATTCATTCATAAAGCTATAGTCATACTGCAGCACACAGCTACCCATGATGTCATTCTCTATACATTAGCCAATAGATGGCTGTGCTAGTGTGGTTATATTGCCATACCACATCCCTACCCCCTCGGAGCGGGGTTCTTACTTCTCATATGTTGCTGTGACGAAGAAGGCGTGGACACGCGTGTGTTTGTGATGTCGGATCTGGATTATGAGTTCTGGAATGCCCAGGCGCATGTGGTTTAGTAGCCATAGCAACGTGTGGTCATCTGTCCGGTCTGTTACAGGAGAAGAAACAGACACATGCATGTTTTAAATACACTTCTGTATATAAACGTTTTAATGAAAATACATCTGTATATCAAGGTTTTAATGAAAATACATCTGTATATCAAGGTTTTAATGAAAATACATCTGTATATCAAGAAAATACCAACTTTCAAGACATTAGCAACAGTTTACAGTAAAATTGTTCCACATAAACCAAACACTGAAACACTGTTTTTTATTAGAATCATATGTAGCATCACTATCTCAAAAGAAAGAGACATAAATAACCCATATTAGAATCCTGATTATGTTGCAGTGATGACTGGAGCAATAACTGTGTGTTGTCTAATGAGCATTATGTTGCAGTGATGACTGGAGCGATAACTGTGTGTTGTCTAATGAGCATTATGTTGCAGTGATGACTGGAGCGATAACTGTGTGTTGTCTAATGGGCATTATGTTGCAGTGATGACTGGAGCAATAACTGTGTGTTGTCTAATGAGCATTATGTTGCAGTGATGACTGGAGCGATAACTGTGTGTTGTCTAATGAGCATTATGTTGCAGTGATGACTGGAGCGATAACTGTGTGTTGTCTAATGAGCATTATGTTGCAGTGATGACTGGAGTGATAACTGTGTGTTGTCTAATGAGCATTATGTTGCAGTGATGACTGGAGCGATGACTGTGTGTTGTCTAATGAGCATTATGTTGCAGTGATGACTGGAGCGATGACTATGTGTTGTCTAATGAGCGTTATGTTGCAGTGATGACTGGAGCGATGACTGTGTGTTGTCTAATGAGCGTTATGTTGCAGTCATGACTGGAGCGATGACTGTGTGTTGTCTAATGAGCGTTATGTTGCAGTCATGACTGGAGCGATGACTGTGTGTTGTCTAATGAGCATTATGTTGCAGTCATGACTGGAGCGATGACTGTGTGTTGTCTAATGAGCATTATGTTACAGTGATGACTGGAGCGATGACTGTGTGTTGTCTAATGAGCATTATGTTAACTAGGCAAGTACGTTAAGAACACATTCTTATTTACAATGACGGCCTACACCGGCCAAACCCGGACGACGCTGGGACTCAACGCTGGGACCAATCACGGCCGGATGTGATTTGAACCAGGTTGTCTGTAGTGACGCCTCTAGCACTGAGATGCAGTGTCACTGTACTGGGATGGCATTATGACTATTCATGAAGTCATGGAGACTAAAATGACAAATTATTTCTGCTTTTCATAGTGCATGGATGACTGTACTAATGTGTAGGTGAGCAATAACGCTGAGTAGTATGTGCATGTGTGTGTGTGTCGGTGTTGGTGTTGGTGTGTGTGTGTGTGTGTGTGTGTCGGTGTTGGTGTGTGTGTGTGTGTGTGTGTCGGTGTTGGTGTGTGTGTGTGTGTGTGTGTCGGTGTTGGTGTGTGTGTGTGTGTGTCGGTGTTGGTGTGTGTAGGTCGGTGTTGGTGTGTCTGTGTCGGTGTTGGTGTGTGTGTGTGTGTTGGTGTGTGTGTGTGTCGTTTTTGGTGTGTGTGTGTGTGTGTGTCGGTGTTGGTGTGTGTGTGTGTGTGTTTCGGTGTTGGTGTGTGTGTGTGTGTGTCGGTGTTGGTGTGTGTGTGTGTCGGTGTTGGTGTGTTCATGTTTTTGTGCATCACCTGAGAAAGTGATGAGGACGTCACAGTTCTCAGTGGGAACGGTCTTCATCCAGGACTTATGAGACATTATATACCTCCCAGCCTGCAGCAGCCGCTTCCCAAATAACTTATCTAGAGAGAGGAGAGAGAGGGGGGCACATGGTCAGTTACCTTTCCATAGTGAAACAGATTGACAGACAAATATATTTGTTATAGAACTGTCAGCCAGTGCTTCCCCTCTCCCACACGTCCCCTCTCACTCTGCCAGAATAACAAGTCACCATCCTTCACTCTGCAACATGAGGGTGAGCAAATCGGACTTAGTTCATTGTCAACACTCTCTCTCTCTCTTACTGTATATACGAGGGGTGCATGTATTTATTCCTATAAGTGTGCCTGCATTTGTGTCTGTGACCACACAGTTCAGGCCAGTACACATACACACACGTCAACAGTGTTTATATTTAGGTAGAGTGCAGTGAGTGCAGGGTCACGGACACTGGCATCATGTGACTGTACCTTCAGGATTTCACTTCAGCAAGGGAAAATTCCTCAGACAGTGAAATTGAGACAATTGTATTTATAAACCACTGATTTGAACCCAACTGTGAGTACACTACCGAAACCGAGGCACACAGACAGTAGAGACAAGACTTCTACACACAGGCAAGTAGTGAATGAAATACATCAGTGTCCAGCATCAACCGAGAAGATAAGTACAGTCTGCAGCTTACAGGCCACAAAGGTCAGGTTAAAGTGGCTAAGGTACGCTACAGAATTACGTAATGTCAGCCTGCTATGGGAGAGGAACACAACCACACACTGAAATCAGTGGAACTCTTTTAAAGGAGTGAACCAAACGTCTTCGAACAAAAAAGATAAAGGTTCATCTCGTTGATCTCCTTTTCAACAGAGAGCTGGTCCAAGATGGCAACAGGGATCAATAGTTCAACAGGAAGTGCAGCTCTCTAACCCTAAAAGCTTTGGCAGAGGGGTGAGATTAAAGGGACTTTTCTGACTTTCAAACCGGTTAGCCAAAATCTAAAAATGACCCTTACCTTCAGTCTAACCTTAATCAAACCCTTAACCCTGACCCTAACCCTAATCTTAACTGTAACCTAATTTTAACCAATTCTGAAATAAAATACCTGTTTGCACGTCAGAAAAGTCCCTTTAGTCTGTCTCTTGGCAGAGTTGTGGACAGTTTGTGCTGTAGAGGACAGTTTGTGCTGTACACTGCTGGCTGAGTCCTGAACAATACTAGTGGGGGTGGCCAGAGAGAGTGCCTGTCCCAAAACAGTTCTGTGCTCAGTGAGGCGTAGGTCCTCAGAGATGGGTAGAAAGTGGGCCACTTTCCAGAGATCTCAACTGGGCACAGTTTAACACTGCAGCCTTTAATGGCACGCAAAATGACTTGCCGCAGGAACAAAATGTTAAATTTTTACGTGAGATCATGACACAGGAAGTAAATAATAATGTACACTTCTTCTTACTTCTTCTTACTTCTTTGAACATGAAATAAAATATATAATGACAACACAGCAAGCAGGACAATGTCAACAGATAAGGTAAGGATCATTAGGTAACAACCAACTCACAGACTAGGAGATGACAACACAATTTATTCACAAACCACAAACTGAGCCAGTGTCCCTTCCCACTGTGTATGTACTACAGACCCTACTCCTCTCTGTAAAGGCTCTATTACAACTTGACATTTCCACCATGGCTGATTAGCCAGAGAAATCAACTACTGAGCCAAATCTGACCTCATATCGGTTGCACACACACATACACACACACATACACACACACATACACACACACACACATACACACACACAAACACATACACACACACACTTACACACACACACACACACACACACACACACACTCACTCACTCACTCACTCACTCACACACACACACACACACTCACACACAAACACACACACACACACACACACACACACACACAAACACACACACAAATACACACACACATACACACACACATACACACACACATACACAAACACATACACAAACACATACACGCATACACACACACACACTTACACACACACACACACACAAACACACACACACAAACACACACACAAATACACACACACACAAACACACACACACACACACACACACACACACACACTCACACACACACACACACACACACTCACACACAGACACACACACAGTGGTCACACACACAAGGTCATAGTCAGCATTATGGCATCAACAACCAGATGGTCACCACACCAGATAGTCTCTTCTATAAATCATAGATCATGAGTTTAACTAGATACCACAGCCCTATAAACACCTGTCACATTTAAAACCCTTCTTCTCTGACCAGTCCTTGGTGACCTTCAGCCATTCCACGTATCTGATTTATACCAACTGAAGCACACCTTAGTCAACCAGTCATCTAAGCTAATCGCCAAGCCCTTAACCAGTTGAATCAGGTGAATCTGGTGAATCAGGTGTATTATGTGATTCAAGTGGGCAATGTTGGAATAAATCCAATATGTTGAATAGCTAGGGGTCTGCGAGGACTGGTTTGAGAGATACACTGTTCAGCTCTGTGTGGTTCTGCTCCCTGGAACAGACTGATGATGAAAGAGGAGAGTAGAACTAGCTACTTCCTGGAACAGACTGATGATGAAAGAGGAGAGTAGAACTAGCTACTTTCTGGAACAGACTGATGATGAAAGAGGAGAGTAGAACTAGCTACTTCCTGGAACAGACTGATGATGAAAGAGGAGAGTAGAACTAGCTACTTCCTGGAACAGACTGATGATGAAAGAGGAGAGTAGAACTAGCTACTTCCTGGAACAGACTGATGATGAAAGACGAGAGTAGAACTAGCTACTTCCTGGAACAGAGAAAAATAGCCCCATACTGTCTACTAATGTATGTCATGAGGTAAAATAAGGTTTGGATTGTTTATCTGTTATAGTCATAGATAACCTTCAGATTACTCACTTTGCCACTACAGACGATCTATTTATGGGCAGTTCCTTACAGAGAGAGTAAAGGAATTCCATCTTGTTTCAGGATGTTCTTCTATTCCAAATAGTAATTTTACAAATTTCATTTTAATCTTAAGAGTTATTCACCGTCCCCAAATGTGTCCTGTTCCTCATGCAGTGCAGTTTGGCTGAGAAAGACCAGACACTAGCAAAGTCTCTTAGGCTGTCCCTGACAAGACCAGACACTAGCAAAGTCTTTTAGGCTGTCCCTGACAAGACCAGACACTAGCAAAGTCTCGTAGGCTGTCCCTGACAAGACCAGACACTAGCAAAGTCTCTTAGGCTGTCCCTGACAAGACCAGACACTAGCAAAGTCTCTTAGGCTGTCCCTGACAGGATCAGACACTAGCAAAGTCTCTTAGGCTGTCCCTGACAAGACCAGACACTAGCAAAGTCTCTTAGGCTGTCCCTGACAAGACCAGACACTAGCAAAGTATTTTAGGCTGTCCCTGACAAGACCAGACACTAGCAAAGTATTTTAGGCTGTCCCTGACAAGACCAGACACTAGCAAAGTCTCTTAGGCTGTCGCTGACAAGACCAGACACTAGCAAAGTATTTTAGGCTGTCCCTGACAAGACCAGACACTAGCAAAGTCTCTTAGGCTGTCCCTGACAAGACCAGACACTAGCAAAGTCTCTTAGGCTGTCCCTGACAGGATCAGACACTAGCAAAGTCTCTTAGGCTGTCCCTGACAAGACCAGACACTAGCAAAGTATTTTAGGCTGTCCCTGACAAGACCAGACACTAGCAAAGTCTCTTAGGCTGTCCCTGACAAGACCAGACACTAGCAAAGTCTCTTAGGCTGTCCCTGACAAGACCAGACACTAGCAAAGTATTTTAGGCTGTCCCTGACAAGACCAGACACTAGCAAAGTATTTTAGGCTGTCCCTGACAAGACCAGACACTAGCAAAGTATTTTAGGCTGTCCCTGACAAGACCAGACACTAGCAAAGTCTCTTAGGCTGTCGCTGACAAGACCAGACACTAGCAAAGTATTTTAGGCTGTCCCTGACAAGACCAGACACTAGCAAAGTCTCTTAGGCTGTCCCTGTCCCTGTGTGTGTGTAGGGGGGGGGTCTTTGTGTATGTGTGTGTGTGGGGGGGGGGGGTCTTTGTGTATGGGTGTGTGTGTGAGGGGGGGTCTTTGTGTATGGGTGTGTGTGTGTGTGTGGGGCGGGTCTTTATGTATGGGTGTGTGTGTGTGTGGGGGGGGGGGGTCTTTGTGTATGGGTGTGTGTGTGGGGGGGTGTGTGTATGTGTGTGGGGGGGGGGTCTTTGTGTATGGGTGTGTGTGTGTGGGGGGGGGTCTTTGTGTGTGTGTGTGGGGGGGTCTTTGTGTATGGATGTGTGTGTGTGGGGGGGGGGGCGCGTCTTTGTGTATGAGTAATACTCAGTGGGAAGCCCATTGACACTGGGACACTGGTGGTGTCTCCATTTGGCCACACATTGCCCATTGGGGCTTATCGACAGACTAGGAGTGGCAGGTGTGTGTGTGTGTATTATTGTGTCTGTGTGTGTGTGTGTGTGTGTGTCTGTGTGTGTGTGTGTGTGTGTGTGTGTGTGTGTGTGTGTGTGTGTGTGTGTGTGTGTGTGTGTGTGTGTGTGTGTGTGTGTGTGTGTGTGTGTGTGTGTGTGTGTGTGTGTGTGTGTGTGTGTGTGTGTATTAGTGTGTCTGTGTATGCACTCTGCTCAAGTGCACCTGACGCCATGCAGCTGAAGGGACAACACGGCCCCTATCAACAGACCCAGGGTCAGCAGTCACAGACAGGTCTCCATTAACTCAAGCATTTTATTGGGAAATCGCTGTTCTAGGAAAAGGGTTCATTTAGCAGCAGCTGCTCTGTTATGTGATCTCAGGCTCCACTGATCTATCACTACTCTGTAGAATAATAATAATACAGGTAATAATTATATACAGTATATACACTACTACTCATTCAAGGGGTTTTCTTTATTTTTACTATTTTCTACATTGTAGAATAATCGTGAAGACTTCAAAACTATGAAAGAACACATGTGGAATCATGTAATAACCAAAACTCTTGGCATTCTCTCAACCAGCTTCACGAGGTAGTCACCTGGAATGCATTTCAATTAACAGGTGTGCCTTGTTTAAAGTTAATTTGTGGAATTTCTTTCCTTCTTAATGCGTTTGAGCCAATCAGTTGTGTTGTGACAAGGTAGGGGTGGTATACAGAAGATAGCCATATTATGGAAAGAACAGCTCAAATAAGCGAAGACAAATGACAGTCCATCATTACTTTAAGAAATGAAAGTCAGTCAATCCAGAACATTTTTGATTCAAGTGCAGTCGCAAAAACCATCAAGCGCTATGATGAAACTGTCTCTCATGAGGACTGCTACAGGAAAGGAAGACCCAGAGTGTTGCAGAAGAGAAGTTCATTAGAGTTACCAGCCTCAGAAATAATAAATGCTTTTAAATGCTAACAGACACATCTCAACATCAACTGTTCAGAGGAGACTGCGTGAGTCAGGCCTACATGGTCAAATTGCTGCCAAGAAACCACTACTAAAAGACATTCATAGTTTTGATGTCTTCACAATTATTCTACAAAGTAGAAAATAGTAAAAATAAAGAAAAACCCTTGAATGAGTAGTTGTGTCCATATATACTGTAATATGTAACTGTAAGTCCTGTCGAGGAAAGAGCTTGATGTAGAACTTTTTTCTTGTGGCATTAATGAATAAAACGCTAACAAACTAATGTAAAACTTCCCCCTCCCACTGTTCTGCTACAGTAGTTTACCAGTCAAACGCTGAGGCCTACATAGTAACAAGTAGGATAGTTTGCATGCTAGCTTAGCATTGCGCAATAACGTCAGCTAAAGTGATTCACTTTCACTGTGACTTGAAGGACTATCACCCTCTTGAGCACTACACCTCAGGTTACTGAGGTTAGCAGGATTACCAGACCTGTTGCAGTATATTAAGTTGTTGTGTGTGTCATATCGAATCTCAGGGGTCGACTCAGGGTTACTGAGGGGGTGGGTCAGTACATGTGAACAAGCTTCAGGGTGCTCAGGCCACCCTCAGAGGGTGAGGTGCTGTGCCAACGTGTCACATTAAATCATAGCACACACAGGACAACGCAGCTGAGATGTCAACAGAACAGACCTAGAACTAAACGCAACACATGTATAACAACATTCTGACTTCAACACTTCCAGTATGTTCATAAACCTGGAACTGTTCATTAAATGTTTATTACACATTCGTAACAGCATTCATAAACTACAAATAGGTCCTGCAGTATAGTTGATGTAGTGACCCACGGAAGGAATTCTCAAGCAGTCCATGGAATATTTATAAATACATCAATGGAGTCTTAATATAGGATTGATAAGCCTCACAAAAACACCTCTAGGGTGAGTTAGTGTTCTTTCTAAGCCCATGTCCCCCATAGCAACAGAGACTGCATTACCTCACAGGCAGACAAGGGGGAAGGGAGTGTGTAGAACTGCTTTGAGCAGTACGTTCTTAGAGGATACACGTATCCCAAACTCCATGCTAAATCTAAATCCCTTTAGGCACTATGCTGAAGAATGGACTGTCTGGACAGCTGCACATTGATTTTGGATTCAGCATTATTATTATTATTATTAATATTATTATATTTACACACACGCACACACGCATATCAGACACATACATATGCAAACATGTGCACACACACATATACATACAGTGGGGAGAACAAGTATTTGATACACTGCCGATTTTGCAGGTTTTCCCACTTACAAAGCATGTAGAAGTCTGTAATTTTTATCATAGGTACTCTTCAACTGTGAGTGACGGAATCTAAAACAAAAATCCAGAAAATCACATTGTATGATTTTTAAGTAATTAATTTGCATTTTATTGCATGACATAAGTATTTGATACATCAGAAAAGCAGAACTTAATATTTGGTACAGAAACCTTTGTTTGCAATTACAGAGATCATGCATTTCCTGTAGTTCTTGACCAGGTTTTCACACACTGCAGCAGGGATTTTGGCCCACTCTTCCATGCAGACCTTCTCCAGATCCTTCAGGTTTCGGGGCTGTCGCTGGGCAATACGGACGTTCAGCTCCCTCCAAAGATGTTCTATTGGGTTCAGGTCTGGAGACTGGCTAGGCCACTCCAGGACCTTGAGATGGTTCTTATGGAGCCACTCCTTAGTTGCCCTGGCTGTGTGTTTCGGGTTGATGTCATGCTGGAAGACCCAGCCACGACCCATCTTCAATGCTCTTACTGAGGGAAGGAGGTTGTTGGCCAAGATCTCGCGATACATGGCCCCATCCATCCTCCCCTCAATACGGTGCAGTCGTCCTGTCCCCTTTGCAGAAAAGCATCCCCAAAGAATGATGTTTCCACCTCCATGCTTCACGGTTGGGATGGTGTTCTTGGGGTTGTACTCATTCTTCTTCTTCCTCCAAACATGGCGAGTGGAGTTTAGACCAAAAAGCTCTATTTTTGTCTCATCAGACCACATGACCTTCTCCCATTCCTCCTCTGGATCATCCAGATGGTCATTGGCAAACTTCAGACGGGCCTGGATATGCGCTGGCTTGAGCAGGGGGACCTTGCGTGCGCTGCAGGATTTTAATCCATGACGGCGTAGTGTGTTACTAATGGTTTTCTTTGAGACTGTGGTCCCAGCTCTCTTCAGGTCATTGACCAGGTCCTGCCGTGTAGTTCTGGGCTGATCCCTCACCTTCCTCATGATCATTGATGCCCCACGAGGTGAGATCTTGCATGGTGCCCCAGACAGAGGGAGATTGACCGTCATCTTGAACTTCTTCCATTTTCTAATAATTGCGCCAACAGTTGTTGCCTTCTCACCAAGCTGCTTGCCTATTGTCCTGTAGCCCATCCCAGCCTTGTGCAGGTCTATAATTTTATCCCTGATGTCCTTACACAGCTCTCTGGCCTTGGCCATTGTGGAGAGGTTGGAGTCTGTTTGATTGAGTGTGTGGACAGGTGTCTTTTATACAGGTAACGAGTTCAAACAGGTGCAGTTAATACAGGTAATGAGTGGAGAACAGGAGGGCTTCTTAAAGAAAAACTAAGGTCTGTGAGAGCCGGAATTCTTACTAGTTGGTAGGTGATCAAATACTTATGTCATGCAATAAAATACAAATTAATTATTTAAAAATCATACAATGTGATTTTCTGGATTTTTGTTTTAGATTCCGTCTCTCACAGTTGAAGTGTACCTATGATAAAAATTACAGACCTCTACATGCTTTGTAAGTGGGAAAACCTGCAAAATCGGCAGTGTATCAAATACTTGTTCTCCCCACTGTACATACACACAAGCAAATAGACATCCTACATGCATATCCACAGACGGACGTTAGACAAACCTGCCATGCACCCTAGCTGTCGTATAACATGCAAGAGAGGGCATCAGTGTTTTTCTGAATCCCATTCCAAACAATCCCATCTAGTGAGGAAAAATGAAGCCAAATATCTGCATGATGCAAGTGCAACGGAGAATGCCTTCCAAACGGTAACCCACCCTCTCCCCTTGTCTCTCTCCCTCTCTCTCCTTTCTCTCCCTCTCTCTCCTTTCTCCATCACCCAAACACTGATCTGCTTGATTTCTGGTTGCAATGGCCACCTCAGAGACCCCTCCCAGACACACACACACACACATGCATGCATGCATTTTCACATGCACACACACTCCCAGTCTTCTCCTCAAGCAGCTGAATACACAGACACTCCCAGTCTTCTCCTCTGGGAGCTGAATACACAGACACTCCCAGTCTTCTCCTCAGACAGCTGAATACCCAGCCACTCCCAGTCTTCTCCTCAGACAGCTGAATACACAGACACTCCCAGTCTTCTCCTCAGACAACTGAATACCCAGACACTCCCAGTCTTCTCAGACAGCTGAATACACACACTCCCAGTCTTCTCCTCAGACAGCTGAATACACAGACACTCCCAGTCTTCTCCTCAGACAGCTGAATACACAGACACTCCCAGTCTTCTCCAAAGACAGCTGAATACCCAGACACTCCCAGTCTTCTCCTCAGACAGCTGAATACCAAGACACTCCCAGTCTTCTCCTCAGACAGCTGAATACCCAGACACTCCCAGTCTTCTCAGACAGCTGAATACACAGACACTCCCAGTCTTCTCCTCAGACAGCTGAATACACAGACACTCCCAGTCTTCTCCTCAGACAGCTGAATGCACAGACTCTCCCAGTCGTCTCCTCAGGCAGCTGAATACACAGACACTCCCAGTCTTCTCCTCAGACAGCTGAATACACAGACACTCCCAGGCTTCTCCTCAGACAGCTGAATACACAGACACTCCCAGTCTTCTCCTCAGACAGCTGAATACACAGACACTCCCAGTCTTCTCCTCAGACAGCTGAATACCCAGACACTCCCAGTCTTCTCCTCAGACAGCTGAATACCCAGACACTCCCAGTCTTCTCCTCAGACAGCTGAATACCCAGACACTCCCAGTCTTCTCCTCAGACAGCTGAATACCCAGACACTCCCAGTCTTCTCAGACAGCTGAATACACAGACTCTCCCAGTCGTCTCCTCAGGCAGCTGAATACACAGACCTGTGAGAGGATATAAAAGCCTCTCTCACTGGCTTAGCAGGTAGCCTTCTTTCCCTCTCTTTATCTCTCTCCCCCTCTCTCTCTCTCACCCCAAGTCACCCTCTCTACCCTCCTCTTCCTATCCCCCTTCTCTGTCTCCTTCACTCCCCATCACCTTGTATCTCCTCATCACCTTGTATCTCCCCATCACCTTGTATCTCCTATCACCTTGTATCTCCTCATCACCTTGTATCTCCCATCACCTTGTATCTCCTCATCACCTTGTATCTCCTAATCACCTTGTATCTCCCATCACCTTGTATCTCCTCATCACCTTGTATCTCCCCATCACCTTGTATCTCCCCATCACCTTGTATCTCCCCATCACCTTGTATCTCCCCATCACCTTGTATTTCCCATCACCTTGTATCTCCTCATCACCTTGTATCTCCTCATCACCTTGTATCTCCCCATCACCTTGTATCTCCTCATCACAAGGGTACTGTCACAGTGAGGTTGAAGGGAATGAGGCGCAGAGCGAGAGGACGATGCAAACATGTTTTATTCAACTAATAAAACACAACAAAACAATAAACCTACTATACACCGTGGCGTTGGTTTGCACACACGAAACACAAACACAAATAATGATCCACACGCAGGTGGATGTGTGGTGCACATAAATAGAATCCCCAATTAGAGACAACTCACGACAACTGTCTCTATTTGGGGATCACCAATAACCCAACCCTGGGTGTAAGGACCTGACCGTGGCCATCCCCCTCCCCCTAGAGGGAGTCAGGGACCTGGCCTCGGTCATACCCTAACAGTACCCTCCCCTAAGGCGCGGGCTCCCGACCACGATGTTCCCCCCACTAAAAAAACAACAACACAAAACCAGGGGGGAAAGGGCGGAGTACTGGTGCGGTTGTTGGTGGGGGCTCCGGATCCGGCATCGGGCGTGACGCTGGCAATGGGGGCAGCTCCCTCTCTACCTCCCAGTGATGGGTCCCTCCCCAGTACTCCCCTGACTCACCAAGTCCAGTCCGGACCCTGGTGTGGGGACCTCCACCTCTGGAGAGGGGCAGAGCGGACTGACCGGAACCGAACTGAGCCCCGGTGGAGCGAACTGCTCCGGCACTGGAGCGGAGCAGACAACCGGACCCGGACTTGCCACCAGTGGAGCGGACTGCTCCGGCACTGGAGCGGAGCAGATGACCGTACCCGGACCAGGCATCGGTGGAGCGGACTGCTCTGGCACTGGAGTGGAGCAGATGATTGGACCCGGACTGGGCACCGGTGGAGCAGACTGCTCTGGCACTGGAGCGGAGCAGACGACCGGACCCGGAACAGGCACCGGTGGAGCGGACTGCTCTGGCACTGGAGCGAAGCAGATGACCGGACCGGGCACCGGTGGAGCGGACTGGGCACCGGCACGCTAAGGAGCTCCTGCTCCAAAGCGGGGCTGCACGCCGTGCCCAGCCTGGAAACCGATGCAGAGGTGATTTCCAGCCGTGTAGTTGGGCTGGCTGCTGGAGGCTCCGGGCTGTGGGCCGTCGCTGGAGGTTCTGGACATTGGACCGTAGCTGGAGGCTCTGGACATTGGGCCGTAGCTGGAGGCTCGGGGCATTGGGCTGTAGCTGGAGGTTCCGGACATTGGGCCGTAGCTGGAGGCTCCGGGCATTGGGCCGTAGCTGGAGGTTCCGGGCTGTGGGCCGTCACTGGAGGCTCCGGGCTGTTGACCGTCACTGGAAGCTCCGGGCTGTGGGCCGTCGCTGGAGGCTCTGGGCATTGGGCCGTAGCTGGAGGCTCTGGGCTGACACTGGAGGCTCCAGGCTGTGGGCCGTCGCTGGAGGTTCCGGACATTGGGCCATAGCTGGAGACTCCGGACCTTGGGCCGTAGCTGGAGGCTCCGGGCTGTGGACCGTCGCTGGAGGCTCCGGGCTGTAGGCCGTCACTGGAGGCTCCGGGCTGTAGACCGTAGCTGGAGGCTCCGGGCTGTGGACCGTAGCTGGAGGCTCTGAGCTATGGAGGCGCACCAGTGGTCTGGTGCGTGGAGCAGGCACGGACCGTACCTGACTGTGGAGGTGAACCGGTGGTCTGGGGTGAGGATCAGGCACGGGAGATGTAGAGCTAGACCCTCGACCGGGAGACGAAGAGAGTTCCGAAGCCCGATGGGCTGCCTTGCCCAGCCCGGGCAGTAGTGCAGACAAACGCACCAGCTGTTCGATTGACCAGACTACTGGTCCCGGACTGGACACCGGCCTGGCGAGGAGCTCTGGCCCCTCCTCCCTCTTTTCCTCGGGATAGAGGTTAGCCAGCCACTTCCGCCAGATCTGGCCTCGAAACTCCCCGCCTCCTCGATCTCCCGAACGTAAGGGTTGGGCTCGGTCTCGGGAGGAAGGGCCACCCAGGCTTTCCACCACTTCGCTTGTTCCTCCTTCGACCGATCGAAGAAACCCTCCGGAGTCTTCCAATTCTCGGCCGTCGGAGGCGGAAGTGGTGGGAGTTGATCTTCCATCCTGGGGTGGCTGACCGACGGTTGGACTCGTGGAGCTGGTACTGGGGTCCCTGGGCTGGGAACACGTGCTGATCTTCCGGTGCGGGAAGCTGTCGCTGGACGTACCGGGCTGAAGAGGCGCGTTGGTCGGGCAGGCCGGGAGCGCGCTGGAGCTCTGGTACTGGGGCCGGAGACCGAATGAATCTTCTCGTCGTCCTCAAGATTCATAGAAGAGGCCCACGGAACCTTCAAGATTTGAAGACTGTTTGTGTGGAAGAATGGGCCAAAATCACACCAGAGCAATGCATGCGACTAGTTTCTCCATACAGGAGACGTCTTGAAGCTGTCATTACCAACAAAGGCTTTTGTACAAAGTATTAAATAAATATCAGTAAGTGTGTTCAATACTTTTTCCCTGTGTCATTTCACATTATTACACATAACTTAATTTCTGAACTTATTTGTTTTGTATGTATGGATTACTTGGGTTGTTACCAACATCTGGTGAAAATTTCATGTCAATAGCACCTTTGGAAATATATTTACTGAGAAAAATGGTGACGTGTTCAATACTTATTTCACCCGCTGTATATCATTATATGGTCATATCTTTGGTCTGTCTTGGAACATATGGGAATTGGCTCCAATTTCACAGCAGTCAAAAATGACAAAAAAAGTTTTGGCCAGTTAAGGAACAAACAACAATCATTTGAAGTATAGCCTAATAGGCCTATGACTACATGGTATATACTGCATTTGGAAAGTATTCAGACCCCTTCCCTTTTTCCACATTTTGTTACGCTACAGCCTTATTCTAAAATGTATTAAATAAATAAAACATCCTCATCAATCTACACACAACACCCCATAACGACAAAGCGTGTTAAACATAAAAAACTGAAATACCTTAGAAATACATAGGACCCTTTGATGTGAGACTCGAAATTGAACTCAGGTGCATCCTGTTCCCATTGATCATCCTTGAGATGTTTCTACAACTTGATTGGAGTCCACCTGTGGTAAATTCAATTGATTGGACAGGATTTGGAAAGGCACACAGCTGTCTATATAAGGTCCCAGAGTTGACAGTGCATGTCAAAGCAAAAACCAAGCGGTCGAAGGAATTGTCCGTAGAGCTCCGAGACAGGATTGCGTCGAGGCACAGATCTGGGGAAGGGTACTAAAACATTTCTGCAGCTTTGAAGATTCCCAAGAACACAGTGGCCTCCATCATTCTTAAATGGAAGAAGTTTGGAACCACCAAGACTCTTCCTAGAGCTGGCCGCCCAGCCAAACTGAGCAATTGGGGGAGAAGGGCCTTGGTCAGGGAGGTGACCAAGAACCCAATGGTCACTCTGACAGAGCGCCAGAGTTCCTCTGTGGAGATAGGAGAACCTTACAGAAGGACAATCATCTCTGCAGCACTCCACCAATCAGGCCTTTATGGTAGAGTGGCCAGACGGAAGCCACTCCTCAGTCAAAGACACAACAACTCGCTTGGAGTTTGCCAAAAGGCACCTAAAGGACTCAAGATTCTCTGGTCTGATGAAACCAAGATTGAACTCTTTGGCCTGAATGCCAAGCATCACATCTGGAGGAAACCTGGCACCATACTTACGGTGAAGCATGGTGGTGGCGGCATGATGCTGTGGGGATGTTTTTCAGCGGCAGGGACTGGGAGACTAGTCAGGATCAAGGGAAAGATGAACAGAGCAAAGTACAGAGAGATCCTTGATGAAAACCTGCTCCAGAGTAGGACCTCAGACTGGGGCGAAGGTTCACCTTCCAGCAGGACAACAACCCTAAGCACACAGCCAAGACAACGCCGGAGTGGCTTCGGGACAAGACTCTGAATATCCTTGAGTGGCCCTGCCAGAGCCCGGACTTGAACCCGATCGAACATCTCTGAAGAGACCAGAAAATAGCTGTGCAGCAACACTCCTCATCCAAACTGACAGAGCTTGAGAGGATCTGTGAGGAGAGCGTTAGTTGCAAGTAAACATTTCATTGTATTGTGTAGCTTAAACTACACTGTAACATAAATAAATGTTGCTTTGATTTGTTGGAATAGATGGTTACAATACACCCTATTACAGAGTAAAAGAAAACAGAGAGGTGAACTATCAATTCATATAATTTATTTCCATAGATTATAGATTCCATAAACATTTTATCAAATCAATTAACCAAGTAGTGAACATAAGTCAACGTAGAATTGG
The DNA here is from genome assembly GCA_023634145.1 of Thymallus thymallus. Taxonomy (NCBI): domain Eukaryota; kingdom Metazoa; phylum Chordata; class Actinopteri; order Salmoniformes; family Salmonidae; genus Thymallus; species Thymallus thymallus. Next base: position 5,946,927 of record CM042393.1, on the reverse strand, counting down.
AAATTAATTTTAAAACAGCCATAAAGTCACGTTTTTGGTGTGTTGTATTTGTGCATCTCAATAAACTATTACCTTAAGGCATTATTACTTTCAACTTGGACCGTTTCACATTCACATTTCCAATTGCCTACGCTGACATACCAAGCTAGAACGGCCCTGCCTCTCAACCAATAGACAATATTCCAGAGATGGTCAGGCTCCTTGGGCTTTGCAGTGGCCACTCTGGTTTGGGTTTCCTAGGTAGAACAGTGTCGCCGTAACCAAGTGGTCACGTATAGTTCTAGATTCCACTGCGCAAGAGGGGGTCTGTGGAGTTTTATGAACATCAAGGCAGACACACTGTGAATTTGGATCCTAGATCTTCATGGAGTTTTATGAACATCGAGGCAGACATACAGTGAATTTGGATCCTAGATCTTCATGGAGTTTTATGAACATCAAGGCAGACATACGGTGAATTTGGATCCTAGATCTTCATGGAGTTTTATGAACATCGAGGCAGACATACAGTGAATTTGGATCCTAGATCTTCATGGGGTTTTATGAACATCAAGGCAGACATACAGTGAATTTGGATCCTAGATCTCCATGGAGTTTTATGAACATCAAGGCAGACATACAGTGAATTTGGATCCTAGATCTGGTTGGTGTGATGATAAGGTTAATGTTGCTAAACTCCCTCGCCGAGCTGCAGGGAACAGCGCTAGACTTGGACTGACATAGATTCCGTCAGGGGCGCAACTTTCACTGGTAATGGGGGGACATTTATCATAGGAATGTGATACAAAACGATGCAACGGTGTGCTTTAGAACCATGTGGACGCCTCCGAGCGGTCGGGTAGGCTGTTTGGAGTTTTTATCTGACTGGATAAAATATATGCATATCAGGTGTGTGTCCTGGAACTGCACAGCCTGGTCCACTGTGATGTGCCTTTGAAGCTTGTGGTTGTGAACAGGCGGCTTCTCATGTTGTTTATAAGGCTGGATAGGAACTTCTGGTGACCAAAATGGTCAAGCCTCAGACGGGCCTCCACAGTGCACCCACATAGCCTATAGGTCTTCATCATTCTGGCCACCCTCAGAGAGAAGACAGTGAAGAAAACCATAATTTACCTCTAGGCTGCTATACAGTATATTTATTTGGTTTGACATTCTATCGTTTTTCATGGAATTTTTGTGGTAATTAAAAATTATTTTATTTACAATTTATCCGAATTAATTTTCGAGAAATAGTTTTACCAGCTCTGTGTATTCTCAAATTGAAAGAAACGAGGGAACGCTGCTCCCCCACGCTCTGGCAGCAGTACATACAACCCTGATGACAGACTGTCTAGTAGTGACTTAATCCAGATTAGGAATAGATTCTCTTTTCTACGACGGAGAGAAGAGAGAACGTGTCACTTTCACTATCCTGATGAATGGCTACGTTGTAGATGGATCAGAACTCATTATCAGCCATAGTACGGCCAATGAGGACTGGTCTGTTACGTTTTAACAATGACTTCATGTGACAACAAAACCAATAGCCGAGAGCCAGAGAGAGACAAGGCCAAATGATAGAGATAGAGATAGTGAGAGGAGAGGAGATTGAACAGTAACGTACGCTATTTTGTGTGTAAGATGTGGGTCTTTTTTTTGGTATTAAAGCCTTTAGGCTAGTTTAATAACAGTATATTTTATCCAAAAAAATGGAGGCTCAAGAACTGAGCCACTGAGTGTGATATCCTCAGGCTTGTATACAACACTGTATATAAAGAAAAGTGAGCTAAATAAGACAGGGAAGAGATGCAGTAGAAGGTGGAATCTGAACAGTAAAGTGACAGAGCTACAATGCCTCAGGTTATGATAAACGAGTGCCAATGTGGAGCCCCTTTCATACAACTCCATACAGACTGCTGGTTATCTTACTGGCTGAATTGGCCATTATGATGAAGGGGGATTACAAATTATGAATAAGCGAGTGGCTCTGAAAACAGTTAATACATTTCAGCTTTTGTGTGTCCAACTCCAATGGACCACATTGTTCCATCTAATGACCAAAGCAACAAAGGGATAGGAGTACAAAACATGACCATGCCATGTCAGGCTGTTTGGCCATTGCAAGACAATTTCTTGTTACATTGTGCCGTACAGACAAATCCTTGTGGGAGATAACCGAATGGATGGGGTCTCAGCTACTCAGTCTGATCTGTGTTGACCCTAACAGGGGATAACCGAATGGATGGGGTCTGTGCTACTCAGTCTGATCTGTGTTGACCCTAACAGGGGATAACAGAATGGATGGGGTCTGTGCTACTCAGTCTGATCTGTGTTGACCCTAACAGGGGATAATAGAATGAATGGGGTCTGTGCTACTCAGTCTGATCTGTGTTGACCCTAACAGGGGATAACAGAATGGATGGGGTCTGTGCTACTCAGTCTGATCTGCGTTGACCCTAACAGGGGATAACTGAATGAATGGGGTCTCAGCTTTAAACAAGGGAAAATATGAGAAGGTGTACAGGTGAAAGAAATGTCCATAAAAAAGAGATAGAGGTTTTTGGCACATTTTTCAAAAACATTGAAACCTGACCAGGGGTACAGAATGAGGTGAGCAGGACTTCCTAAATCCATCAGTCTTTCAGTAATAGAGGCTCATGAATGTTTAAGGTGCTTAGAGAAAGAGGAGAGACGGCATTAGCGTTTGAGGCACTGACCCACTTCAGACTGACACTATTAGCCATGACCAGCCATTTCAGGAAATAAGGGATTTAAAGCCATTTCCTTTTAAGGGGCAAAGAGCTAACACTGTATTATCTGTATAAAGGATTGACAAACTCAACTGACAAACTCAAAGTCCATTTATATCTCTATTTTTAGACTACAGTGAGTGAGTAGAAAACACAATGATAATGCATTATCCCCATTGTCCCCATTGTCCCCATTGTCTCTTAATATACCTCTCATTTCACATCTCATGTTTCCTTTTCATGAGGTCAATAAGGAATCACATAACTCTTATTACTGCAATCTGGCATATTATATGGCATATTTATAGACTTGCCTGTGCATGTACTGCATATTCATATGTATGTATAGCCCATGGCTCTAGAAGTCAGGTCACATGAGGCTTTTTTCTCACTAGGATGTCATACTATGGTAGAACAGTGATGAGCGGCGAGATGACAGAGTGTCTAGTAGTGACTTAATCCAGATTAGGAATAAATGATATTCTGAGTAAATTATAGTCTGAGAGAAGAGAGAACATGTCACTTTCACTATCCTGATGAATGGAGTGGAGATGGCCAAACTGCTGCAGTGCTCTGAGCAACGCTCCGCTCCATACTGTACAACCACACGGATGACAATAGACTGGCTATTTATAGAAAGTAATTCGAGGTCTAATTTCCCCTTTAACTCACACACACTGTATTACACAGACTATAGTGACACATATTCATCTACTGGATGTCCAGCACCCCCTAAGCCTCCTATCAGCGCTAAGACTGATGCCCTATACTGCAGTATTGATAAGTATGATGTCTGTGAGGATGGGGATGTCAATAGTAATGCCCCTGGGTCCATACTGTAGGAGGGTCCTGTTCTTGTGTTCGATGCAATACATGAACATGAAGGTACCCTTCTGCAGGAGGTTGGTGCCTCCTTAATTGGGGAGAACGGGCTCGTGGTAATGGCTGGAGCGGAGTTTGTGGAATGGTATCAAATACATCAAACACGTGGTTTCTATGTGTTAGATAACATTCCATTCGCTCCCTTCCGGCCATTATTATGAGCCGTCCTCCCCTCAGCAGCCTCCTGTGGTTCCTTCCCAGACAGATCGACACCATGAGGATGTAAAGATTACAGACTATAATATAGATTCACTTCCTGTCTCACTCAACGACTCAATGAGACCAAGTCATCAATGTCATGACTCTCATGAACTTAGTTAGGAATATCTATACAGCTAGAACAGTGGAGGCTGCTGAGGGGAGGACGGCTCATAATAATGGCCGGAAAGGAGCGAATGGAATGTTATCAAACACCTAGAAACCACGTGTTTGATGTATTTGATACCATTCCACTGATTCCGCTCCAGTCATTAACACGAGCCCGTCCTCCCCAATTAAGGAGCCACCAACCTCCTGTGTGCTAAAATAATGCAATACTGTATGTTCTAAAACGTGTTACTAAGCTACTTATTATGCTTACGGTCTGCAAATGAAGTATTAACAGCAAATTAAACATAAAGCATTTATATTGCTACATATCAGACATGTAGCTACAATCTGAAAGATACAAGGTAGCAAGCATCACATTTACTACAGTGTGTGAGAAAGTAATTGCTCAGAGTCATAGGTTAACAATAATTAAATTCAATTAAATTGGACCAATTGAAGTTAATTCTAGACATTACAGCCACTTAGAGAAGCCGGGCTAGAGAAGCCTCAGCGGTTGAGTCACAGCAGTCAAACTCAAGGGCCTGTTAGTGTAGTACCTCCAGTGTTTCCCCTAGATTGTTTCCTAGGCGAAGCGCAAAGGCGAGTTGATGTTTTTGAGACATCAACCAAATAAGCCGTGCAGAGGTAATTGTGTGTGCAAGAGCCATTCTTCTGAGGACATCAACATGAAACATGAAAAAACTGAGATACATTTCTAAAGTGGAGATGTGGGGTGAAGGATCAGGGTGGGTATAGAGATGTTACAATGCATTTTCCTGACAGCTTATTTGTGAGAGGCTCTCATGCAACACTGCACAGTGGCAGGCAACCCTTCTGTAGTAGTTCTACAGAGGGGACAAAAGTGGCACAAGAACCAGAAAGGGAAACAGCGACTGGAGTTTGATTAACAACAGTATTTTAATCACATTGCACCAAAATGTAAACTAATAGGATAGTGTGTTTACGTTATTATAGGCCTTAACTAGGGCCCAGAAATGTTATTATAGTCCTTAACTAGGGCCCAGAAATGTTATTATAGCCTTTAACTAGGGCCCAGAAATGTTAATATAGCCCTTAACTAGGGCCCAGAAATGTGTATGTGTCCGAATGAAAAGAGATAGAGAATAAAGATTCTTTGCCCAGCTATTTGGTTTGTATCTCCACAAATATATATTTACAAAAATATTCAGAACTTATCTATTTTTGTAATAACCCATTAGGTAAAGAGGAGAGCCAGTGATGCGCTTGTGCTGAAATACTAATGTCTGAAATGGACCAGAAAGTGTTCCTCTCCCCTGTAGATTACTGGAGAGCCCTTCGGCAGAGGTAGAGTAGAGTAGAGTAGAGGGTAGAGTACAGTAGAGTAGAGTAGAGTAGAGTAGGGTAGAGTAGAGTAGAGTAGGGTAGAGTAGAGTAGAGTAGGGTAGAGTAGAGTAGAGTAGGGTAGAGTAGAGTAGGGTAGAGTAGAGTAGAGTATAGTAGAGTAGAGTAGAGTAGGGTAGAGTAGAGTAGGGTAGAGTAGGGTAGAGTAGGGAAGAGTAGAGTAGAGTAGGGTAGAGTAGAGCAGAGTAGGGTAGAGTAGAGTAGGGTAGAGTAGAGTAGGGTAGAGTAGGGTAGAGTAGGGTAGAGTAGGGTAGAGTAGAGTATAGTAGAGTAGAGTAGGGTAGAGTAGAGTAGAGTAGAATATAATAGAATAGAGTAGGGTAGAGTAGAGGGTAGGGTAGAGTAGGGTAGAGTAGAGGGTAGGGTAGAGTAGAGTAGAGTAGAGTAGAGTAGAGTAGAGTAGAATATAATAGAATAGAGTAGGGTAGAGTAGAGGGTAGGGTAGAGTAGGGTAGAGTATAGTAGAGTAGAGTAGAGTAGGGTAGAGGGTATAGTAGAGTAGAATATAATAGAATAGAGTAGGGTAGAGTAGAGTAGAGTAGGGTAGAGGGTATAGTAGAGTAGAATATAATAGAATAGAGTAGAGTAGGGTAGAGGGTAGGGTAGAGTAGGGTAGAGTAGAGTAGAGTAGAATAGAGTAGAATAGAGTAGAGTAGTGTAGAGTAGAGTAGAATAGAATAGAGTAGGGTAGAGTAGGGTAGAGTAGAGTAGAATAGAGTAGGGTAGAGAGTAGAGTAGAGTAGAATAGAGTAGAGTAGAATATAGTAGAGTAGAGTAGAGTAGAATATAGTAGAGTAGAGTAGAGTAGAATATAGTAGAGTAGAGTAGAATATAGTAGAGTAGAGTAGAATAGAGTAGAGTAGAGTAGGGTAGAGTAGGGTAGAGTAGAGTAGAATAGAGTAGGGTAGAGAGTAGAGTAGGGTAGAGTAGAATAGAGTAGAGTAGAATATAGTAGAGTAGAGTAGAATATAGTAGAGTAGAGTAGAGTAGAATATAGTAGAGTAGAGTAGAGTAGAATAGAGTAGAGTAGAATATAGTAAAGTAGAGTAGAATAGAATAGAGTAGAGTAGGGTAGAGTAGGGTAGAGTAGAGTAGAATAGAGTAGGGTAGAGTAGAATAGAGTAGAGTAGAATATAGTAGAGTAGAGTAGAGTAGAATATAGTAGAGTAGAGTAGAGTAGAATATAGTAGAGTAGAGTAGAGTAGAATATAGTAAAGTAGAGTAGAATAGAATAGAGTAGAGTAGGGTAGAGTATAGTAGAATAGAGTAGAGTAGAATAGAATAGAGTAGAGTAGAATAGAGTAGGGTAGGGTAGAGTAGAGTAGAGTAGGGTAGAGTAGAATAGAGTAGAGTAGAGTAGAGTAGGGTAGAGTATAGTAGAATAGAGTAGAGTAGAGTAGGGTAGAGTAGAGTAGAGTAGAGTAGAATAGAGTAGAGTAGGGTAGAGTATAGTAGAGTAGAGTAGAGTAGAGTAGAATAGAGTAGAGTAGAGTACAGTAGAATAGAGTAGAGTAGAGTAGGGTAGAGTAGGGTAGAGTAGAGTAGAGTAGAGTAGAAGGTATAGTAGAGGGTATAGTAGAGGGTATAGTAGAGGGTATAGTAGAGGGTATAGTAGAGGGTAGAGGGTAGAGTAGAGGGTATAGTAGAGGGTAGAGTAGAGGGTATAGTAGAGGGTATAGTAGAGGGTATAGTAGAGGGTAGAGGGTATAGTAGAGGGTAGAGGGTATAGTAGAGGGTATAGTAGAGGGTATAGTAGAGGGTATAGTAGAGGGTAGAGGGTAGAGGGTATAGTAGAGGGTAGAGGGTAGAGGGTAGAGGGTATAGTAGAGGGTAGAGGGTATAGTAGAAGGTAGAGGGTATAGTAGAGGGTATAGTAGAGGGTATAGTAGAGGGTATAGTAGAGGGTATAGTAGAGGGTAGAGGGTATAGTAGAGGGTATAGTAGAGGGTAGAGGGTAGAGTAGAGGGTATAGTAGAGGGTATAGTAGAGGGTAGAGGGTATAGTAGAGGGTATAGTAGAGGGTATAGTAGAGGGTATAGTAGAGGGTAGAGGGTAGAGGGTATAGTAGAGGGTATAGTAGAGGGTAGAGTAGAGGGTATAGTAGAGGGTAGAGGGTAGAGTAGAGGGTATAGTAGAGGGTAGAGGGTAGAGTAGAGGGTATAGTAGAGGGTATAGTAGAGGGTATAGTAGAGGGTAGAGGGTAGAGGGTAGAGGGTAGAGTACAGATGTCCTCAGGCTTCCCTGACGAAAGAGTTCAGAAGAGTCCGTGCATATATTATGAAGACATTTTTTCCATAGGCAAGCTGAAGTTTGAAGCCGAAGTCTACGCCCTATTAGTCAGTGATTGGTCAACAGATTTTTCAATAAAGTCTTTGTTGTCATTTAACGACTCGATTTCATGCACATTTTTTTATTGAGAAATACTGCACCAAACATCTTAGTTAAATGTAAAATTGCGTGACTAAGCTCTCCTCTGTAAAAATGTCAAAATTAATGAAAGACTTCTTAAATCATCTTAGATGAATTCTGACTATTTTGAGGAAGTGTATAGTAGCTACGGCGCCTCAAAATGGACAAATAGTACTATTGCGTTTTTTTCTTGTTTTTCAAGCGAAGTAGGGTTAGTGAGTAAGGTCAAATTAGGGTTGGTGTTGTGGCAGAGTGACTAGACCTCACCCTCAGACAGACAACATCAATGTGTAACTACTGCTACTCATGTCTGGAAGAACATTTAGTAACACAAGACAGCAACCTGAGACAGAGAATGGGTATTGTAGGCCAGATGCTGCTGGAGGAACCCACCAGCTTGCTCACAGATACTCTCATCATCCCTTATATGGCCTTTAGACTGCACAACAACTGCTGTCTTTAATCCAGACAGTCTTTAGCAATATTCTCAATTTCCTCTGTGAAACCATATGGTCACTGTCATGTCGTATATGAACGCTCAAGGCTACAGGACCGTCCATGTTAGTTAGTTAGTTCATATAGACAGAGTCTATTTCATTTTGCAACCAAATGATACAAAATAACAACATTTAATTATACTCCCTTTCCTGAACAACAAAAAGAGTGATGCGTATCAAAGTTGACTGGAAGCATGATAGACCTATTAGGAGGTGAAATGGAATCCCAGTCAGCTACCCCTGCAGCGTGTGGTGCGTTATGGAAGACTCAGCATCAGTCAGGTCAGGTCAGAGCAGCATTGGTCATATATTGTGGTTTCAGCTCAGACAACTATCTGATTACTGGCAGCAAGGTCACCCCACACTTAGTTGTTTCTCAGTTTACTAATACTGATAATGTGCAGCTCAGCAGTATCCTGGAAGAGGATGGAGGACACGAGGAGGAAGATGTCTCAACCTAGTACAGGCTCTGCTCTGAGACGACAGGAAAAGCCATTAAGCAGGAAATCGTTAAGGAACATTCTATACTGTACCGTATTCTATCCCCATGGTGCTATGAGAGAAAAAGTATGCAAGAATAGAATAGGATCAGATAGAATAGAATAGGATCAGATAGAATAGAATCAGATAGAATAGAACTCAATAGAATATAATTGGATCAGATAGAATATAACAGAATATAATAGGATCAGATAGAATAGAATAGGATCAGATAAAATAGAATAGAATATAATATAATAGGATCAGATAGAATATAATAGAATAGGATCAGATAGAATATAATAGAATAGGATCAGATAGAATAGAATATGATCAGATAGAATAGAATAGAATATGATCAGATAGAATAGAATAGGATCAGATAGAATAGAATAGGATCAGATAGAATAGAATCAGTAGAATATAATAGGATCAGCTAGAATATAATATAATAGGATCTGATAGAATAGAATAGAATAGGATCAGATAGAATAGAATAGAATATGATCAGATAGAATAGAATAGGATCAGATAGAATATAATAGAATAGAATAGAATAGGATCAGATAGAATAGAATCAGTAGAATATAATAGGATCAGCTATAATAGAATAGGATCTGATAGAATAGAATAGAATAGGATCAGATAGAATAGAGTAGAACATAATAGGATCAGATAGAATAGAATAGAATCTGATAGAATAGAATAGAATAGAATAGAATCAGATAGAATATAATAGGATCTGATAGAATAGAATAGAATAGAATAGAATAGGAACAGATCAGATCAGATAGAATAGAATAGAACATAATAGGATCCGATAGAGTAGAATTGAATAGAATACAATAGAATGTCTGCTGTAAAAAGTGTAGCTTCTTGCTTCTACAAGTGTGGTGGTGAGTTTGATGCTTTTGAATAATTTGCTTTGCTTTTCAGTGCTGTCACAGAGGATATATGTATTTAAACCAACCTGTATGACATTGGACCTGTCTAAATCTGCTTAAAGCAGAGCGGAGGACTTCTCGCTGAGGGGTAAAGAGAGACACAGATGATGTGTGCTGAGTCAGAGTGCACATCCCTGCTTAAAACATTTCACTCATGCATTATTGCACAAGGAGAAGTGTCTTTATTAATGCTGAGCTCTAAAGAATGAAACTGTAAGTTTTCCCAAAATGGACCCCTCGAACCTTCTATCTCACCAAGATCCCAGAATAGATCTGGTGCCACTTTCTGAGGATGTTCGAGTCGGCAGAGTGAAAACAGTTCTCATGATCTGATTGTTTTAGACAGGAGGGGTGTTTCTCAATATGCTCTACAGTCTCATGCTCAGAGTTTGTTCTCCAACTGCATTCTCTTGGGTTGAGACTTTACCTGGTTGAGACTTTACCGCTAAGATCAATTCTTCACTTGATCTATAGAGAGAGTGATAATTGGGAAATATACTTGTTTAAATTTGATTTAACCAGGCAAGTCAGTTACGAACAAATTCTTATTTACAATGACAGCCTAGGAACATTGGGTTAACTGCCTTGTTCAGGGGCAGAATAACAGACTTTTTACCTTGTCAGCTCAGGGATTCGATCCTGCAACCTTTCGGTTACAGGCCCAACAATCTAACCACTCTGCTACCTGCCGCCCCAAGCACAGATCAATTCCACGTTTAGAAGATTAACCCTCTTAACAACCAATACCTCTTCTATCAGGTTAGGGAAACTCTCTCCCAACAAACCAAAACAAACCCCTTTGATGTTCTGGTTAAATGAGTATCCACCATAAACATCCACCATGAACATCCACCCTTTGATGTTCTGTTTAAATGAGTATCCACCGTGAAATCCACCGTGAACATCCACCCTTTGATGTTCTGGTTAAATGAGTATCCACCGTGAACATCCACCCTTTGATGTTCTGGTTAAATGAGTATCCACCGTGAACAAACCCCTTTGATGTTCTGGTTAAATGAGTATCCGCCGTGAACAAACCACTTTGATGTTCTGGTTAAATGAGTATCCACCGTGAAGATCCACCCTTTGATGTTCTGGTTAAATGAGTATCCACCGTGAACAAACCCCTTTGATATTCTGGTTAAATGAGTATCCACCGTGAACAAACCCCTTTGATGTTCTGGTTAAATGAGTATCCACCGTGAAATCCACGCCCTGATTTCCCTAATGTAACTGTTTCTTATCAGCAGCTGCTCTAAAGCAGTCTGCAGACAGACACAGTCAGTAATTGCTGAAAGGAAGTATGCGTCCCAAATTGCACCCTATTTTCTATGTAGTGCACTCCTTTGGCGAGGGCCCATAGGGCTAAGATGACTATGTTGACTCATGCACGCAGCCTACTGAGAACACTGATCCCACTCACAACTACACTATGCCTTGACCTCTTTCTCCCCTCTCTCTCTAGATTAAATCCTGCGACTAGTGATGTCTGGTCGCCCAACAACCTGCCCACTTGACCCGAGAGCTCAAGAAACCTACACTCGACCCATCTGTGGTGGATTGCATCCTACCTGGCAGGTCGCTCCTACCAGGTGGCGTGGAGAGGATGTGTCTGCAACACGTGCTTTCACTACTGGTGTCCTACAGGGCTCAGTTCTAGGCCCTCTCCTATTTTCTCTTTACACCAAGTCACTCATCATATTCTCAGATGGTCTCTCCTATCATTGTAATGACACACAACTACTTTTCTCCTTCCCCCTTCTGACACCCAGGTGGTGACACATATCTCTGCATGCCTGGCAGATATGTCAGCTTGGATGTCGGCCCACCACCTGAAGCTCAACCTTGACAAGACTGAGCTGCTCTTCCTCCCAGGGAAGGCTTGCCCTCTCCAAGCCCCCTCCATCACGGTTGACAACTCCATGGTGTCCCACTCCCAGAGTGCAAAGAACCTTGGTGTGATCCACCGTGAACATCCACCCTTTGATGTTCTGGTTAAATGAGTATCCACCGTGAACAAACCCCTTTGATGTTCTGGTTAAATGAGTATCCGCCGTGAACAAACCACTTTGATGTTCTGGTTAAATGAGTATCCACCGTGAAGATCCACCCTTTGATGTTCTGGTTAAATGAGTATCCACCGTGAACAAACCCCTTTGATGTTCTGGTTAAATGAGTATCCACCGTGAAATCCACGCCCTGATTTCCCTAATGTAACTGTTTCTTATCAGCAGCTGCTCTAAAGCAGTCTGCAGACAGACACAGTCAGTAATTGCTGAAAGGAAGTATGCGTCCCAAATTGCACCCTATTTTCTATGTAGTGCACTCCTTTGGCGAGGGCCCATAGGGCTAAGATGACTATGTTCTATGATGGACGTATAATTAATGTGGAGGACGAGGGAAGGGACTGTGAGGGTTGAGGGGTGAAGTCACACAAGGGACAGTGGCTGAACGGATCAAAGCCATGGTGAAGACATGGTGAAGACTTGGTGAAGACATGGAGAAGACGTGGTGAAGACATAGAGAAGACATGGTGAAGACATAGAGAAGACATGGTGAAGACATGGTGAAGACTTGGAGAAGACATGGTGAAGACATAGAAAAGACATGGAGAATAAACATCCACTCATCCAATCCTCGCCACCTGCCCGGCTGAAATGGAGAGCAGGGTTGAGGGGGAATCAGGCATCAGGACTCAACACACTGTGTGGGGGGTTGCATGGCGCTGTCAGACGCTGACACGTGAGAAGGCAGTTATGTGATATCATGTTAATCCTGACGAAACTAAGTCCCCACTGACTCCCCAGCTCCAATCTTCTTCTCCCCCATGAACCAACTTGGAAATACAGCCCATAATAATATACAGACTATACTCATGCTTACAGAGAGAAATCGGTACAGGATTAATATTATTAGTAGGCTACAGTGAAGTCAGTCCCTCCCTATTAACCCAAATAGAGCTACAATAACAACTTATAATATATATAGTTCTTTATCATGGACTCAAAGACCAGCCCTGCCCAAGTGAAGAGCCACTCTCTTTCACCAACTGTAAGCTATACGCATGTTTCTAGGCTAGTTACCCTAGGAGAGTTAGAATAGTAGAATACGTAAGGTGCAATTTTGAAATTTGAGTTTCTCTCTTGTTATGTCACTCAATTAGCCACGTCTGCTAACAATTTGTAGATTGGTATATTAATCTAGCCAGCTATCTAAACTTGTAGCAAATCATGGCCGAATACCGAACGGGCATGCAAGGCAAGTGCTCAGGGGCCCTGACTTCCTGGGGGCCCCATTGATTTTGTTAGTCACAAAAGGTGAAACACATGATGACATCCGCTCCTCATTCACATCCGCTCCTCATTCACATCCGCTCCTCATTCACATCCCCTCCTCATTCACATCCGCTCCTCATTCACATCCCCTCCTCATTCACATCCGCTCCTCATTCACGCAGCCTACTGAGAACACTGATCCCACTCACAACTACACTATGCCTTGACCTCTTTCTCCCCTCTCTCTCTAGATTAAATCCTGCGACTAGTGATGTCTGGTCGCCCAACAACCTGCCCACTTGACCCGAGAGCTCAAGAAACCTACACTCGACCCATCTGTGGTGGATTGCATCCTACCTGGCAGGTCGCTCCTACCAGGTGGCGTGGAGAGGATGTGTCTGCAACACGTGCTTTCACTACTGGTGTCCTACAGGGCTCAGTTCTAGGCCCTCTCCTATTTTCTCTTTACACCAAGTCACTCATCATATTCTCAGATGGTCTCTCCTATCATTGTAATGACACACAACTACTTTTCTCCTTCCCCCTTCTGACACCCAGGTGGTGACACATATCTCTGCATGCCTGGCAGATATGTCAGCTTGGATGTCGGCCCACCACCTGAAGCTCAACCTTGACAAGACTGAGCTGCTCTTCCTCCCAGGGAAGGCTTGCCCTCTCCAAGCCCCCTCCATCACGGTTGACAACTCCATGGTGTCCCACTCCCAGAGTGCAAAGAACCTTGGTGTGACCCTGGACAACACCCTGTCGTTCTCTGCAAACATCAAAGCAGTGACTTGCTCCTGCAGGTTCATGCTCTACAACATCCATAGAGTACTTGTCATCTCCCGTCTGTACTACTGCAACTCTCTGTTGGATGGGTTCCCGGTTTGCGCGATCAAACCCCTGCTACTTATCCAGAACGCCACAGCCTGCTTGGTGTTTAACCTTCCTAAGTTTTCCCTTGTCACCCCGCTCCTCTGCACACTCCACTGGCTTCTAGTCGAAGCTTGCATCATCTTCAAGACCCTGGTGCTTGACTACGGAGCAGCAAGGGGAACTGCCCCGCACTCCGTTCCGCCACCTCTGGTCTCTTGGCCATAACAACCCTACAGGAGGCCAGCTCCCGCTCAGCCCAGTCAAAGCTCTTCTCTGTCCTGGCACCCCAATGGTGAACAAGCTTCCCCCTAAAGTCAGGATAGCAGAGTCCCTCCCTATCTTCCGAAAACATCTGAAACCCATACCTCAATCTTAAAGAACTGCGCACCCTCCCACTCATGGTTTAATGATAATTCATTAGGTTCTGGAGCGTTCTATACGATATAATTCTATATCATTATAGAATTTGCATAAAATATATCCTCCAATTGCAACGTCTGCTTTATACCCACACATTGCCTCAAGAAAATTACTGTTTTGTGAGAAAATTTGAGCAGATGGTGTTAACAAACTACACACTGAGTGTACAAAACATTAAGAACACATTCCTAATACACACAGGAAACTGTTGAGTGTGAAAAAAAACAGCAGAGTTGCAGTTCTTGACACAAACCAGTGCGCCTGGAACCTACTACCATGCCCCGTTCAAAGGCACTTAATAAATATTTGTTCTTGTCCATTCACCCTCTTGAACGGCACACATACACAATCAATGTCTCAATTGTCTCAAGGCTTAAAACTCCTTATTTAACATGTCTCCTCCCCTTCATCTACAGTGAGTGAAGTGGATTTAACAAGTGACATCAATAAGGGATCATAGCTTTCACCTGGATTCACCTGGTCAGTCTATGTCATGGAAAGAGCAGGTGTTCTTAAGGTTTTGTACACTCAGTGTATAGCCTTCTTGTATTTTGTTTCAATCAAAGCACATTCTGCCTAGTGGGGTGCGCTGTTGAGTTGTTTTGTGACTATTCAGCTAACCATCCTAAAATCTCATAAGAAATTAGGTGGTGTTTTTGGTGTGCCAGTAACATTATACTGTGCTATTATATTTGGTTATGTTATGTAGAATACTAATGAATAAATATGTGATATTCAAAGACATTGATTCAGCTTTGATCTAACTTTACTAAACAAGCCCCATTGTGAGAAGTGGCGGAGTGGTTGCTCCAGTGCGCTCCGGCAGCGCTACACCCCTGCTCCCGCTGCAGCGAAGGAGCTAATTGAAGCGCACCTAGCAACGAAACATTGGCCTACGTCTCGTCTTCCTGCATAGAATATCAGATCTCAACAACGATTGGAGAAGTTTTTAACATCACCAGTACAGTACCACATCCTTATGATATACATATTTTCGTAAGCGCAACGTGACTGCAAGAGACAAGTTGGAATGTCTGACTGAAATACGGGACAAATAAACCTTTTTTTCTATATCAGTGGTGTTTGAATTTGTTGATAAAATGCGGGACATTATTCTTTTGTTGCGGGACACGGAACAAAGGGCCCAAATGCGGGACTGTCCCGCACAATCCGGGACATGTGGTCACCCAACTCCCCATGGCAAATGTATTGAATTGCAGGACACTATCTTGAAATCTTTAAATTGTTCTCTCTGTCTTCAAGTGGGGGCCGATAAAATGTTTATAATAGGAGGGGCTCCCAACCAAATCTCGCTTAAGGCCCCCAAAAGGCTAGGGCCTGATGACTATTCTTAGGTTACCTACTCTGGCTGACTATGGCCCCTCTCCAGACAGCCAGGACACACACTGCATCATTTTGCAGCAGGCAGCAGCACAACTCATTGGAAGCATGCTGCCTGTGCGCTCTCTGCCGTCCTTCAGCCCAGACATAAAAACAACCACAGGCAGCGGATGCGGTTCCCAGAATCCCGGCTCCGGTTCTCACTTGAAGTCTGGACCGTATCCCAAAAATAACATAGGCCCCGGGACCATATCCCAAAAATAACACAGGCCCCACGACGAGAGCAGAATATGACCGATGTTGCTTATTCAAATAAACGGGTCCAGTTTATAGATCCTACAAAGCCGAGCGAATATATAAGCCCAGTGATTGAAGAAGGGGCACAATGCCACCAAGATGCTTCCCATAATACATAATCTAAATAACAAAACATGAATCTGTCCATTGTGCAAAATGCGTTTCGTTTTGAACAGGCTGTGCAGTGACGTATAAGGTGACGTTTTCGTGGCCAACGATCAAAACCCGGACCGTTTGAAAGCTCAGAATACAGTAGCCTAATCTTTCGTTGACATTAAAATGTTAATTTGTCAAGAAGCTGTCAACTGGGACGTTGCTGCATATTACAGGCTAACCTCCCACATGTCAGGCTTATAGAGCCAACATAGACAACACAATATCTCTGAAAATATGGAGTGGGATGTTAGTAGCCTAGTGACAGCGACGAAGATACAGTGACATTTGAGGACAAATACATAATTTTACAAACAAGACAAGATGTGGGATGTTTTTCTAAGGGCCCGGTGAATAAAGACAAAACGGACGGTGCGGCGGCAGTAGGCTATATGGCTATATATTGTGATGCCACCTGTCCTGTCGCTCCAATTCTACATTCAATTTCCGTCCCCGGCCCAATCCAAACCGACCCTTTGAAAGATGGACTCACCCAGTACTCCGGAGGACGTTTGCTGCGAGGAGGCAGCACTTTGATCTGTCTTTTCCCCTTCGCCTTGCGATCGGTGTCTGTGCCGCGAGCTCTCTGTGCCACCGCCGCTGTCAGAGGAGCTGCTACCCGCAGCTGCAGCGGCTGCTGCTCCCGCCGCCCCCGTCTCAGGCATGGTCTTTCAGTGAGGAGTAACGGCCGATAATCTCCGGGTAAAGGGAGAGCGAAATCGCATCTCAGGCAGGCAAAGCATGGACCGCGGCTGGTCGGTGTGTCAGAAAGAGAGGGGTTAAATGAACGTGAAAGTGAAGTGAAGGTTGTTGTGGTGGTGGCTCATCCTGGTTTGCAGCAGAATGCAGGCAGAATGATAGCGCTCCGTTGATTCTTACTATGGAGGAGGGACAAAGAGAGAAGGGAGGACGACACACGTAGGCTACAGCCAGCCTCACTCACACACAGACACACACACAGACACACACACGCGCACTCATGAACACACACACACATGCACGCTGGAAATAAAATATCAAGGTTCTCCTCCTCGCCCTCCAAGAGAGAATTGCAATATATGCACCCTTCACTGTCCCTGACCTCTGCAAGCCGCTAGAGAACAAATTGTTTTTTTGTATAGAACCACGACTCGGTGCAGACGAACCACCACCAGCTATGATATCACTGAAAATCTGTAACGTTTTATATTTCATTTTCAATTCCATGCCATATAGGAAAAGCATGCCACTTCTAGTCATGTCAGTCACCCATGATGCCACCCCATAACATACACAATTATAAAACACAACATACATTTGTGTTCCTATAAAGCAAGGTTATGTACTTACTGTTTATAAGATCACTCTAGACAGTTTAGCAGCAGAGTAGCATATGTTGTAGTAGGTGCTTGAGCAGTCCAGCAGACAGACAGGCAGGCAGGCAGGTGAAGCTCCTCTCCTCAGATGTGAAAGGCATAACAAAGCTTCCAGCCTGTCAGGGAAGGATTAAGTACATAATGATTTATTTATCAATGCAAAAAATATTTTCACAGATAAACATTTTTGTGAGGCTCTGGGCATGCAGGACAGATCATCTGCTTCCTCTCTAGCCCACATTGGAGTCATCCCCATTTAACTTCTGCACAGAAAAATAGACATAGCATAGCCTAACATATGCATTCCAATATTCCTGGACAAGAGGTCCACTTACAGTAGCCTATGATGCATGTTTGTACTGTTTTCATACTTTTTCATGTTTAGAACACTGTCGTAAACAGTATTCTCTTTCTCAAAACCACTATTTCTTTACTTAGAAATAAATAGCCTATAGAGAAGGTGAACCGAGACCTAATTTATTTACTTTGTCAACCCGTCAAAACACATGAACACAAGGGGCACACCGTCCACGTAGACTCCGTTTGAATATACTCCTACTGTAGACAGAGAAGGCCAAGTCTTCTTCAAAACTAACATTGATGTTAACCTATGTAACTGTTTCCACACATGACAAACTCCCCAACCTATTATCAGTAGTATGTGTGTGTGTGTGTGTGTGTGTGTGTGTGTGTGTGTGTGTGTGTGTGTGTGTGTGTGTGTGTTTGTGTGTGTGTGTGTGTGTGTGTAAGGCGTGTGACCGTCCCCTGTGCCAAGAGAACAACATTATAACTGCTTTTACCACACATACAGCCAGAGGGAGGATGAAGACAAAGCCTTGGTGCTGATGGTTCAAGGAAGGTGCCAGCTGTCCTCTAGGAACCCATTGAATAATTCAGATCACAGGTTAAAGAGTGTCCCTCAGACACTAGGCTCTCACTGCCTAGGTTCCCTGCCTATAAACAGGCTGTGTCTCAATAGTCTAAAGTGTCTTCCTCTCTTCATCTATTCTCCTTCATCTGCACTGATCTAAAAATAAACAGGAGCTGACAGCAATAATGACAGGATACATGCAGAGGATATGCTGTCACCTGTCCAGTCCTGTTAGATTAGTGCTAGTCTCCCATAAGCAGAACTGAGCATTTGACCAAATCACACAAGATTTCAGTTCTCGGTTAACCAAGATTAGATCAGTCCTGATTAAGGAGAAGAGACGAGAGAGGAGGGATTATTGTGACTATTGAGACACACCCTCAGAGTCTTCTCCTGTTCTCCACCCCCCTGGCCACAGTCTGCCGTAGAGCCCAGCCCTCCCACCCCTCCCAGCTCAGCCCTCCCAGCCCATCCCTCCCACCCCTCACAGCCCTCCCACCCCACCCAGCTGTGCGCGCCCCTCGGTGGAGCTCAGTGGTAGCTAGTACCACCAGCATAAATTCTGCTTACTCACCATCCTTTCTCATCTTTTTAGGGCGGCAGGTAGCCTAGCGGTTAGAGCGTCTGGCCAGTAACTGAAAGGTCGCTGGTTTGAATACCCAAGGTGAAAAAACCTGCCGATGTGTCCTTGAGCAAGGCACTTAACCCTAATTTGCTCCAGGGCCTGACCCTGTAGGTAGGCCGTCATTGTAAATAAGAATTTGTTCTTAACTGACTTGCCTAGTTAAATAAAGGTTTAAACAAATCTGACAGCTGCAAAAAGTCAGTACATGGACAAGGCCCATAAATGCTATTTATTTTGTAGCTTAGTTTGATTACTCGCCATCCTCTCTCTCATCTGACAGCTGCAAACATCTGCAGTGGGGCACATATACACTGAGTGTACAAACCATTAGGAACACATTCCTAATATTGTGTATGGATTGTGTATGTGTGCCATTCAGAGGGTGAATAGGCAAAACAAATGATTTAAGTGCCTTTGAACAGGGTGTGGTAGTAGGTGCCAGGTGCACCGGTTTGTGTCAAGAGCTGTTTTTCTGAATTGTTCACCACCAAAAGGACATCCAGCCAACTTGACACAACTGTGGGGAGCATTTGAGTCAACATGGGCCAGCATCCTTGTGGAACGCTTTCGACACGAAAACATTAGGAACACCTTGTTCTCAGAGCAAATATGTCAGGTTCCTATCATGATGATTATTCTAAAGAAAATATATATTTTTAGTTATATTCAAAAACATCCTTAAATATAACAGAAAACTACATTGAGAAATATAGGCACATGATCAAAGAGTATGATATTAAAGCTGCAATATGTTACTATGTTACCCCACCTATCTATCTATCTATCTACAGTGGGGAGAACAAGTATTTGATACACTGCCGATTTTGCAGGTTTTCCCACTTACAAAGCATGTAGAAGTCTGTAATTTTTATCATAGATACTCTTCTACTGTGAGTGACGGAATCTAAAATAAAAATCCAGAAAATCACATTGTATGATTTTTAAGTAATTAATTTGCATTTTATTGCATGACATAAGTATTTGATACATCAGAAAAGCAGAACTTAATATTTGGTACAGAAACCTTTGTTCACAATTACAGAGATCATACGTTTCCTGTAGTTCTTGACCAGGTTTGCACACACTGCAGCAGGGATTTTGGCCCACTCCTCCATCCAGATCCTCCAGGTTTCGGGGCTGTCGCTGGGCAATACGGACTTTCAGCTCCCTCCAAAGATTTTCTATTGGGTTCAGGTCTGTAGACTGGCTAGGCCACTCCAGGACCTTGAGATGCTTCTTACGGAGCCACTCCTTAGTTGCCCTGACTGTGTGTTTCGGGTCGTTGTCATGCTGGAAGACCCAGCCACGACCCATCTTCAATGCTCTTACTGAGGGAAGGAGGTTGTTGGCCAAGATCTTGCGATACATGGCCCCATCCATCCTCCCCTCAATACGGTGCAGTCGTCCTGTCCCCTTTGCAGAAAAGCATCCCCAAAGAATGATGTTTCCACCTCCATGCTTCACGGTTGGGATGGTGTTCTTGGGGTTGTACTCATCCTTCTTCTTCCTCCAAACACGGCGAGTGGAGTTTAGACCAAAAAGCTCTATTTTTGTCTCATCAGACCACATGACCTTCTCCCATTCCTCCTCTGGATCATCCAGATGGTCATTGGCAAACTTCAGACGGGCCTGGACATGCGCTGGCTTGAGCAGGGGGACCTTGCGTGCGCTGCAGGATTTTAATCCATGACGGCGTAGTGTGTTACTAATGGTTTTCTTTGAGACTGTGGTCCCAGCTCTCTTCAGGTCATTGACCAGGTCCTGCCGTGTAGTTCTGGGCTGATCCCTCACCTTCCTCATGATCATTGATGCCCCACGAGGTGAGATCTTGCATGGTGCCCCAGACCAAGGGAGATTGACCGTCATAGATAGATAGATAGATAGATAGATAGATAGATAGATAGATAGATAGATAGATAGATAGATAGATAGATAGATAGATAGATAGATAGATAGATAGATAGATAGATAGATAGATAGATAGATAGATAGGTACTTTATTGATCCCCCGGGGGGGAAATTTCATTTCATTTCAAGTCATCTTGAACTTCTTCCATTTTCTAATAATTGCGCCAACAGTTGTTGCCTTCTCACCAAGCTGCTTGCCTATTGTCCTGTAGCCCATCCCAGCCTTGTGCAGGTCTACAATTTTATCCCTGATGTCCTTACACAGCTCTCTGGTCTTGGCCATTGTGGAGATGTTGGAGTCTGTTTGATTGAGTGTGTGGACAGGTGTCTTTTATACAGGTAACGAGTTCAAACAGGTGCAGTTAATACAGGTAAAGAGTGGAGAACAGGAGGGCTTCTTAAAGAAAAACTAACAGGTCTGTGAGAGCCGGAATTCTTACTGGTTGGTAGGTGATCAAATACTTATGTCATGCAATAAAATGCAAATTAATTATTTAAAAATCATACAATGTGATTTTCTGGATTTTTGTTTTAGATTCCGTCACTCACAGTTGAAGTGTACCTATGATAAAAATTACAGACCTCTACATGCTTTGTAAGTAGGAAAACCTGCAAAATCGGCAGTGTATCAAATACTTGTTCTCCCCACTCTATCTATCTATCTATCTATCTATCTATCTATCTATCTATCTATCTATCTATCTATCTATCTATCTATCTATCTATCTATCTATCTATCTATCTATCTATCTATCTATCTATTTCACAGCGGTTTAGATGATACAATGATTCTATGCACTGTACTTGCTTGCTTTGTCCCATAAAATGAAATTAGGCGAACTATTAAAATTTTTGCAACCCGGAAATGGCGGAGTGATTTCTGCATAGTGCGCCTTTAAGGTTTCCCCGTTCACAATGTGCCTAGTACCTCGAACAGTAAGTAGGCTACTACAGTCTCATGAACATAGATACTACCAGAGAGGAAGAGGCGAAGCGAGGGGTTTCACTCTCGCCAAAAGTATGTCCAAAATAAGCCCAATGCGTTTCTAAGGGCTTATTTTGGACCTAAACTTGTCGCCTGCCTTCCCGCGTTTGGGACAACGACTTCCAATGTTAAGGGGGAGACATGAGCATCTCGTCATTATATAAAGATATATTTGCTACAACGTTGAACAAAACGATACTAAGTAACAAATTCAGCGGATGATGTCATATTTATGCAAAATCAACAGAATATAAAGTTGCGCACATGATATCGCTGCAGTAGCAGCACGGACCCATTTTGATAGCACGAAAAGGGAGGGCATATTCTTGATTGACTGTGGTTGAACCAGTTACATCCATGCATCTCTTGAGAGGTTGAGGACTCCAGACCAATAAAACCATCCGTAGGATTAACACGTTTTCATCGTTTTGGAAAGGAAATAAAGAAGCATGGATACAGTCAAGGGGAGTTTGTCAGCTGAATGTCAGCGATAGATAGTAAATACAACTCTGCGTTGTCAAACTGCCATATTCAAGTATTTCAGTCACTACCAGGAAGTTTGACAAAATACCTCGAGTGAATCTCACGTGAACATTTGCATTTTGACTAAACGATGGCAACATTTCTCATGGACATATCTTTAGTTCTTATAACCTCTACCGAGAATAGGGGCTACAAATAACCTAGCTAGCTAATTTACATACAATCGGCAGAGCCTGTCAGCTTTGCAACGTTTGTTGTGATTTGCTTTGAATCATAATGTTGCCTTGCACTACTTGGGGATTGTGGAGAAGCGCTATTCTCACCCTCAAGACATTAAGGTTAGTCAAAACTCTCTGGGCCTGTTGCTTTTATTTCAATTAAATGTATCCTGATCATAACCATACTTTTACCGTTTTAGAACCAACATATCACTTAGTAATATCCTGTAGCACATTGATAACCCACATATTGTTACCCAAAGGGTAGGGCATTAACGGATTACATGTAATCCGTTACATGTAAGGGATTACAACAAAACTTGTAACTGTAATCTGTTACATTACAGTTACAGATTACAGATACTAGATGATTACTTCGATGATTAGAAAAAACTCTGACACTTCTCTGTTTTCTCAATGACATTCAAATCAGCGTTGAAAATAAGCGCAGGTTTAAGTTTGTTCCACCTGAGCGAGTCTGACCAACCAAGGCAAAGTTGGTTTTATAATTCACACATTCAACAGACATTCATCAGACATTTATTGTAAAAATCAATAACTAATTCATTAATTGTCACAAACATAAAAATAGATATGATTCATTCTTTAAATGTCTAGCATACTTTAGCAAATTCCAGTTAAAGATTTTATGTATTTAATCAAAACGAATCAAAGCTGGATTTTTTTTTTCAAAACAAAGGTTGTAAAAGTATGCTAGACTTTTTTATAGAATAAACCATATCTATTTTTATGTTTCTGTGACAATCAATTAATGAGTTATTGATTTTTACCCTTTTAAATGGCTTTTGGCGAATGTCTGTTGAATGTCCGAATGTGTGAATATAAACTTTACCTTGGTGTCTAACCAAAAGTCAGAGACCACTATGATAACACACCAAATGTGTTTGTAGGCTACAGTCCAAGCTATGTCTTCCAATGGTGCAACTGCTGTCGGCATCCAAAGATTATCTAACTTGAATAAACGCCTCGAAGTAAGGATGACGGCGATACGGATGTCATTTATTATTGATCTACATTGCGCATTGATGTGAATCACACTGCCGCTCTCTCATTGATGTGAATCACACTGCTGCTCTCTCATTGATGTGAATCACACTGCTGCTCTCTCATTGATGTGAATCACACTGCTGCTCTCTCATTGATGTGAATCACACTGCCGCTCTCTCATTGATGTGAATCACACTGCCGCTCTCTCATTGATGTGAATCACACTGCTGCTCTCTCATTGATGTGAATCACACTGCCGCTCTCTCATTGATGTGAATCACACTGCTGCTCTCTCATTGATGTGAATCACACTGCTGCTCTCTCATTGATGTGAATCACACTGCTGCTCTCTCATTGATGTGAATCACACTGCTGCTCTCTCATTGATGTGAATCACACTGCTGCTCTCTCATTGATGTGAATCACACTGCCGCTCTCTCATTGATGTGAATCACACTGCCGCTCTCTTAAAGGGGCAATCTGTAGTTGCTACATCCATTTTTGGATTTATAAATCATATATACAGTACCAGTCAATAGTTTGGACGCACCTACTCAATCAAGGGTTTCTTTATTTTTTACTCTTTTCTACATTGTTGAATAGCCTTTGGTTTTTAATGAAAATATATAATTTAATTGTATTATTATATGTAGTAGAAAGCAATGGGTTAGAAGAAGCCTACATAACCAACCCATAAAGTAAAATTTAACATCCATATATGACCAGCTATGTAAACTTTAACATGGATTTATCCTGCAATAGATCTTGTTTAATTGGTAACATACGTTTGTCTTCTTCTAATGCCTCTGAAGGGGAAAGTAATCAGATTACGTTCCTGAGTTTGGGTAATCCAAAAGTTACGTTACTGATTACAATTTTGCACATGTAACTTGTAACTGTAAGGGATTACATTTAGAAAGTAACCTGCCCAACCCTGGTTACCCTGCTAGTGATGGGGATCCATATAACAGTCCCATGATCTGACTTGTCTTTCCTGTCTTAAAATATTAATAATAATAAATATAATGTTAGCTGCAAGCAGCGATGACCCGGGGTCCAAGCCTTTTTGGCCTTTTTTGCCCTTTTCGCTTTCTCAAATATTATGCCTTATTTTTCAGGTCATAAAATGTGTTGCTGGTACAATATCAACAACATCACTCACTGTCTGGGGATGTCTGTCTGAAAGTGGCAGTGGTGGGGTTCACCTCATGGTTGAACTATATGGAAGAGCATGCATATATGTATGAATTGCAGGTTCCAGTGTTGACTCAATCTCTTGCACAAATCATATAACATATTCCATTTAGCCGGTCTCTTTCATCCAAAGCAACTTAGTCATGCGTGCATACATTCTTTACATTTGGGTGGTCATGAGAATCAAACCCACTGTCTTGCCAGCGCCATGCTCTACCAACTGAGCTACAGAGAACCACAACTGGATAGTGGACAAGTGCACGGGAAAAAAGTGTAGGGTATTGAGATGCATAGCCTGCAAGGGCTCCAACCCTCCAATAGCACAAACTGTTGAGCGTGAAAAACCTAGCAGAGTTGCAGTTCTTGACACAAACCGGTGCGCCTGTCACCTACTACCATACCCTGTTCAACGGCACTTCAATCTTCTGTCTTGCCTTTTCCCTCTGAATGGCACACATACACAATCCATGTCTCAATTGTCTCAAGGCTTAAACATCCTTTAACCTGTCTACTTCCCTTCGTCTACACTAATTGAAGTGGACATCAATAAGGGATCATAGCTTTCACCTGGTCAGTCTGTCATGGAAAGAGCAGGTGTTCTTTTAAGTTTTCTGCACTCAGTGTAGATATATATTTTGGCCCAACATTAATGTCTATAATGTATTGTACTGTACTTTGCTGTAATGTACTGAACCATACTCTATTGTAATGTACTACACTGTAATGTACTGAACCATACTCTATTGTAATGTACTGAACTGTAATGTACTGAACCATACTCTATTGTAATGTACTGAACTGTAATGTACTGAACTGTGCTCTTTATTTTTATTTTATTTAACTAGGCAAGTCAGTTAAGAACAAATTCTTATTTACAATGACCCTACAGGGTCAGCCCCTGGAGCAAATGAGGGTTAAGTGCCTTGCTCAAGAACACATCGACAGGTTTTTCACCTTGTTGGCTCGGTATTCAAACCAGCGACCTTTCGGTTACTGGCCCAACGCCCTAACCGCTAGGCTACCTGCTGCCCTGCTCTACTGTAATGTAATGTACTGAACTGAACTGTACTCTACTGTAATGTAATGTACTGAACTGAACTGTACTCTACTGTAATGTACTGAACTGCACTGTACTGTACTGAACTGAACTGAACTGTACTGTAATGTACTGAACTGCACTGTACTGTACTGAACTGAACTGAACTGTACTGTACTCTACTGTAATGTAATGTACTGAACTGAACTGTACTCTACTATAATGTACTGAACTGCACTGTACTGTAATGAACTGAACTGAACTGTACTGTACTCTACTGTAATGTAATGTACTGAACTGAACTGTACTCTACTGTAATGTACTGAACTGCACTGTACTGTAATGTACTGAACTGAACTGTACTGTACTCTACTGTAATGTAATGTACTGAACTGAACTGTACTCTACTGTAATGTAATGTACTGAACTGAACTGTACTCTACTATAATGTACTGAACTGCACTGTACTGTACTGAACTGAACTGAACTGTACTGTACTCTACTGTAATGTAATGTACTGAACTGAACTGTACTCTACTATAATGTACTGAACTGCACTGTACTGTAATGAACTGAACTGAACTGTACTGTACTCTACTGTAATGTAATGTACTGAACTGAACTGTACTCTACTGTAATGTACTGAACTGCACTGTACTGTAATGTACTGAACTGAACTGTACTGTACTCTACTGTAATGTAATGTACTGAACTGAACTGTACTCTACTATAATGTACTGAACTGCACTGTACTGTAATGAACTGAACTGAACTGTACTGTACTCTACTGTAATGTAATGTACTGAACTGAACTGTACTCTACTGTAATGTACTGAACTGCACTGTACTGTACTGATTGTATTGTACTGAACTGAACTGTACTGTACTAGATTGTATTGTACTGAACTGAACTGTACTGTACTGAACTATGCTGTACTAAACTATTTTTACCCATTTGAACTGGTTTTGGTCAAGTCATGATCTAAATCCACTGGTCCTTGGTCTGGCTCTTAAAAACTCTTGGTCTGGATTTAAAGGGGTCCAGTCCTGACTTAATTTCTGGTACTCACACCAATTGTATACTTTTGAATCCATATGGCTAGTGGACCAGTGCACACTTCAGGAAACATTGTAGAGTATTGAGATGCATGGCCAGCAGGGGGCGACCTTCCCTCCAAGAGTGACTTGAATTGCCAGGCCCGACCTCACTAAACTTCATTGGCTCACAACATTTGTATTGTGTTTGAAGATCTTGGTCTATAGATGCTGTACAGCAAGTTTCTAAGAAATCTGTGTAGTGGTGTCTGAATGTTGTTTAAAAATGTTGATACATTTACGTAATTTTAAAAATGGCGGCATTGGTCCAAGAGGCAAATTTGTTCCTTGGGTAGAGAGGAACCAATGTACCAAATGTTACTATAGGTTGAACAAGGGAGAGGGGCTGACCTTTTGAAGTCAAAGGTTGTTTATAGTGACACCATTTGGCCAAGTTGTGCAACCAGATATATTTATGCATAATTTTACACCATCCCACCAAATTTGGTCTTTTTAGGTCTTACCATTTCAGAGCTATAGCGTTCCAAAAATTGGATAATAATCATAAAACTTGAATAATAATGGACCCCTAATAATCCTAACAATTGTGTGGGTGAGCGGTTTGCTGATGTCAGTGTTCTGAACAGAGTGCTCCATGGTGGCGGGTGGGTTCATGGTAAGGGGAGGCATAAGGTACGGACAACGAACACAATTGCATTTTATCGATGGCAATTTGAATGCACAGAGATACCGTGATGAGATCCTGAAGCCCATTGTCGTGCCTTTCTTCCACCGCCAACACCTCATGTTTCAGCATGATAATGCGTTGCCCCATGTCGCAAGGACCTCTACACAATTCCTGGAAGCTGAAAATGTCCCTGTTCTTCCATGGCCTGCATACGCAGCAGCATGTCACTCATTGAGCATGTTTGGGATGCTCTGGATTGACGTGTACGACAGTGTTCCAGTTCCCGCCAATATCCAGCAACATTGCACAGCCATTTAAGAGGAGTGGGACAACATTCCATAGGCCACAATCAACAGACTGATCAACTCTATGCGAAGGAGATGTTGCGCCGCATGAGGCAAATACTGACTGGTTTTCTGATCCACACCCCTACCTTTTTTTAAGTTATCTGTGACCAACAGATGTATATCTGTATTCCCAGTCATGTGAAATACATAGATTAGGGCCTAATGAATTAATTTCAATTGACTGATTTCATTCTATGAACTAACTCAGTAAAATCTTTATTGTTGCATGTTGTTTATATTTTTGTTCAGTATATTCAGGCATGTGAAAAAGTAAGTACACCCCCTGGAAAGTTCTCTTTTTACATATTTGGACAGATTAATATGTAATCTTCACTTCAACACTATTGACAGATAAAAGTTACCCAATTTAACAAATCACACACAAAAAAAAAAAAATTGAAAAATGTTATGCAATTAAAATAAACAAAAATGCCTTTTACTTATGGAAGTTAGTACATTACCATCACATAAAATGGCTAAAATTAGAATTAGGTACCAAAACAAGTGCAAATTATTAGAAAACATTAGAGAGAAATTTAGGAATATCAAGACACAACTGACTTTACCCAGGTGTTGTCTGGCAAAAGTCAGTTGTCTTGATATTATTTTTTGAGAGCAGAGGCTTCTTCCTTCCTGACCTCCCATGTAGGCCAAGTTTGTGTAGTCTCTTTCTGACAGTGTATCCATTCAATTTGACATTGATTGTGGCAAGAGAGGCCTGTAGATCCCTTGATGTTAGCCTGGGGTTCTTAGAGACTTCTATGAGCATCTTTCGTTCAGCTCTTGGGCTGACTTTGGTGGGATGACCTGTCCCAGGTAGTTTGCCAGTGGTCTGGAATTTTCGTCGGACAGTGGAATGTTGTACTTCGAATTGCTTGGAAATGGAAGGATGTACTTTGAATAGCTTGGAAATAGATTTGTAACCCCTCCCAGACTCATGGGCATCAATAATCTTTATTCTGAGGGCCTCGGGTAGGTCTTTTGATCTTTAAATGTGTTACCACACACCCATATGGTTAAGACCAAACCAGACCACTTTTCTTATCTTTACGGAAGGATGGACCATCGTAAGTTTCTCTCTAATGTTTTCTAATCATTTGCACTTGTTTTGGTACCTAATAATAATTTTAGCCATTTTATGTGATGGTAAAGGTAGGGGTGTACTAACGTTTTGTTAGTACACCCCTACCTATGCATTTTTGTTTATTTTAATTGCATACAACATTTTTTTTGTGATATGTTCAATTGGGTAACCTTTATCTGTCAATAGTGTTGAAGTGAAGATTACATATCCATCTGTCCAAATATGTAAAAAAAAAAAAAAAAAAAAAGGACCCAGTTGCTTGACAATTGTATAATTGTCTTCAGCAGAGCAGCTCCACCAGTGAGAGGCCTGTGTATCCCTACCAGAGCGGTATGCGATGCTGAGACCATCTTTGCCCTGTCGTCGGGCCACGGCAGGTGTGGTGTGGCGGTGGTCCGCGTAAGTGGTCCTGCCTCCTCTATGGTCCTGAGGAACATGGCAGGTCTGACACAGGCCCTACCCCCTCCTCGTACTGCCCTGCTACGGAGGATCACTAACCCCCAGTCCAAAGAGCTGCTGGACCGAGGACTGGTCCTCTGGTTCCAAGGTCAGATCAGATCAGTTATTATTGGATAAATCCACAATACATTTTGATTTAAAAAAAGATAAACATCTTATAGTAGGTTGCCTCATCCAATGTTGATGTTGTGACTGTTGTTGTGCTTTCTTGTCAGGTCCCCACAGCTTCACAGGGGAAGACAGTGTAGAGTTCCATATTCACGGAGGTCCTGCAGTCATCACAGCTGTTCTACAAGCCCTAGGTAAGCGCGCAGTCATATGAAGAGAGGTATGAGATATGGTACTAGGTTAGAGAACAGTCATTTGTAGAGAGGTATGAGATATGGTACTAGGTTAGAGAACAGTCATATGAAGGGAGGTATGAGATATCTTTGCTCGACATCATGGGAAAATCAAAAGAAATCAGCCAAGAGGAGATAAGTGATCTTGTAGCTGTTTCATCTGGGTGTCCACTTTGCTTTTCTTCCTGCAAACACTTTCTTTGAATTTGAGAGCAATGTACAGTCGTGGCCAAAAGTTATGGCCACAAGTATTGGTCTTCACAAAGTTTGCTGCTTCAGTGTTCTTAGATCTTTATGTCAGTAGTTACTATGGTACACTGAAGTATAATTACAAGTATTCCATAAGTGTCAAAGGCTTTCATTGACAATGACATTCAGTTTATGCAAAGAGTCAATATTTGCAGTGTTGACCCTTCTTTTTCAAGACCTCTGCAATCCGCCCTGGCATGCTGTCAATTAACTTCTGGGCCACATCCTGACTGATGGCAGACCATTCTTGCATAATCAATGCTTGGAGTTTGTCAGAAGTTGTGGGTTTTTGTTTGTCCACCCGCCTTTTGAGGATCGACCACAAGTTCTCAATGGGATTAAGGTCTGGGGAGTTTCCTGGCCATGGGCCCAAAATGTTGATGTTTTGTTTGTTCCCCGAGCCACTTAGTTATCACTTTTGCCTTATGGCAAGGTGCTCCATCATGCTGGAAAAGGCATTGGTCGTCACCAAACTGTTCTTGGATGGTTGGGAGAAGTTGCTCTCTGAGGATGTGTTGGTACCATTCTTTATTCATGGCTGTGTTCTTCGGCAAAATTGTGAGTGAGCCCACTCCCTTGGCTGAGAAGCAACCCCACACATGAATGGTCTGAGGATGCTTTACTGTTGGCATGACACAGGACTGATGGTAGCGCTCACCTTGTCTTCTCCGGACAAGGTGTTTTCCGGATGGCCCAAACAATCGGAAAGGGGATTCATCAGAGAAAATGACTCTTCCCCAGTCAGTCCTCAGCAGTCCAATCCCTGTACCTTTTGCAGAATATCAGTCTGTCCCTGGTGTTTTTCCTAGAGAGAAGTGGCTTCTTTGCTGCCCTTCTTGACACCAGACCATCCTCCAAACGTCTTCGCCTCACTGTGCATGCAGATGCACTCACTCCTGCCTGCTGCCATTCCTGAGCAAGCTCTTGGTCGCCCTGACGCCTTCTTCACAACAATTGAACCTCTCTGCTTGAAGTTCTTGATGATCCGATAAATGGTTGATTTAGGTGCAATCTTACCAGCAGCAATATCCTTGCCTGTGAAGCCCTTTTTGTGCAAAGCAATGATGACGGCACGTGTTTCCTTGCAGGTAACCATGGTTGACAGAGGAAGAACAAGGATTTCAAGCACCACCCTCCTTTTAAAGCTTCCAGTCTGTTATTGTGACTCAATCAGCATGACAGAGTGATCTCCAGCCTTGTCCTCGTCAACACTCTCACCTGTGTTAACGAGACAATCACTGACATGATGGCAGCTGGTCCTTTTGTGGCAGGGCTGAAATGCAGTGGAAATGTTTATGGAGGATTAAGTTCATTTTCATGGCAAAGAGGGACTTTGCAATTAATTGTAATTCATCTGATCACTCTTCATGACATTCTGGAGTATATGCAAATTGCCATCATCAACACTGAGACCAATACTTGTGTCATTCTCAAAACTTTTGGCCACGGCTGTAGAACTGTTGTCAGCTTCCTTGCAATGTTAATGTTTGGCTGCTAGGGGGCAGTGTTATGTAAAATAATGTAAATTTGTGCAGTGCCTCAGATTGCAATTAGATTGCATCTTCTCAGAACAGCCAGTCAACAAGACAATACATACAGCTGATGATGATATAATCCTGGTGTCTCCTCTAGTTACCAGTGTTGTACTTCTTTATGAATACTGTACTAGTACAGTGTTAATAACCAACTGGCAACAGCCAACTGTCTCTGGTTGATATAATGGCTTTGCAGAGGGTGTACGGATCAGGCCACCATATTGACAACCAATAAATTAAGATCTGTAAAGGTTTTAACAAAAACACCATACCTCATTGACAGTGACGTTTTTGCCACTCACAGTGACCCCAGAATGACCCTTCAACTCTGAACCTCTGACCCTATGACTTCATAAACCCACAGCAGGCAGGGGTTTTGTCTCTTTCTGGCAGTGTGTGGATTTCTCAGGAAGACAAGAAACAAGCAGCCAGCAGACACTATTGTGTAACTATGATAATAAAATTAAATACACCTACAAATATACAGGATGTACGGTCACATGCACACAATAATGTGATCATTGTGTATAATCAGATTAATATACTTTAGATTAAAAAGTTTTACATGCTTTGCAAGAATAATTATTTACCTAATAAAACTGTTTATATGGACACATCTGAAATCGGGCTACCTGATGGCACTTTGATACATGCAGAAAATCACCAATCAAAATAAACGTTCTTCCACAGTGGCCATGTTATTTTTGGTAAGCATATTTGATTCGGATATATATTGAGTTTGGATATATAAAGTTTGTATGTGAAAACTACTTCTAAGACACATAAATTCAGTTGTTCCAAACTCACTTCACTCCCGCTAAAGACTGGGGCTCGCTCGGCTGCTTATTAAGCTGTTTACATGTCCTGATAATTCTAAAGATTTCTCAGAAAACCAGGTGTTTTTATCGGCGTATGCTTACTTCGATTTTGACATTACGCCGATGAAGATAAATAGAGTAAGGTGTTTACATGACTATTGCATAATCTGCCTTCTGCCTTAATGAGTTTAGTACATTAACATTATGAACACCTGCTCTTTCCATGACAGACTGACCAGGTGAAAGCTATGATCCCGTATTGATGTCACTTGTTAAATCCACTTCAATCACTGTAGATGAAGGGGAGGAGACAGGTTAAAGAAGGAGTTTTAAACCTTGAGACTATTGAGACATGGAGAGTGAATGGGCAAGGCAAAATATTGAAGTGCCTTTGAACAGGGTGTGGTAGAAGGTGCCAGACACACCGGTTTGTGTCAAGAACTGCAACGCTCCACAAGTGTGTATCAAGAATGGTCCACCACCCAAAGGACATCCAGCCAAGTTGACACAACTGTGGGAAGCATTGGATTCAACATGGTCCAGCATCCCTATGGAACGCTTTCGACACCTTGCAGAGTCCATGCCATGATGAATTGACGCAGTTCTGAGGACAAATGGAGAGGTGGTGCAACTCAATATTGGGAAGGTGTTCTTAATGATTTGTCCAGTCAGTGTATTGAGGTAGTGTATATTTAGCTGTTTGAATGCTTTTCACCCTTTGTTCTCTGCTGTCGCAAACAACTACATATACACTATCATATATATACTCTATATATATAGATATATATATATATATATGAGTGTATCCTGTTTGTAAATGCACAATAGGTAAATTGATCAATTTGGCATGCAATCTACATTGCCTTAGTGAACCTTAGTAACCCTGGCTTGTGAACGTTAGGGAACCTTATTAGTGATCCAAGTTTTGTCTCTGTCTTGCTGTGCTGTGTTACTAATTAACCCTGGCTTTGACCCTGTTTGAATGAGTCTCTGTCTTGCTATGCGGTGTGTGTTATGCAGGAAGCCTGGAGGGTGTGAGGCCTGCGGAGGCAGGGGAGTTCACGCGGAGGGCCTTCCACGCGGGGAAGCTGGGCTTGACGGAGGTGGAGGGCCTGGGGGACCTGATCCACGCTGAGACTGAGGCCCAGAGGAGGCAGGCCCTTAGGCAGATGGATGGGGAGCTGGGCCGCCTCTACCAGGACTGGAGCTGCAGACTCAAACGGGTAGCTAGTAGAGAAAGCGAAAACACATGGACGGTTACCTAGCCTGTTGTGTAGTGATGTTGTATAAAACACATGGACGGTTACCTAGCCTGTTGTGTAGTGATGTTGTATAAAACACATGGACGGTTACCTAGCCTGTTGTGTAGTGATGTTGTATAAAACACATGGACGGTTACCTAGCCTGTTGTGTAGTGATGTTGTATAAAACACATGGACGGTTACCTAGCCTGTTGTGTAGTGATGTTGTATAAAACACATGGACGGTTACCTAGCCTGTTGTGTAGTGATGTTGTATAAAACACATGGACGGTTACCTAGCCTGTTGTGTAGTGATGTTGTATAAAACACATGGACGGTTACCTAGCCTGTTGTGTAGTGATGTTGTATAAAACACATGGACGGTTACCTAGCCTGTTGTGTAGTGATGTTGTATAAAACGCATGGACGGTTACCTAGCCTGTTGTGTAGTGATGTTGTATAAAACGCATGGACGGTTACCTAGCCTGTTGTGTAGTGATGTTGTATAAAACACATGGACGGTTACCTAGCCTGTTGTGTAGTGATGTTGTATAAAACACATGGACGGTTACCTAGCCTGTTGTGTAGTGATGTTGTATAAAACACATGGACGGTTACCTAGCCTGTTGTGTAGTGATGTTGTATAAAACACATGGACGGTTACCTAGCCTGGATGGGCTTCAGCCAACTTGTCTAAGCTAGCCAGGCAGTTGTGTAGTGATGTTGCATAAAACACACACAGATCTCAACGTTTTGGATTCAGGCGTTTGTGTATACTATACAGCTCTAGTGTAGGCTGTTTGACTTGGCATTGTTGGCTGCGAGGCCATTGTTAGTGTGGTCTGATTGAGTGTGATGTCCAGAGAGTGTCCTGTCTATACTGTAGTCATCTGACAGCAGGGATGAGCGATGAGGGATCAGCTGGTCCTAGATCTGTGTCAATGGGCAGCTTCTAGCCGGAGTGTATCGTGTGATCTCTACCTTGGACCCAGACATGGGTATCAACACTCTTCACTACCTCTCCTGAGAGCAGCGCTACAGAAAAGAGCCTAATTTTGGTCTTCCTGAGGAAAACCGTCAGCAGCCCAACAAAAGCCAATCTCTATTTTTGACAGTCAAAATAGTATGTTTGGAATCTACCTACTGTAGATTCATCCTTTCCATAGCTTGGCATGCAGACAATGCTGCTATTGTTTCTCTGGCACAATGTGTTGATGGAGGGAACCTGGAGTCGGCTGATGTTTCCTCTCCTAGTGGGCCTATTGAACTGTCAATCATTCAAGGTGTCAATCAACGTTCACATCTTTAGGTTGCATTTCAATAACTATGATGCCTAACGGGGATTTGCTTTCACCTGTTTACATCTGTCATGGCACAGGAAGGAGACAAGTAGAGGATGCTTTTTTAGTCCACTGAGATGTTTTAGTCCACTGAGATGTTTTAGTCCACTGAGATGTTTTAGTCCACTGAGATGTTTTAGTCCACTGAGATTTGCCTTCCAGTCTCCTATATATCCCTCTGACCTAATAGACAATCACAACCGAGAAACTTAAATCATTGCCAAAGGAATGAATGTAGAGAGGATTGTGATGAGTATAGCATTTGTTGTTGTTGTCTCTCTCGCTCAACATCTGTCTGTTTGTTGTTTCAGTGTTTGGCTCACGTGGAAGCCTTCATAGACTTCAGTGAAGATGAGCTCATCGAGGACGGGGTGTTAAATCAAGGTGGGTACGCCCTCTTCTCTGGAACAAAATAACCATTACGGAAGTGAGTTTTCCAGGGGGAGTTGGCATGGCTTTCCTGTTTGTATCTGCGGGGAGGGAGAGCTAGCGTCATTGAGAGGAGATACGCATCAAACTGCTGAAAAGACTGTCTCCTTGGAGGAAGTGGGGAGAAGGGGCCAGAGGGACACTGCAGGCATTCGTCTTGTCTTCAAAGCCTGGCCTCTCAGGCTGTCCAACACAGGAATTCACTGTCAGCAGCTATCTCTCTCTCTCTCTCTCTCACTCTCTCACTCTCAATTTAAATTTTATTGGCATGGGAAACATATGTTAACATTGCCAAAGCAAGGGAAGTAGATAATAAACAAAAGTGAAATAAACAATAAAAATGAACAGTAAACATTACACTCACAAAGTTCCAAAAGAATAAAGACATTTCAAATGTCATAATGTCTATACAGTTGAAGTCGGAAGTTTACATACACCTTAGCCAAATACATTTAAACTCAGTTTTTCACAATTCCTGACATTTAATCCTAGTAAACTTAGGTCAAACGTTTCGGGTAGCCTTCCACAAGCTTCCCACAATAAGTTGGGTGAATTTTGGCCCATTCCTCCTGGTGTAACTGAGTCAGGTTTGTAGGCCTCCTTGCTCGCACACGCTTTTTCAGTTCTGCCCACACATTTTCTATAGGATTGAGGTCAGGGCTTTGTGATGGCCACTCCAATACCTTGACTTTGTTGTCCTTAAGCCATTTTGCCACAACTTTGGAAGTATGCTTGGGTTCATTGTCCGTTTGGAAGACCCATTTGCAACCAAGCTTTTACTTCCTGACTGATGTCTTGAGATGTTGCTTCAATATATCCACATAATTTTCCTTCCTCATGATGCCATCTATTTTGTGAAGTGCATCAGTCCCTCCTGCAGCAAAGCACCCCCACAACATGATGCTGCCACCCTCGTGCTTCACGGTTGGGATGGTGTTCTTCGGCTTGCAAGCCTTCCCCTTTTTCCTCCAAACATAACGATGGTCATTATGGCCAAACGTTTCTATTTTTGTTTCATCAGACCAGAGGACATTTCTCCAAAAAGTAAGATCTTTGTCCGCCTGTGCAGTTGCAAACCGTAGTCTGGCTTTTTTATGGCGGTTTTTGAGCATTGTCTTCTTCCTTACTGAGCGGCCTTTCAGGTTATGTCGATATAGGACTTGTTTTACTGTGGATTTAGATACTTTTGTACCTGTTTCCTCCAGCATCTTCACAAGGTCCTTTGCTGTTGTTCTGGGATTGATTTGCACTTTTCGCAACAAAGTACAATCATCTCTAGAAAACAGAACGCGTCTCCTTCCTGAGCGGTATAACGGCTGCCTGGTCCCATGGTGTTTATTCTTGCATACTATTATTTGTATAGATGAACGTGGTACCTTCAGGCGTTTGGAAATTGCTCCCAAGGATGAACCAGACTTGTGGAGGTCTACAGTTTTTTTTCGGAGGTCTTGGCTTATTTCTTTTCATTTTCCCATGATGTCGAGCAAAGAGGCACTGCGTTTGAAGGTAGTCCTTGAAATACATCCAAAGGTACACCTCCAATTGACTCAAATGATGTCAGTTAGCCTATCATAAGCTTCTAATGCCATGACATAATTTTCTTGAAATTTCCAAGATGTTTAATGGCACAGTCAACTTAGTGTATGTAAAATTCTGACCCACTGGAATTGTGATATTGTGAATTATAAGTGAAATAATCTGTCTGTAAACAATTGTTGGAAGAATTACTTGTGTCATCCACAAAGCAGATGTCCTAATCGACTTGCCAAAACTATAGTTGTGTTAACATGAAATATGTGGAGTGGTTGAAAAATGCGTTAAAGTGTTTGTAAACTTCCGACTTCAACTGTTAGGAAGTGCAGCTCAGTTTCCACTTAATTTTGTGGGCAGTGTGCACATAGCCTGTCTTCTCTTGAGAGCCAGGTCTGCATACGGCGGCCTTTCTCAATAGCAAGGCTATGCTCACTGAGTCTGTACATAGTCAAAGATTTCCTTGATTTTGGGTCAGTAACAGTGGTCAGGTATTCTGCCACTGTGTACTCTCTGTTTAGGGGCAAATTGCCTTCTAGTTTGCTATGTTTTTTTGTTAATTCTTTCCAATGTGTCAAGTACTTATCTTTTTTATTTTCTCATGATTTAGTTGGGTCTAATTGTGTTGTTGTCCTGGGGCTCTGTGGGATCTGTTTGTGTTTGTGAACAGAACCCCAGGACCAGCTTGCTTAGGGGACTCTTCTCCAGGTTCATCTCTCTGTAGATGATGGCTTTGTTATGGAAGGTTTGGGAATCACTTCCTTTTAGGTGATTCTCTCTCTGTCTCTCTCTCGCTCTGTGTGTGTGTGTGCGCGTGTGTGTGTGTGTATTTCCCATGGTGTGTGTATTTCCCATGGTGTGTGTATTTTCCATGGTGTGTGTATTTTCCATGGTGTGGAGGGATAAGGGGGAGAGCGAAAGGAAGGGATGGGAAATTCCCCCCAGTGTCATCTGGTGGGGCAGCTGAGAGAACAGAAGCCTCTTATCTTTGATTTAGGGACAGATGCTTTGCTGTGTGGCATTTGTTTTGGTGGCACGCCATCGGCCCCTTTCCTCTCAGAGGAGAAGTCAGAGCCGCATCTGGTTCATAGCTAGGTGGACAGGGGTCTACACGATGGGTGAGATTCTTTAATCTCATTTAATTGGCATTTAAAAAGGTTGTTTCACATCACACATTCTTAATATATGTCACAATATTGTTGAAATTAGTTGATTAGTTTCACATGTTACAGAGCAAATATGGTTTCACCTGTTACACGGCATTGGTTATTTGGAAAGCAAACATGAAATTGAACTTGACTCCCTGCTGTCCTGTCCCTACCTGTCTCCCCTCCCCAGTGGACAGTTCGGTGCGCCAACTGGAGACCGAGATAGAGAGACATCTTAAGGACGAGAGGAGAGGAGAGCGGCTACGCAGTGGAGTACAGATGGTCATAGCAGGAGCTACCAATGCTGGGAAGAGCAGTCTGCTCAACACACTTTGTAAGAATAACACACACATAAAGTATTACACATTGCAGGGCAAATCCTAATTTCCTATTGACATCATTGTATGAGTGCCCTTAGTCATGCACCTACACTTAAAGGAGAATTGTGCTTTTTTACGACCACATCTCTATTTCTGATGTAAATGGGATGTTATAGAAGGGTGAGCAACATACGCTACCGTTCAAAAGTTTGGGGTCACTTAATGTCCTTGTTTTTGAAAGAAAAGCAAATTTTTTATCCATTAAAATAACATCAAATTGATCAGAAATGCAGTGTAGACATTGTTAAGGTTGTAAATGACTATTGTAGCTGGAAACGGATGAATTTTAATGGAATATCTACATAGGCGTGCAGAGGCCCATTATCAGCAACCATCACTCCTGTGTTCCAATGGCACGTTGTGTTAGCTAATCCAAGTTTATCATTTTAAAAGGCTAATTGATAATTAGAAAACCCTTTTGCAATTATGTTAGCACAGCTGAAAACTGTTGTGCTGATTAAGAAGCAATAAAACTAGCCTTCTTTAGACTAGTTGAGTATCTGGAGCATCAGCGTTTGTGAAATGAAGGCTATTCCATGCGAGAAATTGCTAAGAAACTGATGATCTCGTACAACGCTGTGTACTATTCCCTTCACAGAACAGCGCAAACTGGCTCTAACCAGAATAGAAAGAGGAGTGGGAGGCCCTGGTGCACAACTGAGCAAGAGGACAAGTACATTAGAGTATCTAGTTTGAGGAAAAAGACGCCTCACAAGTCCTCAACTGGCAGCTTTTGTTAATGCTTTTCCAGAGCCCCTGTACTTCACAACGGAGGATGAGGAAGTGAATCACTGGTTGGTTTCTCAAAAACAAGTGAAATTGAGATTTGCTTGTAAAAAAGCACTTTAGTTCTAGAGAATACACCCCTAATACACCCCCAATACACATAGGAGACACCCCTAAGACACCCCCAGTATACACTCCTAGTACACTCCCAATATACACTCCCAATATACACTAATGCACATAGGATACACCCCTAATACACTCCTAACACACTCCTAATAGACCCGTATTACACTCCTAATACACATAGGATACACTCCTAGTATACACCTAATACACTCCTAGTACACTCCTAATATACACTCTTAATATACACCCCTAGTCCACCCCTAATACACTCCACACTCAACACTTTAGAACTCCACAATGACCACACACTAACGATTCATGACACTGCTTTAGTCCCTTGAGAGAAAATAACTTCCTAATGACACCCTATGCAACCTGTTTCTAACGAACCTGTTTTGTTTATCAGTCATGTGCTCATGAGTTTGAGATATGACATCCTGCATCATTAAACATGGCTCTGTATAAACCATGTGGAGTGGTAATTTGGCTACTGCACCGCAGGGCTTCCTATCAGAATAATAGACGTATTTATCAGCCTCCAGATAAAATCCTGTTATTGTTTCCTATTGAGCTTTGTCTTTCCCAGGGCCTGACTCACGGCCTCAGAGTAATGGCTGGGCCGGGCTGTCAGCTGTTTGGCTGGACAGTGGGAGGGAGTGATACTACCGTAAAGCACTTTACTCTATGTACGTAGTTCCGCTGAATAAAGGCGTGGTTCTTGATGAAAATATCCCATGGCAGGAGGAGTTTGTTGAGGATCTTATTTTGATTCCAAATAACCAAGAATAGGACACTTCAATAGTTAGTATTTACCATGAATATATTGAGTTGTAAGAGAAGACAACATACTGTATATGGGATATTAAAAAAGATCTCTGTCAATTAACTTTAAGGGCTTTATTGGCATGGGAAACATATGTTAACATTGCCAAAGCAAGTGAAGTAGATAGTAAATAATAAAAATTAACAGTAAACATTACAATCAGAAGTTCCAAAAGAATAAAGACCTTTCAAATGTCATATTATGTATATACAGTTGAAGTCGGAAGTTTACATACACTTAGGTTGAAGTCATTAAAACTCTTTCAAATATATTTTAACGCATTTTTCAACCACTCCACAGATTTCATGTTAACAAACTATAGTTTTGGCAAGTCGGTTAGGACATCTACTTTGTGCATGACACAAGTAATTCTTCCAACAATTGTTTACAGACAGATTATTTCACTTATAATTCACAATATCACAATTCCAGTGGGTCAGAAGTTTACATACACTAAGTTGACTGTGCCTTTAAACAGCATGGACAATTCCAGAAAATTATGTCATGGCTTTAGAAGCTTCTGATAGGTTAATTGACATAATTTGAGTGAATTGGAGGTGTACCTGTGGATGTATCTACCTTCAAACAGTGCCTCTTTGCTCGACATCGTGGAAAAATCAAAAGAAAGACCTCAGAAAAAAAGTTGTAGACCTCCACAAGTCTGGTTCATCCTTGAGAGCAATTTCCAAACGCCTGAAGGTACCACGTTCATCTGTACAAACAATAGTATGCAAGTATAAACACCATGGGACCACGCAGCCGCCTTACCGCTCAGGAAGGAGACGAGTTCTGTCTCCTAGAGATGAACGTACTGTGGTGTGAAAAGTGCAAATCAATCCCAGAACAACAGCAAAGGACCTTGTGAAGATGCTGGAGGAAACGGGTACAAAAGTATCTATATCCACAGTAAAACGAGTCCTATATCGACAAAACCTGAAAGGCCGCTCAGCAAGGAAGAAGCCACTGCTACAAAAACGCCATAAAAAAGCCAGACTATGGTTTGCAACTGCACATGTGGACAAAGTTCGTACTTTTTGTAGAAATGTCATCTGGTCTGATGAAACAAAAATAGAACTGTTGTTTGGCCATAATGACCATCGTTATGTTTGGAGGAAAAAGGGGGAGGCTTGCAAGCCGAAGAACACCATCCCAACCGTGAAGCACAGGTTTTTTTTTAACTATAATTAAATGTCAGGAATTGTGAAAAACTGAGTTAAATGTATTTGGCTAAGGTGTATGTAAACTTCCGACTTCAACTGTATACAGTGTTGTACAAATGGGAAAATAAATAAACATAAATATGGGTTTTATTTACATCTCTCTCTCTCTCTCTCGCCCCCCATCTCGCTCTCGCTCTCTCCATTCCTCTCTGTCCAGGCCAGCGTCCAGCAGCCATCGTGTCCCCCATCGCAGGGACCACCAGGGACATAGTGGAGACCTCTCTGGACATTGGGGGCTTCCCTGTCCTCCTGAGTGACACCGCAGGGCTCAGAGACTCCTCAGACAGCGTGGAGAGAGAGGGGGTCCGCAGAGCCCGCCAGAGGTAGGTGCTTAGCAATCAATCAGTATCAACATGTACACCACATACTGTATATTGTACAAAGCATTATGGTCAAAATGCATGTTTCATTTCAAGTAATTGAATATATTTTATGTAGTTCACCTAAAATGAATACACAAATTCTTATCTTAAGTGACCTTCGGGACTAGGATTTGGAAAGATGTTAAACAATACGTTATGGAGGCAGTATTGGGAGTACCTTCCTGTGATTTCTGTACAGAACAAAGTCTAGTGTTATCTACATGGTATGGGCAATAGGAAAACAATAAACAAGATACTTGAAAATCCTTGAAAACAAAGAAAGGAAGAAATAATTCAAGGCTTTTTCCCATGCGTTGTATTTTGGCTGCAGTTCTAGTTTCTCAGTGTAAAGAGAATGTTTGGATATAAATACCAAACGTAAACACACTCAGAAGGCGGGAGGAGTGACACCATACAAATTTGCATAATAATATTTACCATTTAACATACAGAGGGTGAGGCGCGCGCGCACACACACACACGCACACACACGTTAAGTGACAGAGTCAAATACATACATAACTGAGCACTCCATCTTGACGGCTGCTTCCATTGTTTACACCAGGGAAGAATAGCAGCAGCAGCAATGTATATAGCCCTCCCTGAGTACACACACACACACACACACACCCTACCCCCACAAACTGGCTAACGAGGGGAGAGTGAGGGGAGAGTTGGCCCGGTAGGAAGTGCAGGCAGTTCTTGTGCTAAAGGGGACTTTCTGTAAGTGTCAGGGGATCCAGGGCTCATGACCTGAGGAAGGGCAGGAAGGAGGTAGTCAGAATAAGCATCCTGCTGCTGTTAGTCCCTGGGGGCGGGGGACAGTCCCTGGGTGTGGGGTGGGGGGGTGTTGCAGTGGATAGCAACAAATTTACTGGCCATTTTGTGTTTTTTTTACGTAACTCCCCGCCATCATTTCCTATGACCTTCTGGAGATCAGAACAGTGATCACTAACCTCGATTTGGATGACAATTTGTACTTCAACTAGTCGGCAGATCTGGACGTTCTGCTTACTCCCCGGGACGCAAAAGAGACAGGTGAGTCGGCATCCTGACGAGATTACGTTGGCAAGCAAATAAACCGCCTCTACACTATGTTCTGTTGCCAAACGTACAGTCACTAGAGAACAAACTGGAGGAGCTCTGTTCGAGACTATCCTATCAACGGGACCTGAAGAACTGTAATATACTATGTTTCACAGAGACATGGCTGAACAAGGACATACTGTATAATATACATCTTATTGGCTTTTCCATGCATCGTCAAGACCGGTCAGCAGCATCGAGTAAGATGAGGGGGGGAGAGGTGTGTCTCTTTGTTAACAACAGTTGATGCGCAATCTCTAATGTTAAGGAAGTCTGGAGTTTTTGCTCGCCTGAATTGGAATACCTTATGATAAGCTGCAGACCCATACTATTTACAATTTTTCGTAGCTGTCTATTTACCACCACAAACCGATGCTGCCACTGCGAGCTGTATAGGGCCATAAGCAAACACTTCTTGTGGCCAGTAATTTTAATGTAGGGAAACTGAAATCCATTTCACTTCATTTTACTCCACACACAGAAACGCATTCAAAGCTCTCCCTTGCCCTCCAATCTGACAATAACTCTATCCTGATTTAGTGGTTCGATGAAGCTGATGCTACTGTAAGCTACAGGACTGTTTCGCTAGCACAGACTAGAATATGTTCTGGGATTCATCCGATAACATTGAGGAGTTTACTACATCAGCAACCGGGTTAATTAATTACGGGACTAAGATTTAATTCCTACTACACCAGCTCTGATGTGGCAGGGCTTGCAAACTATCACAGATTACAAAGGGAAACCCAGCCACAAACTGCCCAGTGACGCGAGCCTACCAGACAAGCTAAATGCCTTCTATGCGCGCTTCAAGGCATGCAACACTGAACCATTCATGAGAGCACTAGCTGTTCTGGACGACTGTGCGATCTCGCTCTCCGTACCCATTTAGACAGGTTAGCAT
Organism: Thymallus thymallus; assembly: GCA_023634145.1. NCBI lineage: Eukaryota > Metazoa > Chordata > Actinopteri > Salmoniformes > Salmonidae > Thymallus > Thymallus thymallus. The sequence continues at coordinate 5,903,375 of CM042393.1, read as the reverse complement.
TCACAAGGCCGCGGGGCCAGGCGGCTTAGCAGGACGCGTACTCAGAGCATGTGCTGACCAGCTGGCAAGTGTCTTTACTGACATGTTCAACCTCTCCCTGACCCAGTCTGTAATACCTACATGTTTCAAGTAGACCACTGTGCCCAGGAACACCAAGGTAACCTGTATAAATTACTCTCGCCCTATAGCACTCACATCTCTAGCCATGAAATGCTTTGACAGGCTCGTCATGGCTCACATCAACACCATCATCCCAGACACCCTGGACCCACTCCAATTTCGTATTCCGCCCCAACAGATGACGCAATATCTATTGCACCCCACACTGTCCTCTCCCACATGGACAAGAGGAACACCTATGTGAGAATGCACTAAGCTCAGGACCCTGGGACTGAACACCTCCCTCCCTCTGCAACTGGATCATGGACTTCCTGACGGGCCGCTTCCAGGTGGTGAGAGTAGGCAACATCACATCCGCCACATTGACCCTCAAAACGGGGGCCCTCGGGTGCGTGCTTAGTCTCCCACTGTACACCCTGTTCACCCACGACTGCGTGCCCACACATGACTCCAACCCCATCATTAAGTTTGCTGACGACAAGACGGTGGTAGGTCTGCCGGATCACAGACGACAATGAGACAGCCTATAGGGTGGAGTTCAGTGACCTAGTATTGTGGTGCCAGGACAACAACCTCTCCCTCAATGTGAACAAGACAAAGGAGCTGATGGTGGACTACAGGAAACGGAGGGCCTAGCTCGCCCCTGTCCACATCGACAGAGCTGTAGTGGAGCGGGTCGAAAGCTTCAAGTTCTTCAGTGTCCACATCAGTAAGGACCTATCATGGTCCAAACACACTAACAGTCGTGAAGAGGGCACGACAATGTCTCTTCCCCCTCAGGATGTTGAAAAGATTTAGCATGGGCCCTCACAACCTCAAAAGTTCTATTGCTGCACCAGTGAGAGCATATTGACTGGCTGCATCACCGCTTGGTATGGCAACTGCTTGGCATCCGACCACAAGGCGCTACAGAGGGTAGTGCTTATGGCCCTGTACATCTCCAGTGCCTCTATACCAGCCGGTGTCAGAGGAAAGTCCCAAAAATTCAGACTCCAGCCATAAAATAGAGCACACAGCCATGCAATCTTCATAGACACACATTGGCAGTAGAATGGCCTTACTGAAGAGCTCAGTGACTTTCAATATGGGACCGTCAAAGGATGCCACATTTCCAACAAGTCAGTTCGTCAAATTTCTGCCCTGATAGAGTTGCCCCGGTCAACTGTAAGTGTTGTTGCCCCTAGACCTTTCTACATCATAATAACAACATCTCAGCCGCGAAATGGTAGGCCACACAAGCTCATAGAATGCGACAACTGAAGCGCGTAAAAAATAATCTGTCCCTGAGTTCAAAACTGCCTCTCGAAGCAACTTCAGCAAGTCCCCGCAGCAATGTTCCAACATCTAGTGGAAAGCATTCCCAGAAGAGTGGAGGCTGTTATAGAAGAAAAGGGGGAACAACTCCATGTTAATGCCCATAATTTTGGAATGAGATGTTTGACGAGCAGGTGTCCACATACTTTTGGTCATGTAGTGTATATGTACATATCTACTTCAATTACCTTGTTTCCTTGCACATTGACTCCGTTATCGTTAGTCATTACGTATTTATTATTCGTAAAAAAAACTTCAGTCTGGGAAGGTAAGCATTTCACTGTTAGTCTACACATGTTGTTCCTTTTATTTGATTGTGTTTTTTCCCTTCAGGGTGGAGCAGGCTGATCTGATCCTAGTAGTAGTGGACTCCACCCTGCTACCCCCAGACCCTCAGGTAGCACCAGCCTTCCTCCGGGAGCACCTCGGCACTGTGCTGCCAAGCCCCATCCCTGAGGCGGGCATGGAGGCTGCCTCACACAGGGTCCTGCTGGTGCTCAACAAGAGTGATCTGGTACCTGAGGAGCAGAGGGAGAGGACAGAGGGAGAGTTGAGAGAGAGCCCGGGTCTGCCTCCTGCATGTTTTCTGTCCTGTTATACCAGTACAGGGTTGGAGGATTTCCTCGCTGTGCTGCAGAGCAAGGTCAACGCTCTGTGAGTATGGAGTACAGTTCTGCGTGAATGTAACTGTTTCTAAGGATGTTTTTTAAATGGTTTTCCTATATATCAGGTACTCACCATGGCTGGAATCCTAACTCTGATTGATAGATTCATTGTGCAAAAGTTAGGATTGGTCCTTATGCTTTTGATAATATCATGACTTGTCATAACATTATACACCATGTGCTTACCCCACAGTAAGAATATCAATGTATCGTTTACACCCCGCTGTATCCTGTGGATATGACGAATAAACTCTGATTAGATTTTATACATCCTGAGTCTTTCAAAAAAGTAACGCTGATAGCAGCTCCCAGACTGAAGATCAAACATCCCATTCTTTTGAAACCCTTGGCAGCGCCGGCACACCTACATACAGTACATCAGTTATAACATGTCTGTTCCATCCTCTCTCATCTAGGTGTGGTGACCCTCTGAGCGGAGCTCCCAGTCTGACCCAGGCCCGTCACAGAGCCCACCTCCAGCAGGGTGTCCAGGCCCTGAACCAGTACCACCAGTACAGAGACCAGGACCTGGCCCTGGCTGCAGAGGGAATCCGCCTCGCCCTCACCCACCTGGGACGCATTACAGGACGGGTCGGAGCAGAGGAGATCCTGGACATCATATTCAGAGACTTCTGTATAGGGAAATAAATGGTTCAACATGGCTACATCTAATGCAGAAAGGATACCCTCACACTAGATAATGTACCAGTGTGAAACGCACGCAGGCGTCAGTTATTCTAGCAATATACCAAAATGTAACTAGTGTACATTTAATTGTGGGTCCTGATCATTTGAACTGGTGCATCTCAATTCTAGCCATAGCCAGACTGAAGAAGTGATCAGCTGTGACTTTCTACTGAGTGTTCTGTGGGAAAGAAACAGCTTGGTAGGCGAACATCTCTGTGTTCTGTTGTAAAGAGATGGTTTGGTAGGCGATCATCTCTGTAGTCTGTGGGAAAGAAACGGTTTGGTAGGCAATCATCTCTGTGTTCTGTGGGAAAGAGACTGTTTGGTAGACGATCATCATTGTACAGATGAATGTGGTACCTTCAGGCGTTTGGAAATTGCTCCCAGAGATGAACCAGACTTGTGGAGGTCTACAACTTTTTTTCTGAGGTCTTGGCTGATTTGTTTAGATTTTTCCCATGATGTCGAGCAAAGAGGCACTGAGTTTGAAGGTAGACCTTGAAATACATCCACAGGTACACCTCCAATTGACTCAAATTATGTCAATTAACCTATCAGAAGCTTCTAAAGCCATGACATCATTTTCTGGAATTTTTCAAGCTGTTTAAAGGCACAGTCAACTTAGTGTATGTAAACTTCTGGCCCACTGGAATTGTGATATAGTGAATTATAAGTGAAATAATCTGTCTGTAAACCATTGTTGGAAGAATTACTTGTCATGCACAAAGTAGTTGTCCTAACCGACTTGCCAAAACTATAGTTTGTTAACATGAAATCTGTGGAGTGGTTGAGAAATGTGTTTTAATGACTTCAAACTAAGCGTATGTAAACTTCCAAATTCAACTGTATTTATGTTTCCTCACCCCTCTTCCCCAGTTTACTCCTTCTCACCCAGGTCTCTGTCACATAGGACCCAGTTTACTCCTTCTCACCCAGGTCTCTGTCACATAGGACCCAGTTTACTCCTTCTCACCCAGGTCTCTGTCACATAGGACCCAGTTTACTCCTTCTCACCCAGGTCTCTGTCACATAGGACCTGCTCTGCCGTGCACACACACACCATCTCTCTGTCACACAGTCCTCTGTCACGCTGTCTCTCTGTCAGTTAGTGTGCCACAGCCTACAGCTTCCCTCCCTCTACCCCCTCCTTTTCTCCACTCTGTTGTTCTGCTGACATCCTTTCATCTCAAGACTGATTAATGGATGCCAGAGGAACACTGTCTAAAGGTAGGAGCTGGAACTGTTGTTGACCCAGCAGTCACACAAATCAATTGCAGAGTTTACTGCGGGTATTGAAGTTGAGGGCTGCGGGTCCTGACAGATCATCGTGGCGCAGTTGGCATTTTTCATGCTGCGGTTGGGAGCGGGTGTTGGTGGTGGGGTGGGGGGGGGGAATCAGGAAATGTATTTCCTAAATATGATTACGCTTATTATAAGATAAGGGGCAGGCAAGAGGCAGGTCGAGGACAGGTAAGAGTTTGTTAACCAGGTCAGAGTCCAAACGGTACAGGGCGGCAGGCAGGCTCAGTGTCAGGGCAGGCAATGGTCAGAACCAGGAGGACTAGAAAAACAGACTTGGAAAAACATGCTGGTTGACTTGGCAAACAAGACAAACTGGCAACAGACAACACGGGTATAAATACACGGGATAATGAGGAAGATGGACAACACCTGGAGCGGGGGGTGGAGACAATCACAAGGACAGGTGAAACAGATCAGGGTGTGACACCAGTAATACTGGTTGCGGATTTCGATATTGCCTATAGGGCACAATTGCTGGAACATGTCTGACAAGTGAGTTGCGTCCTCACATACGCCTAAAATAACAGGTCCAGTTATTGCTGTAGCGGGTGGGGGCAGGTGCGGTATGAAAAGCTGCAGGTGGGGGCGGAATGAATAAATCAGTCCCGCGCAGACCTCTAGATTGAAGTGCCTTTCTGTTTGGCATTACTCAGGCCTTGATGTTTTCTCCAGCAGTTAGGGGATGTGTTGGACCCAGCTGTATTACACTGCTGAATCAATAGAGCACAATGGAGAACGAAATATAAGTTATTGGAATTAAGGAAGTCTACATGTATGGGTGGCAATGAGCCGACATTTTGATAATGGACCTGTTATGTTATTATCATTAACCTTGGAAATCCTGGAAAAGGCTGCCTGCTTTTTCTTGGAACTGGATTGTTGGTACCTGGAATTCTCTGATCCTCTGAGAAACAATGTTCCAGATAATTGTTTGATAAGAAATTTGAAATTACCAGTTAGTATTGTAATCTATCTTTTTTTTAGTTGGTTAGAACTGGAAGAACACACCCAGGTAAAATGTGTTTTATATTGGATAGTCGGTGGATATTCGGTTTTCTCTAATCAATAGCTTTTGAACCAAGCATGCCATGGCTATGCAGATAGTATATTCTGAATCGGGTGGATAAAGATGTTTTTATTTTATTTTTTATATAATTGTTTATTTACATTTAGATTTTGTTTACATTTGTGTAAGAGCTATTGAAGGAATTTTATTAAAACCATGGATTTTTGTCCATCCTCCCCAGATTTAGAATATATAATTTTCATAGTGATTGCACCCTTGTGTAAGAGCTATTGAAGATTGAAAGCAAAATATATATATATATATTTTACTAAGCCTTGGATTTTTGTCCATGGCATGTTTTGTGTAAGAGCAATAGATGATTGAAAGCAAAAGAAAACAAAAAAAATGAAATGTCAACTTTAAAATCTGTGGATTTTTGTCCATCCTCCCCCAATTCAGAATATATAATTGAATAGTAATGGCACGCTTTGTGTAAGAGATTCAGAATATACCATCCTCAGTGTCATGGGATGTTTGGTTCAATAGCTATAGATGAGAGAACTGAATATCCACTGAAGATTCAATATAAAACTAATTTTGCCTAGGTAAAGAACACCTGGAATTCAGCTTGGTGTTTACAAGTGTTCACAACAAAGTGTTCAAAAGGAAATTTACGTTGTTTCTCTATTACGTTAACCTTTTCAACATAACCTTTATTACAATACCAAAATACATATGGGGAGCTGTACCATGGACGTGTCATGGTTGAGTTATGAGTGTAGTAATTGTGTTTCCTCTGACGGAGGTGTTTGTGCGTCTGTGTGCATGCACGTGTGTTGTGAGGAACAGGGTGGCGACGGACTGTAAGTGGGGGCATTGGGGTTCACATTCACAGATCTGCTCTGTGTGCCCACTCCCCCTGTTTGACCCAGGGTAAGACTGTGTGTGTGTGTGTGTGTGTGTGTGTGTGTGTGTGACCATACAGGGGGGGAAAACAGTCTTTAAACAAAGGATATCCTGAGAACAGTTGAGGCTCCTTCACCTGTAGTTCTGTCATCCATGATGAACAGACGTAGGCAGAAAAATGATACTGTCAGTCACTACGACGCAGTCCAACCAAGATGTATCATTATAAACAAGCACCTTTGGTTGAACTATTATTCTCCTCCAAGAGTGGCTGTATGTTATTAGGCTATAGATTCACATAACCACAACCTTCTAAAGGTCACCTTAAACACTATTAGGTTTGGAATTTGGGTTACTAACATGGTGTTTGGAAAAACACTATAGGCCTATTCTGAAGTTGGGTGGTAAACAGGACTGAGCAATATATCATATTTTAAGGTATAGCTCTACATACCGGTATGTTATGATACAGTGATAAATAAATGAAAGGTTCTACAAATTGGACTACTTCACTGTCCGTTTTGTCCTAGTTTGGTTGAGTATAAAACCATCATATTGGAGAAAGCTGATGTTGCCACAGGGGTCATGCAGTACTCAAAACATATTTAGAACTTTTATTTTTCAGAAACATCAAATTCCCCATACTGTCAAATTTTATCATGACATACCTTATGGCCCTATTCAATCAGGTCAGCTTCCAGCCAACATCCATATGGCGGTTGTTTTGGAATGTGAGCTGTAACCTGCACCTTGATTAGGATAATAGAAATCCTAATTATTTAATGTAATAATTTTTCATTTGAGCGTAATTATTTCTATATAGCCTTCCAACACATTATTTGTCTGAACTTCTAACGCGAGTGGGGCGGGGCGTGGCTTCGTGACAATGATCTCAATAGCAACTGCGCACCCGATTAGACGGCTCCAACGCAGTTCCACCTCCGAAACCGCCAAAACAGCTTAATCCTGACGCGTTTTTTTCTTGGTCTGACAAGAGACAATAGAAAATCTCAAATATTGTTAAAATAAAATCACATTCATTCATTTTTGCAACATCAGAGCAAGCTTCAAACAGGAAGCTCACCGCCTGAAGCGCAAAGTAAGACCATTGACATTTTTTTCTGTTTTGATGTTAAGGTTATAAAACTGTCCAAAATAATGAACTCTGACGAATTGTGATGTAATGTAAACGCTGTGAGTCGGGAAGCAGGTGCAGGTGAAATGTTTAATAAAACAACAAACTAGAACGGAGACAATATAATAGTGGCTACACGCAGGTACACAAGAATAATACCAACTGACGAATGCACAAAAGGGAGGGACCTATAAAGGGGAGGTAATGAGGCAGGTAATGAAGTCCAGGTGTGACTCATAATGATGAGTGACAGGTGTGCGTAATGATGAGTGACAGGTTTGCGTAATGATGAATTCCAGGACCGGTGGTTAGTATTTCGGCGACGTCGCAGGCCGGAGGGGATGAGCAGGAGTAGACGTGACTACTGCATCAAAATACATGAAAAAGTTGCCAATATTGTGTTTTACATTTATAATTTAGTCTTTGTTTTTGTTGTCCTCCTGCTTTACCAACCCTAGTTAGCTAAAGTAGGACAGCATGGAGTAGCTAAAGTGAGAGTCTTATAGGCTTTTCCAATGGAGGAAAGAGATCAAGTTTACATTAGGGACCCTTCGGTAGGGACCTGGGGCCGGATTCACAAAACATTACGAAAAAACGTAAAAATAAGAAGTTCATAAGATAGGCCTAGTTCTTAAGTGCAATTCCTCAACATGTTCTTATGAATTCATAGTTTTCTTAAGAACTTCGTAAATATCTTATGTGGCATTGATATTAGTGACGTGCTTGAAACCAATAAATAATCCTATTTGACAGGGACGATCTGATGTGGCCCACTATAATAAAGTTTTGATATTTCCATTTTATTACATAATTTTTTTTGCTTTATGTCTCGAGAACAAATAATCTTTAGTTGGCTCGCGAACCCTTTATACACACAAAAAATACAATATATATCAAAACCAAAAATGGATAACCAAGGAAAGCGCAATAAAAACTTAAGCCAACCAGAAATTGAAGTGATGGTGGAGGAAATAGCAGCCAGGAAAAGGTTGCTGTTGGGGAGACTCGATAACTGCGGGGTCACTGATAGACCAAGAAGAGAGGGTTGGCGAGAGTGGTCGAGTCTGTCTCTGCCGTCGGGGACAAGGGACAGTGACGCCGTAAAAAAGAAGTGTTCCGACATCAAGTCTAAGCATGCTAAGAAGAAGGGAGCGGAGAGAGGCAGTGAGTTCTAGAAGAGAAGACTGCAGGGGGGGAGAAGCAGCTGTGGACCAGCTGGAGGAGAAGGTGCTGTCCATGATAGGAAAGACGTTGGTAGAGGGACTGCGGTCGGGCTAAGCGTAACATCATTAGCTAATTAGTCAACATAGACGTTAACGTTAGCTAAGTTAGACAAGTTCTTTGCAAATTGACGAGCTAACTCTAGCTATATAACACTTCTAGAATATTGTCATATATTGTTAATTACTAACTAGCTAGATAATGCACGTTTAATTAGTGTTCTTGCTGTATTTACATCTGTGGCCGTGGCCCAAGAAAACGTTGGTTACAAATGTATCCAGTCATCAGGTTGAGCCTACAGCTCTTGAAATGTTGTTGTCATGCTGACATGACCTTCCAGAAATAACACCTGACCTCATTCATATAACCCCTGTGCCCAGATGTGGGAGCCATGGACCATCAAAGGTGTATGTTTGATTTCTCATTTAATACGTTTATAATTATATAATAGGCATACAACACATATTGTTATTCCCATGACAGATTAATTGTATTTTCTCAACAGATCATCACTGAAGATAGAGGAGATGTCCCCGTCTCAGATTCTTATCCATCATGACACCCCAATGTACGAGCCAGTGCCACCCCGGGGTAGGAGGCTTGCTGGTGTGGAGGAGATGTTGGCTGTCCAGAGGACGCTCCTGGGGGAGGTCACCACCCTGCGCAGGGTGCAGGAGGACCTGCTGAAGTTGGAAGGTGAGAGATTATCCCTGGAGAAGGAGAAGTTTGCCATGGAGAAGCAAAGAAGACTTGAAGTTTAATATTCTAAAATAAATCTGTTTAGATATCATACAAACCTTATTTTTGTCATGTGAATCTCCTACTTATGAGGTCATTTCTTGCTTGTAGGCCAGAATTGCATCTACCAGCTTCATTGTGGTCAGCAGCAACTTCCTGGTCAGGTACAGCTGGTGGAATGTCAGGTATATTGGTATGTGGCATCCTGTTTTGTATGCAGATGTTGTGCAAGATACATGCTGAAGTTATGAAGGACACAGTGCATCACACACTGCACTAACCACCCGACTCACAGAGGACTGACTAACTCCCACTGTCCCTGCAAGCAAGGCTTGAAAGGATCCGAATGCTAGGAATCTCAGGGCTATCATGATGTGTAGGATGATTGGAATAGGGCATGATCTCATGGTGTTTCTTATAAAGTTTTAATTTAGAAGATCAGCCAAGTACATGATAGTGTCATGGTAGTCGATACTGCCTCAGTAGAACATGGTCGGGGACATGTAGAGGATCCATCCGATCTCTGAGAGACCTCTGTGGGTTCTCTGTGGGTTCTCTGAGAGACCTCTGTGGGTTCTCTGTGGGTTCTCTGTGGGTTCTCTGAGAGACCTCTGTGGGTTCTCCCTCTAGCAGCTGCCCAAAGAACTTCCATCCTTTAATGTACAGTATCGTAGTAAGCTTTGAATCACTAAATATTCCTGTTTGATTATTCTGTTTCTTATACTATTGTTATTTTAATAACTTTTCTAATCAATACATTTCACTTTCTCATCATTTAGATTTTATGACCATTTCAACAATTATTATTATAATATTCATTATTTAGTCAAATATGTAATTAAAATGTTTTTCAAATGAAGGTTTACATTGATGTGTTTAGTTATAATGTATTTTTTAAAATGCTCACCTCCTGGGCCCAGTCTACACAAGACAAGTGTTTAGCTGTCTTAAAGTTTCCAAGAAGAAATCCTAAAGCATTATTTTCAAGAATCCCATTTATTTTTTCTTAGGAAGAAACATAGGAAAAAACGTAACATTTCCAATAACTTTATTGAGGAATAGCAACTTTGCTTAACTTTCTTCTTAAGTCTATATTTAAGGAAAAAAATTGCAGTTAAGAAGAATTGTCTTCTTAAGAAGGTTTTGTGAATCTGGCTCCAGAGGGATTCACAAAACCTTCTTAAAACGTCCATTTTAGAAGAAAGTTAAGAAAAGTTGCTATTCCTCAAGAAGGTTCTTGGAAATGTTATTGCGCTATTTCTTACGTTTCTCCTTAAGCAAATTTTTTTAAAGAAATTAGATTCTAGAAAATTAAGTTATTGGAAAGCTATTGAACATGTTTAATTAACTCGCAAACTTCATCTGAAAGTTTCAGTCTTGATTATTTTAAACCCAAGAACATGTTTTAGTTATTTCAGTAAGAAATATGCTAACATGATTGACATTGCTAGATAGATAGCAAGCTAAAACGGTTGCCTAGCAACAAAGATCTTTTAATATATTTGTAAGAAGATATTAGAGAAGTTCATAAGAAAATCATTCAATCTGAAGATATTGTTGAGTAGTTGCACTTACGAACTATCTTAAGAACTTCTTATTTTTTTCTTAAGAAGCTTCTTAAGTTTTTGCGTAAGAAGTGTTTTGTGAATCTGGGCCCTGGTTCTTGTAGTACTATATCAATTGTTTGTACTGTTATTAATACTGTTATTTGAGTGAATTCAGAATAAGTGGGGCACGTTTTGCATTTTCATCTTCTGTAACCTCTTCAGACATCCATGCAACATATTAGCCCAATACATGATACATTTCTGAAATCCTCAGATGTTTCCTAATCACTCAAAATGTAATTGAATTGTCATTGGGGTACAATTAAGACTATATAATGGTGTCCCAGTTTATCTAACCTGCTGCCCTAGTCTACCATATTCGAACAGAAAATATGGTTTTGACTGTGTCATGCCTCCTGTGAATATGATATCAACATGTTTTGTTGGTGTGTGTAATTAGGAAACATCTTGAGGATTTCAGAAATGTATCAAGTGCTGATGTATTGGATGGATGTCGAAAGACGTTACAGAAAACGGAAATGCAAAAAATGGCTCACTTAAGTGGAACAGTGGTCTAGGGCACTGCATCTCAGTGCAAGAGGCGCCACTACAGTCCCTGGTTCGAATCCAGTCTGTATCACATCCGGCCGTGATTGGGAGTCCCATAGAGTGGCTCACATTCGGCCCAGCATCCGTCCGGGTTTGGCTGGGGTCGGCCGTCATTGTAAATAAGAATTTGTTCTTAACTGACTTGCCTAGATAAATAAAGGTTCAATTGACCCTACAGTAAGGATGTATTTATATATGTATATATAGAAACCCCAGACCAGCATGAAGATACATTATGTATGGATGTGTGTATAGACGTAGCCACATTTCACCTCTGTCATACTAGGTGTGGCAGTGTTAACAGTTTTCCCATATGGAGCTATTAACAGACTCCATATTGCATAACAATGCTATAGACATTACTTTCTGTCATTCTTCCACTATTCTTTGAAAAACTCAATAAAAAAATAAAATAAAAAGTATTTCACAAAGGACACAACGTTAGTGGAAACTGCTGAGGTTCTTAAACTGGGGATTACACTTCTAGAAGGAGGAAGAACATTTCTAAAGAACTGCAAATTCAAACTTTTATTTTCTAAAATCCAACAGACTTTAGTAGATTTATTTGATATCATAAATTAGAAAAAAGGATTAGCAAAGGAAGATGTTAATATATAAAACCAACACACTTTAATAAACATTTAATAAACATTGAATTGCGTCTTAGGAACATTTATTTACATATAATCACATTCACTTTATTTGTACACATTTATTTTTCTTTAACCTGAGTATAAAGTTGAAGGAGAACACAAACGCTTTTCACAGTTGAAGGTGAATTCCAGTAGACACTGAATTTCCCAGCCTAAACTCAGCAATCAAATGCAAGTGGAATAAAGTCAACCCTATTAAATTAATGATTAAATTCATGAAATTTAACAGGCATATGTACTGAATACACCGAGAGTACAAAACATTAAGGACACCATTCTAATATTGAGTTGAAGGCAACCTGTCTCCTCCCCTTCATCTACACTGATTGAAGTGGAATTAAAAAGTTACATCAATAAGGGATCATAGCTTTTACCTGGATTCACCTGGTCAGTCTATGTCATGGAAATAAATGGTGTCCTTAATGTTTTGTGCACAGTGTACATTTTTGTAGATACATTTTTTTGTATCAGAATATGCATTATATACTGAACAAAAATATAAACGCAACATGCAACAATTTAAAAGTTACAGTTCATAGAAGGAAATCAGTCAATTGAAAAATATTCATTAGGGTCTAATCTATTGATTTCACAACTGGGCAAGTGTGCAGCCATGGGTGGACCTGGGAAACCACTGGGGAACCAGGCCCAGCCTATCAGAATTAGTCTTTCTCCACAAAAGGGATTTTTTCAGACAGAAATACTCGTAATATTGGCATTGTCGGAATGCTCACTAACAGGGATGTAAAGAAATGTGGGCACAACATTTGAGAGAAATACATTTCTTGGTGCGTATTCAACACATTTGTGATCTTTTATTTCAGCTCATGAAAAATGGCACCAACACTTCACATGTTGCATTTATATTTTTGTTCAGTGTACATGATGTAGGACAGTAGATAGAACCTATAGTGTCTGTAGTATTTACACATGGAAAGTCTAAGAGCACACATTGATCATTGAAAGACACCACATCCAATTCTCCAGGGAGTCCCTTAATTGTCTCACTCCATCATGGCTCAGGTAGGCCTGTGTGAGTGGGCATCTTGCTCACACCCTTCTCTCCTCACCTCACCTGAAGGAACAAACAGCAACATGATGTGGTGTCTGATGATCCCATTACAACGTCTAGCATTAGGAGTTTCAGTTCAGTAATGTCAGCTCAAACTGATCTTTTGATCATGTAATGGAGTTATTCATTTAACCTTTATTTCTGCAGTGGACAGTGAGTGTAACACCAGTGACTATGAGAGTCAGTAGTGTGTCTATACCATGGGGGGGGTTTGCTGTTCACTGGTGCTCCCCCTTCAAGGCTGACATCCGTCCAGCAGGATTTGGGCCGGCGAGCTGCATTACAGACAAAACATCACAAACAGATTGAGTTTTACCAGCAGATCCTCCTGATCCCCAAAGCTTTAAATAAATAAATGCACACAGACACACACACACTTGAAACAGTGAATTTCTTAATCGGCATGAGCCCCTGTAGCCCATAGCGACCGACAAACCATTTGTCAAACTGTGCTTCCTCCTCCTGACGTGGTGGTTATTGTCCGTCCATCCCTTCCTTTATCCAGTCTGTCTGTCCCTTCCTGTGTCCCCCCCCCCCCCCCCGACACCACTATTATGCTTACTGAGTCTTTCTTCTCAGCTATGCACCAGGACAACCATTATCGATGGCCACAAATCACATTCCAGAGGACGGTAGGGTCACAGTGTTACATTGCTTAACTGCTAATGTAGGGTTGTAGTGTACTGGTAATGTAGTTCCCATAGGGTCCCACTGATAAAAAGCTTCTTTGGTTGGATCTGCTTGCTATCTAAAGTTATTTACAGTTATGATAGTGTGAACAATTATTATTCTCTTGCTCTCTTACCTTGGCGGTGAGTGTTTTGACCTCAGCCTCCCTCAGAGCCAGTCTCTCTGCCTGCAGGCTCTTCTCCTTCCTTAGCCAGTTCTGCTCCTTCAGCAGGGTCTCCATCTGCCTGTCGTGGTTCTCCCGGGTCTCCAGCAGCAGCCTGCTCCCCTCCGCCGCCGTCATGCTGCGGTTGTCACGACACTGCTGGAGGTCAAGGGTCAGATGGCTGTTCTGGACCTCCAGGCGACTGGACTGGGCCTGGATTTTTGCCACCTGGATGAAGAGGATAACATATTGTAGCGAAATCAGGGGGTATCCCCAACCGGGACTTGAACCCAGGTCGAGCGACTGTCAAGCCAACACCTTAACCGTTATCCAAACCTCTTGAACAAGGTCGCTAGGTGTTGGCTTACCGTCGCTATAATATGTTTAATTAAGATGCTCTACAGGGCCAAATTGCTGTATGTTTGTTTGTAGAAAGCAATATGCAAATACACTTTTATTGATTAATTGATTGATAGGCAGTTGGGTAAAGCAGAAACAGACTGGGACACTGGCTAACCTGTAAACTCCAAGCTAAATTTAAAACACCTCCAATACTTTCAAAGTATGTGACATATATATTTGACCCAGGTCTGGTGTACTCCACATACATTGTTCCCCACGTTGTCCAGGTATCTCTGGAACTTGTCCTCAACCTCTTTAGACAGGTTGGAGCATCTGGCCCTGATGTTCTCCATTTGCTCTGTCTGCTTTTCACAGGTCAGGTGAAAGGTCATGGAATGGGGGAACAGGTTGTCAATGCGCACGAGGAAGTTACTGGTCACCGTCTGGATCCCCTCCAGAGACTTGGCAAAGTCCTCTTTACACTTCTGGGTGTAGAGGTTCAGCTGTTCCTTCAGGTTGGTGTTCTCCCTCCGCAAAGAGATGGTCTCGAGGTTGTAGGCATCGCGCTCCTTGATGGCATTGTCCCTCTCGATGCGGATGTACTGGCTGGTCTGGGTGAAGTTGGCTTCGATCAGTTTGATCATCGCTGCCTGCTGGGAGTTCTGAAACTGGAGAGTTTTAACCTCAGCTGAGGAGAAAAGATATTACAACAGAAATTGTTGTTACTTGTTATTATATTGAAATGTTGGGTCAATGTACTGTGTCACCTTGGCAGGTCTCTATACTGTGTCACTGTGGCAGGTCTCTATACTGTGTCACTGTGGCAGGTCTCTATACTGTGTCACTGTGGCAGGTCTCTATACTGTGTCACTGTGGCAGGTCTCTATACTGTGTCACTGTGGCAGGTCTCTATACTGTGTCACTGTGGCAGGTCTCTATACTGTGTCACCTTGGCAGGTCTCTATACTGTGTCACTGTGGCAGGTCTCTATACTGTGTCACTTGGCAGGTCTCTATACTGTGTCACCTTGGCAGGTCTCTATACTGTGTCACTGTGGCAGGTCTCTATACTGTGTCACCTTGGCAGGTCTCTATACTGTGTCACTGTGGCAGGTCTCTATACTGTGTCACTTGGCAGGTCTCTATACTGTGTCACCTTGGCAGGTCTCTATACTGTGTCACTGTGGCAGGTCTCTATACTGTGTCACCTTGGCAGGTCTCTATACTGTGTCACTGTGGCAGGTCTCTATACTGTGTCACTTGGCAGGTCTCTATACTGTGTCACCTTGGCAGGTCTCTATACTGTGTCACTGTGGCAGGTCTCTATACTGTGTCACTTGGCAGGTCTCTTTACTGTGTCACTGTGGCAGGTCTCTATACTGTGTCACTGTGACAGGTCTCTATACTGTGTCACCTTGGCAGGTCTCTATACTGTGTCACTGTGGCAGGTCTCTATACTGTGTCACTGTGGCAGGTCTCTATACTGTGTCACCTTGGCAGGTCTCTATACTGTGTCACTGTGGCAGGTCTCTATACTGTGTCACTGTGGCAGGTCTCTATACTGTGTCACCTTGGCAGGTCTCTATACTGTGGCAGGTCTCTATACTGTGTCACTGTGGCAGGTCTCTATACTGTGTCACTGTGGCAGGTCTCTATACTGTGTCACTGTGGAAGGTCTCTATACTGTGTCACCTTGGCAGGTCTCTATACTGTGTCACTGTGGCAGGTCTCTATACTGTGTCACCTTGGCAGGTCTCTATACTGTGTCACCTTGGCAGGTCTCTATACTGTGTCACTGTGGCAGGTCTCTATACTGTGTCACCTTGGCAGGTCTCTATACTGTGTCATCTTGGCAGGTCTCTATACTGTGTCACCTTGGCAGGTCTCTATACTGTGTCACCTTGGTAGGTCTCTATACTGTGTCACTGTGGCAGGTCTCTACTGTGTCACTGTGTCAGGTCTCTATACTGTGTCACTGTGGCAGGTCTCTATACTGTGTCACTGTGGCAGGTCTCTATACTGTGTCACTGTGTCAGGTCTCTATACTGTATCACTGTGTCAGGTCTCTATACTGTGTCACTGTGGCAGGTCTCTATACTGTGTCACTGTGTCAGGTCTCTATACTGTGTCACTGTGGCAGGTCTCTATACTGTGTCACCTTGGCAGGTCTCTATACTGTGTCACCTTGGCAGGTCTCTATACTGTGTCACTGTGGCAGGTCTCTATACTGTGTCACCTTGGCAGGTCTCTATACTGTGTCATCCTGGCAGGTCTCTATACTGTGTCACCTTGGCAGGTCTCTATACTGTGTCACTGTGGCAGGTCTCTATACTGTGTCACTGTGGCAGGTCTCTATACTGTGTCACTGTGTCAGGTCTCTATACTGTGTCACTGTGGCAGGTCTCTATACTGTGGCACTGTGGCAGGTCTCTATACTGTGTCACTGTGGCAGGTCTCTATACTGTGTCACCTTGGCAGGTCTCTATACTGTGTCACCTTGGCAGGTATCTATACTGTGTCACTGTGGCAGGTCTCTATACTGTTTCACTGTGTCAGGTCTCTATCACAGTAATAAAATAGAAGAATGTAAGGGTAAATAGTAACATACTGTTAGGAGTGGCGACGAAGAAAGAGTTTTGAACAGGTGTGGTGGGACACCGGACAGGGGTAGCACGGGTCATCTCTAGTCTCTTCTTGTCTGCTTCACACTGGCTCTGTGGAGGACAGAATAGATGAAAGAAAGTTTCAACTTTTGACATGTTGCCAGATTATGAATGATATCTTAAAATCATTCTTTACTTTTTATTTTTACAGTTTACACTGATTCATGCTCTGAAAGGTTTTGTCTTTATAAATGTTAGCTATACACCTCTAATTGAAATAAACAGTAACTTTTTGGGAGAAAGTCATGTATCTAACCTGTTTATCTTAGCACTGAGATAAAACATGAATCACTTTTACAAGAGAGACCTTATAAAAATTTGCAACAGAACCAGTTTAAAAAAAACTTTCATTTTTTAATTCATAAAAAAACCAACAAAAAAAACTTTATTTTACTAGGCTCATAAATGTATCATTTTCTCTGTATATTCATTATTTCTCAGATCTAATGCCCAAATAATTCCTGCACGCTATACGCTTCTAGTACTGTACGTCAGCGCACAATATCAACATGTATCTTTTGAAAAGAATAACAAAACATTAGCCAGTATCAATTCATATTGCATCATAACGTTAGTCCTATATCCTCACCGCTTTCAGTATGAGGACTTTGATCTGCTCCCCAGAGGCATTAGCTGCTTTCTTCAGCGCGCCCACCTCTCCCTCCAGGGCAGTCTTCTCAGCCGTCCTGGCCCCCAGCGCAGCTCCCAAGTCAGCTTTATCCTTCCTCAGGTTAATGTTGTTCTCGCTGATCCTGTTCAAACTCTGATCCAGCTCCTCCACCCTCCTCTCTTCAGCAGACTTCTCTGGCTGGCCGTAGACCAGGAACAGCACCAGGCTCACGATGATGAGGGACTGGATGAGAGAGGAGAAGAAGAAGACGACCCTCATGTAGTAGCCACAGCTCTTTCCCTTTGGCTTGTGGATGTCCTTGGCCTCCAGGCCAAACTTGGCCTGCGAGTAGCTTTTGCTGCTGTACATCTCTGATGGATGTTGGTGTGGTCAAGACGAGGATATTGAATAGTAAATGGAGGTCTCTTTGGTTTCTCAGGGGAATTTCCCTCCTTCAAAAGCTCTCTTGGTGCCCTCTCAAAAAGTGCTGAAGCCTCAAAATGAGTAAACTCTTAGGTAAAAGTTAAAAGTTTAAAACGAAACAGACTCAAATACTCTTTCTCAGTAAACTGTCTATACCACTACCACTGGAGTTGTCCTGTATGGATGTAAAGGGTGACCCCGAGGGCCATGTTTATAAACGCTGAGGCACACTTCCTATGCTGGGACTCCTTCCTGGCCCTCCCCTGGCCCCTGGGCAGCCCGGCCCAGCCAGCGCACCGCTCCAGAGGTTATCATAACTTCAACCTGCCCTGCGGTCAGCAGGGACGTCTGGACTGACATCACTTTCACATGCTCAGCCCTGCTCCAACTGTCAGAGACCATCATCACAGAATAACATATCATATACAGTGAAATAGTAAATCCATACAGTAATGTTATGAGTTATTTATAGATGGGGCATGACTGAATGACTGATCCATCTATCTTGGTATGTTTGTGGGAAAGTCTATCTTATTGTTTTATAATGTGAAACCATATTATTCTAAGATTACCTCCAATAGGAGCTGAGATATCAGTAATTTCATTTGAAAATAAAAAGTATTACAAACCACCATAGAAAGGGGGTTGAGATCCAGTTGAAGTCAGAAGTTTACATCCACTTAGTTTGAAGTCATTAAAACTCTTTCAACCACTATAGTTTTGGCAAGTGGGTTGGGACATCTACTTCGTCTTCCAACAATTGTTTACAGACAGATTATTTCACTTATAATTCACTATATCACAATTCCAGTGGGTCAGAAGTTTACATACACTAAGTTGACTGTGCCTTTAAACAGCTTGGAAAATTCCAGAAACTTATGTCATGGCTAATTTATATAATTTGAGTCAATTGGAGGTGTACCTGTGGATGTATTTCAAGGCCTACCTTCAAACTCAGTGCCTCTTTGCTCGACATCATGAGAAAATCAAGACCTCAGAAAAATGTTTGTAGACCTCCACAAGTCTGGTTCGTCCTTGGGAGCAATTTCCAAACGCCTGAAGGTACCACGTTCATCTGTACAAATAATAGTACGCAAGTATAAACACCATGGGACCAGGCAGCCGTCATACCACTCAGGAAGGAGACGTGTTCTGTTTTCTATAGATTAATGTACTTTGTTGCGAAAAGTGCAAATCAATCCCAGAACAACAGCAAAGGACCTTGTGAAGATGCTGGAGGAAACAGGTACAAAAGTATCTATATCCACAGTAAAACAAGTCCTATAACGACATAACATGGCCGCTCAGCAAGAAAGAAGCCACTGCTCCAAAAACGCCATAAAAAACTTTGTAGCAACAATAGAACTGTTTGGCCATAATGACCATCGTTATGTTTGGAGGAAACATAACGATGGTCGTTTGAACATCAGTCAGGAAGTTAAAGCTTGGTCGCAAATGGGTCTTCCAAATGGACAATAACCCCAAGCATACTTCCAAAGTTGTGGCAAGATGGCTTAAGGACAACAAAGTCAAGGTATTAGAGTGGCCATCACAAAGCCTTGACCTCAATCCTATAGAAAATTTGTGGGCAGAACTGAAAAAGCTGTGCGAGCAAGGAGGCCTATAAAACCTGACTCAGTTACACCAGTTCTGTCTGGAGGAATGGGCCAAAATTCACCCAACTTATTGTGGGAAGCTTGTGGAAAGCTACACGAAACATTTGACCCAAGTTAAACAATTTAAAGGCAATGCTACCAAATACTAATTGAGTTTATGTAAACTTCTGATCCACTGGGAATGTGATGAAAGAAATGAAAGCTGAAATAAATAATTCTCTCTACTATTATTCTGACATTTCACATTATTAAAATAAAGTGGTGATCCTAACTGACCTAAGACAGGGAATTGTTACTAGGATTAAATGTTAGGAATTGTGAAAAACTGAGTTTAAATGTATTTGGCTAAGGTGTATGTACATTTCCGGCTTCAACTGTACGTTGCGTCCCAAACACCAGCCCAGGCTCTCTGTATTCTTCTTCTCTCACCCCTTCCAGACACCAGCCCAGGCTCTTCTTTACTCACCCCTCCCAGACACCAGCCCAGGCTCTTCTTTACTCACCCCTCCCAGACACCAGCCCAGGCTCTTCTTTACTCACCCCTCCCAGACACCAGCCCAGGCTCTTCTTTACTCACCCCTTCCAGACACCAGCCCGGGTTCTTCTTTACTCACCCCTCCCAGACACCAGCCCGGGCTCTTCTTTACTCACCCCTCCAAAACACCAGCCCAGGCTATTCTTTACTCACCCCTCCCAGACACCAGCCCAGGCTCTTCTTTACTCACCCCTCCAAAACACCAGCCCAGGCTATTCTTTACTCACTCCTCCCAGACACCAGCCCAGGCTCTTCTTTACTCACCCCTCCAAAACACCAGCCCAGGCTATTCTTTACTCACCCCTCCCAGACACCAGCCCAGGCTCTTCTTTACTCACCCCTCCAAAACACCAGCCCAGGCTATTCTTTACTCACCCCTCCCAGACACCAGCCCAGGCTCTTCTTTACTCACCCCTCCAAAACACCAGCCCAGGCTATTCTTTACTCACCCCTCCAAAACACCAGCCCAGGCTATTCTTTACTCACCCCTCCCAGACACCAGCCCGGGCTTCTCACAGTCAGACCTCGTCACCACAAACAACTGTGTGGGGGATCAAATGGGGACGTGGCCCGTGCAGCACTATGGGGAATAGTTGTTATTGTGTGATCCCTGAGAGGAGGACAGTTCCCTATTGTTGTTGTGTTAACTCCTCCATCGTAGCTACCTCTGTGTTAGTGTGCTGCCTGAGGCACAGGAAATAGCATCACATTGTTCATTCATTTGCGGATGGAATGTAGTAATTAGGAATTTGGCATTTGGATGATTTAATATGATATCTGGTGTTTTACTCCGAATTGTGATTTTCTATAATTAATCAGAAGTTACTGGAATTTCTGTTTCATAATATTTTTTTGTACGTTTTTTAAAATATATATTTACAATATAAAACATATACAGTCGTGGCTAAAAGTTATGAGAATGACACAAGTATTGGTCTCCACAAAGTTTGCTGCTTCACTGTTCTTAGATCTTTATGTCAGTAGTTACTATGGTACACTGAAGTATAATTACAAGTATTCCATAAGTGTCAAAGGCTTTCATTGACAATGACATTCAGTTTATGCAAAGAGTCAATATTTGCAGTGTTGACCCTTCTTTTTCAAGACCTCTGCAATCCGCCCTGGCATGCTGTCAATTAACTTCTGGGCCACATCCTGACTGATGGCAGGCCATTCTTGCATAATCAATGCTTGGAGTTTGTCAGAAGTTGTGGGTTTTTGTTTGTCCACCCGCCTCTTGAGGATCGACCACAAGTTCTCAATGGGATTAAGGTCTGGGGAGTTTCCTGGCCATGGACCCAAAATGTTGATGTTTTGTTCCCCGAACAACTTAGTTATCACTTTTGCCTTATGGCAAGGTGCTCCATCATGCTGGAAAAGGCATTGGTCGTCACCAAACTGTTCTTGAATGGTTGGGAGAAGTTGCTCTCGGAGGATGTGTTGGTACCATTCTCACTGTGCGTGCAGATGCACTCACACCTGCCTGCTGCCATTCCTGAGCAAGCTCTGCACTGGTGGTGCCCCGATCCCGCAGCTGAATCAACTTTAGGAGACGGTCCTGGTGCTTGCTGGACTTTCTTGGGCACCCTGACGCCTTCTTCACAACAATTGAACCTCTCTCCTTGAAGTTCTTGATGATCCGATAAATTGTTGATTTAGGTGCAATCTTACGAGCAGCAATATCCTTGCCTGTGAAGCCCTTTTTGTGCAAAGCAATGATGACGGCACGTGTTTCCTTGCAGGTAACCATGGTTGACAGAGGAAGAACAATGATTTCAAGCACCACCCTCCTATTAAAGCTTCCAGTCTGTTATTCTGACTCAATCAGCATGACAGAGTGATCTCCAGCCTTGTCCTCGTCAACACTCACACCTGTGTTAACGAGATGGCAGCTGGTCCTTTTGTGGCAGGGCTGAAATGCAGTGGAAATGTTTTTTTGGGATTAAGTTCATTTTCATGGCAAAGAGGGACTTTGCAATTAATTGCAATTCATCTGATCACTCTTCATGACATTCTGGAGTATATGCAAATTGCCATAATCAACACTGAGGTAGCAAACTTTGTGGAGACCAATACTTGTCATTCTCAAAACTTTTTGCCACGACTGTACATAAAAACGACAACATACACACACCAACATCACCCAGCCCAGACCCACCTGCTCACACCCACATCTCCAGCACCTACATCTCTCTGCCAAATGGCCTCAAACTGCACCATTGTGTTTCTCTCCGTCACCCATGCACTTTCAACATTTAGATAATAAAGCATTTGACCTTGCCATTGTGTTAACAATGGAGGATTGGTTGATTTCCATTTTTTAAGTATACATTTCTTCAAGATGTTCAAGAGAATTTCTGTTTCCGGGGGGCTGATGTGAGCAATGTGAGTGAAGTGCTGAAAGATTTGTTTTTAGAAGCAATTCGCTCAGGCATAAAAGTTGGTCTAATTTACCTGAAAGTCTACTGAAGTGAGACTCGGTCCTCGTGTTTCTTGGATATTTACATTGTTTTGTTCACAAGCTAGGTTGCTTTTCAATGTTTGAGTTTGTTTCCACTGCTAGCAAAAAGAGACCTCTACTAGTGAGATTCACTGGACAACTCCAGTGGCCATGTTTCCAAGGTGACATAAATGTTTTATTTAAACAGGTAAGTTGACTGAGAACACATTCTCATTTACAGCAACGACCTGGGGAATAGTTACAGGGGAGAGGAATGAGCCAATTGGAAGCTGGGGATGATTAGGTGGCCATGATGGGAATTTGGGGAATTTAGCCAGGACACTGGGGTTAACATCCTCTACTCTTACGATAAGTGCAACAGGATCTTTAGTGAGCACAGAGAGTCAGGACACCTGTTTAACATTTCATCCTAAAGACGGCACCCTACACAGGGCAATGTCCCAAATCACTGCCCTGGGGCAATGTCCCAAATCACTGCCCTTGGGCATTGGGATATTTTTTTTCAGACCAGAGGAAATAAAGAGTGCCTCCTATTGGCCTTCCAACACCACTTCCATCAGCATCTGGTCATCCATCCAGGGACTTACCAGGACCAACCCTGCTTAACTTCAGAGGCAAGCCAGCAGTGGTATGCAGGGTGGTATGCCGCTGGCTCAAAGCGGGAGCGGTTTTGGTTAAAAGACTCAGATCACAGAATATTCAATTATATCAAGCAATATATCACATTACTTCTTACTAGTAATACATTTCTTGTTTTAGAAACATTGCTAAGCGTACTCATCCGTTTTTTTGTGTAATTATGGTGGTAACAAATATTTTGTCTGATAAAAAAAATCTGAGTAGCTGGTAGTGGCTGGTATACAAAAAAGTTAGTTTTAGGCCCCGATTCCACAACACAATACATTGATAAAGTTTGTTTTAGGCCCCGATTCCACTTCACAATACATCGACAAATTACATTGAAACACTGATTGAACCAGTGTGTGCCCAGCGGGAGGCTACTTACATCTTTATTTGATTTCTGTTCATAAATCCATTTTAGAGAGGCTGTAATTTGGTATGTATTTAAGATAGGAGATGCTTATAAAAACATGATATATTTTGAAGTTATAAATGAGATACAGGTCAGAGGGACTTGACTTCTCTGAAACAAAAGCAGTCAAAGCTGCCTTTGGCTCCGTAACTCTAAAATAAGACTTAAAATAAGTGGTCCTTGAGGGCCGTTGATCCTTGCCTTTTAATCAAAAACAAAATTATACCTGGGTCTCTAATCTCAATAGATACCCCTACAAAGCAGTATATTACTGGGTCTCTAATCTCAATAGATACCCCTACAAAGCAGTATATTACTGGGTCTCTAATCTCAATAGATACCCCTACAAAGCAGTATATTACTGGGTCTCTAATCTCAATAGATACCCCTACAAAGCAGTATATTACTGGGTCTCTAATCTCAATAGATACCCCTACAAAGCAGTATATTACTGGGTCTCTAATCTCAATAGATACCCCTACAAAGCAGTATATTATCAGGGAAACATTAAAAAGTGTACGGGAGTTGTCAACCATTGTTTGACTAAACTTTCTAAAGGACATATACTACCACCTAGTGGTGAAAAGACACACTGGGTCTGGAACACAAAACATAATGTATGTAGATTAAACCTAAAATGTATTTTAATCATCAGAAACAGGTAAACGAAAATACAATTGACAAAACAGATGATTTACAGATGTTAATAAAATAAAATGAATCATAGTTTACAACCCTTCCCAAACCCAGACAGCCCATTACAACAACCTTGCTCCTGATAGTATTTATAGCTATATTTAGTTCTTTCAATGTACGTTTTCCACAAGCCAGCCATGGAAATTGGTCACATCTATTGTGTAGGCCTAGAAGTGCTGCCATGGATTTCACTCTTTAAGACTTGTAGGGAAAACACTGTCCCCAGATCAGGTTTAAAACTAAATGGAATACATACATACATGCTTCATAATTTCCCCATTGTCATCTCCTAGCAACCCATCTCCTTGTCCAGTTAGAGCAGTGTTCTCAGACCCTGGTCCTGGAGAGCTACAGCGTGTGCAGGCGTTTAGTCCGGCGCCAGGCACTAACACACCTGATTCAAGAGGCTTTTGCTCCAGCTCTGCACTAACACACCTCTTGATTCAGTGTCAAATGAACAAAAGCCTGCAGACCCTGTAACTCTCCAGGACCAGGGTACTTTGGAGACCCCCAAGTTAAACAAGTCTGTCACTCTACCAGGCACCTCCAGTTAGACTGTGGCCTCTACGTCCTGGGGGTCATCTCCCTCTAGCAGGCTGTAGGAGGCATGGCTCTGGAAGGGTCTCTGGAGGGGATGGGACAGCAGCTTGGCCATGCAGTTATGGAGCTCGATGGCCGGCCCACACAGAGATACCTCGAAGTGGTAACAGGTGCCTTTAGAGTCCAGGTTACAGAACGATGTGTAGATATCCTGCAGAGAGAACACACACAGGTAAGAAATGACAGTGACAAAGGATATAAGAATATCTCCTCTAAGTGGAACAGTTTTTAAGGTTTCAGTGATAGAGCAGGAAGTACACTATATACACAAGAGTATGTGGACACCCCTTCAACTTAGTGGATTCGGGTATTTCAGCCACACCCATTGCCGACAGGCGATTAAAGCAAGCACCTAGCCATGCAATCTCCATAGACAAACATTGACAGTAGAATGGCCTTACTGAAGAGCTCAGTGACTTTCAACGTGGCACCGTCATAGGATGCCACCTTTCTAACAAGTCAGATCGTCAAACTTCGGCCCTGCTAGAGCTGCCCTGGTCAACTGTAAGTGCTGTTATTATGATGTGGAAACGTCTAGGAGCAACAACAGCTCAGCCACAAAGTGGTAGGCCAGACAAGCTCACAGAACGGGATCGCCGAGTGCTGAAAAATCGTCTGTCCTCGGTTGCAACACTCACTACCGAGTTCCAAACAGCCTCTGGAAGCAACGTCAACACAAGAACTGTTCGTCAGGAGCTTCATGAAATAGGTTTACATGTACCGAGCAGCCGCACGCAAGACTAAGATCACCATGCGCAGTGCCACGCGTCGGCTGGAATGGTGTAAAGCTCACCACGATTGGACTCTGGAGCAGTGGAAACGTGTTCTCTGGAGATGGTGAATCACGCTTCACCATCTGGCAGTCTAAAAGACAAATCTGGGTTTGGTGGATGCCAGGAGAACGCTACCTGCCCCAATGCATAGTGCCAACTGTAAAGTTTGGTGGAGGAGGAATAATGGTCTGGGGCTGTTTTCATGGTTTCGGGCTAGGCCCCTTAGTTCTAGTGAAGGGAAATCTTAACGCTACAGCATACAATTACATTCTAGACAATTCTGTGCTTCCAACCTTGTGGCATCAGTTTGGGGAAGGCTCTTTCCTGTTTCAGCATGGCAATGCCCCCGTGCATAAAGCGAGGCCCATACAGAAATGGTTTATCGAGATTGGTGTGGAAGAACTTAATCACCCAACATCAGTGCCCGACCTTACTAATGCTGGCTGAATGTAAGCAAGTCCCCGCAGCAATGTTTCAACATCTAGTGGAAAGCCTTCCCAGAAGAGTGGAGGCTGTTATAGCAGCAAAGGTGGGACCAACTCCATATTAATGCCCATGGTTTTGGAATGAGATGTTCGATGAGCAGGTGTCCATATATATTTGGTCACGTGGTGTACATGAGCTGTAGGGTGCCACTATAAGATGTTGTTTTTCAGCTGCATCACTATCTCACATAGTAATATTTCAGTTGTTCTCCTTTCATTCCTCCCTCTCCTCATCCACTCACCCTCCAGCTGGCCTCATCCCCCTGTTCCTCAGCCCCGTTGTGAAGGTAAACCACATCAAAGAAGAAGTAGGGAGACTGCAGCATGTTCTACAGGATGAGAGAAGGACAGTTCGTGTCTGTTCAAATAGGTAGCGCTGGTATTCTACCACAAACACTGAAAGAGCTACGTCTCACCACAGATATAAGACACATAATACACACCACAGCTGTAAATAACAGTATTCAGTGGAGAGTCAGAGCAGTACATGGTTGATTAGGTCATTGATCCAGTGTTGGTATAGTAGTAGAGTTAGCAGTAGACAATAGTAGGTTGATACAGTGGTGGTACAGTCGTGGTCAAAAGTTTTGAGAATGACAAGTATTGGTCTCCACAAAGTTTGCTGCCTCAGTGTTGATGATGGCAATTTGCATATACTCCAGAATGTCATGAAGAGTGATCAAATTAATTGCAATTAATTGCAAAGTCCCTCTTTGCCATGAAAATGAACTTAATCCCCAAAAAACATTTCCACTGCATTTCAGCCCTGCCACAAAAGGACCAGCTGCCATCATGTCAGTGATTGTCTCGTTAACACAGGTGAGGGTGTTGACGAGGACAAGGCTGGAGATCACTCTGTCATGCTGATTGACATTGTTCTTCCTCTGTCAACCATGGTTACCTGCAAGGAAACACGTGCCGTCATCATTTCTTTGCACAAAAAGGGCTTCACAGGCAAGGATATTGCTGCTGGTAAGATTGCACCTAAATCAACCATTTATCAGATCATCAAGAACTTCAAGGAGAGAGGTTCAATTGTTGTGAAGAAGTCGTCAGGGAGCCCAAGAAAGTCCAGCAAGCGCCAGAACCGTCTCCTAAAGTTGACTCAGCTGCGGGATCGGGGCACCACCAGTGCAGAGCTTGCTCAGGAATGGCAGCAGGCAGGTGTGAGTGCATCTGCATGCAAAGTGAGGTGAAGACTTTTGGAGAATGGCCTGGTGTCAAAAAGGGCAGCAAAGAAGCCACTTCTCTCCAGGAAAAACATCAGGGACAGACTGATATTCTGCAAAAGGTACAGGGATTGGACTGCTGAGGACTGGGATAGAGTCATTTTCTCTGATGAATCCCCTCTCCGATTGTTTGGGCCATCCGGAAAACACCTTGTCCGGAGAAGACAAGGTGAGCGCTACCATCAGTCCTGTGTCATGCCAACAGTAAAGCATCCTGAGACCATTCATGTGTGGGGTTGCTTCTCAGCCAAGGGAGTTGGCTCACTCACAATTTTGCCTAAGAACACAGCCATGAATAAAGAATGGTACCAACACATCCTCAGAGAGCAACTTCTCCCAACCATCCAAGAACAGTTTGTGAGCTCAGAGACTTGCTGCCTCAGAGACTTCCTGCCTTTTCCAGCAGGATGGAGCACCTTGCCATAAGGCAAAAGTGATAACTAAGTTGCTTGGGGAACAAAACATTGACATTTTGGGTCCATGGCCAGGAAACTCCCCAGACCTTAATCCCATTGAGAACTTGTGGTCGATCCTCAAGAGGCGGGTGGACAAACAAAAACCCACAACTTCTGACAAACTCCAAGCATTGATTATGCAAGAATGGCCTGCCATCAGTCAGGATGTGGCCCAGAAGTTAATTGACAGCATGCCAGGGCAGATTGCAGAGGTCTTGAAAAAGAAGGCTCAACACTGCAAATATTGACTCTTTGCATAAACTGAATGTCATTGTCAATGAAAGCCTTTGACACTTATGGAATACTTGTAATTATACTTCAGTGTGCCATAGTAACTACTGACATAAAGATCTAAGAACACTGAAGCAGCAAACTTTGTGGAGACCAATACTCAAAACTTTTGACCACAACTGTATAGTAGTAGACAGTAGTAGGTTGATACAGTGGTGGTATAGAAGTAGACAGTAGTAGGTTGATACAGTGGTGGTATAGTAGTAGACAGTAGTAGGTTGATACAGTGGTGGTATAGTAGTAGACAGTAGTAGGTTGATACAGTGGTGGTATAGTAGTAGACAGTAGTAGGTTGATACAGTGGTGGTATAGTAGTAGACAGTAGTAGGTTGATACAGTGGTGGTATAGTAGTAGACAGTAGTAGGTTGATACAGTGGTGGTCCAATATGGTCCCTTACATTGACAGCATCTGAGGGGTTGAACTGCAGCTGTCCAGCGTGTCTACTGTAGATGAGGAGAGTCCTGACTACAAACGGAGGGGGGATGGTCTGAATGTTGTCCATCAGAGGAAGCTCTATCTTCTGTCGGCTACAGGGACAGCAGAGGATACAGGATAACAGTTAGAACCACAGCTGAATGGACAAGTAGAGAAGTGATTAAAGGTGGAAGAGATGTAACTTACATAACACTAAGAAGATCCTCTAGATCTGGTGAAGGATATTAAGGGGAGAACTGCCATGTTTAGCCCCAACAGTAATACTGTACAATACCACTCTAGACTACACTACAGGCTGAATGGGTTGTTGTTGTTGTTGTGACAGAGGAAGGATACTGAAGGTCTCACACACGTTGGTGTCCAGGTCATAGAGACAGCTGCACAGCTCCCTGGGGTCAGAGGTGAAACCTGACAGCTAAGATAGTGACACACACACATGCATACAGAAAGGATGGAATAGAATTAGACTCAAATTGGAAATGCAGTACTGTGTGATAACTGAGCATAATAATAACTGTTTGGTTGTGGCAATCAGGAAAAATAAATATACTTAAAGTGAACGGGCCGACAACACTCACCCACAAGGCATCATCATTAAGTGAATGGGCCAACAACACTCACCCACAAGGCATCATCATTAAGTGAATGGGCCAACAACACTCACCCACAAGGCATCATCATTAACAACCACCAGAGCAAACTCATGGCGCTTGTCAATCTTGTGCTTCGTTCTCACAAACATCTCAATCATCTTCTGGGAAATATTGAGAGCGTTGGTCTTGGATCTGAAGGGAGAGAGGAAAGGATTCAGAACTTTGGACATAGTTAGAGAGTGGCCACTTCACCTGTCGTCAAGCAGATAAGAGATATGTTAGCATGACCAAAAGCGGAGCTTACCCATTGAAGGACTCCAGCTTTTGCGATGACATCTCTTCAGAGAGATCCAAACAGATGATCTGTTATAATAAAAAATAGGGTTACAATCTTATAACAACCTGGTCTGAGCCAATCCCTTTGAACGTCCTTTCATCTAGCCTAAATCACAGGGTGAACTGCATTAGCCGAATATCTCTCACAATGACATCCCTTTGATCTCATTCAGTTTCTAGTCATCAACAATACAGGACCACGCACCACTTTCTCTGGACAGTTGACGCGGGGCGCTCGTAGCTGTAACTCTGCCGTGGGAGGGATGGGGGGCGTCAGAGGGGGAGGAGCCTGGGTGGATTTGGGCCTGTCCTTGGTTACTGGAGTGGGCAGGCCTACTACGGCATTGACCGTAGCTGCCACTATAGGGGCTACGGTCTGGGCTGTGGTGGCAGAGACTGTGGTGGTGGAGCTAGGAGGACTGTCGCTGGTCGAGGCCTCCCCCTCCCCCTCCACTCGGCTGCCCACTGCGGGCTGCAGGGTGCTGGGGTTGCTGTTGCCTAGGCTACCAGTGCTGCTGCGCCTGTCCTCTGCACCCTCTGGGTTGGAGCGTGTTCTGGGCCGCAGCTCCACCGATCGCTCCTCTCCGTCTGCTGGTCCGGGCTGTGGGGTCTCCATGGATACTGGTTGCTGTGGGGACACATCATCACATCACATATTTTAGTTATTCATTTATTTTAAAGGTTATTTGATGGAAACATGAGCTTAAAATATGGACACGATGAATGATACGTTTGATGCATCAGTGTGGGTTAGTGCTCTCCGGGATCTTTGAGACATCCCTACCCTAACTGTTTTAATGTCAACTTCAATGGGGTGACGTCAGAGTTGGGACGTTCCAAGTAACCCGTTAAGACATCCATCCGTGTGATGCATTGGCCGTCTGCTACTGGATTTGGTGCTGGGGGGAGAGGTGATATGTTTGGCCTGTAGCCCTAGTGCGAGTGGCGGAACCTCTAGTCTAGACAAGTCCACACCCCTTCCTCAGAAACCCTCTCGGCTGTCTAGTATGGGTCAAATGAACCCCTCCCAAAATCCAAAAGATGCCAGGTGTATGCAACCAGAGACGTAGCAGCCAGCCTGTCGACAGCAACAGTGAATCAAATAGTTCCCTTTTAAATGTACAACCGTTTCCGGACAGGGCAAAAGTGAGCCAAATCTCAAAAACAGCGCGAGAGGCTGCATATTGAATACATACAGAGGATGTTATCAAGATTAATCCATAGCTAGCAAACCAGGCGGCTGGCTGGCTGGCTGGCTAGCAAACGTTAGCAATCTCAGCATCGAAACTAAACCATACGTCGTGAGATATGCGTAAACATAGCTAGATTTAAAACGCCAACTTACATTTTTTTCCAAAATACCTTGGTTATAGGTCTAGAAAACGAATTAAATATAGTTAATATTTCGCTAACTATTTGTTGTGTACGGCCATCTTCCTGTCCGGAAGTAAGTCAATCAGGAATTCCGGCAGTGGGGAATTGTGGTTATTGTAGTCCAAATATGAAATTGTCCTGTAAAATCATATTTTTTTATTTTTTTTTATTTCACCTTTATTTAACCAGGTAGGTCAGTTGAGAACAAGTTCTCATTTGCAACTGCGACCTGGCCAAGACAAAGCAGAGCAGTGTGACAAATAACAACACAGAGTTACACATTAAACAAACAGTCAAAAACACAATAGAAAAATCTATATACAGAGTGCAAAATGTAGTGCAAAAATGCAGTAAGGTTAAGAGGTAGAACAATAAATAGACTATAGTGGTGACATAAATTACAGAATTATCATTATTAACACAGGAATGAAAAGTGTGCAAATTATGATGTGCAAATAGAGATACTGGAGTGCAAGATTAGTGAAAATAAACAAAAAATAAATATGGGGATGAGGTAGTAGTGTGGGCTATTTACAGAAGGGCTATATACAGGTGCAGTGATCGATAAGCAGCTTTGACAGCTGATGCTTAAAGTATATAATGCTTGCTGTATGTAATTAGACACATTGTTGCTAATTGTATGTCACTGGGTACACTTATTTTCAACAAACAAGTAACCTCCCCTTTATATGATGACACATATAATGAAAAAAGCAATTTGAAGCTTATTAGTTCATCATAAACATGAAGTGGACTTGGAAGCGCATTCAGGATTACCAACCATGTCGCCACTCAAATGCGTATGCTTAGCTTCTGAAAGTGGCCATCTCAAATTGAGATAAAAACACAGTATAAAATCCGAGACAAACAGGAAGAGATCCAATGTGAGGGAGAACAAGGGTTGGGTTGGGTTGGGATCACTATCTGACTTTTTTTTCCATTTGCCACTAGATGCCATAACGCCTTTATCTATATATTGTGATATCCTGGAGCTGAGATAGAGCTGCAACAGACAGAGTGCTGCCACTGAACTCCTAAAACCAGAATACCAATACACCAGAGGCTTCACACAGATAGAAAGAGGGAGAGAGATAGAGAGAGAGAAATGGTGAGTGTCTGAGAGAGAGAGAGAGAGAGGCGGGGGATAGAGAGGTGGGCTCCCAGTCGAGCAGGGCAGGCAGCACACAGGCAGGCAGAAGTTTACAACAGAGAGAAACGTTGGAATCATTGGAAGGTACAATTATACAAAACAACAGTCAACAGGATAGCAGTGTCTGGCTGCAGCAGCACCACAGAGGTTTGCTCAGTTCTCAAGTGTTTAATGGCAGTTAACAGATAGAAGCAGGAGAATCACAGTGAACTTCTGACACAGAAGCCATGGAGGTAAGTCTATCATGTCCTCTTTGGTAACTTATTTTCTTTTTGGGTCTGTCTTGGTTTGTTGTCAATTTGATCTTGCACCAAACCAAGCATGGCACACGTTCAAATGTGCTGACTGCTGGCATGAAAACATTTGAGGGGTAGCCTTCCTAACAGTAATATTAGAGTGCTTTGTTACTGTGAAGGCTATGTTACCTGTACAGTAACCCATATTTTGCAATTAACGCACACCATTGATGTCTTTCATTGTGTGTTAGATAATGCAGAGACCAGCTTCTTTTATTACTTTGAAGTCTGTCTGTGTATCTATTTGGGTGTATGATTGCATCTTTGAGAGCTTGATATCATCAGTGGTTCCACCCCTAACCCATGAAAAACAGAAAGGAAAACGCTGCTCATGCTCCCAGGTGATATTTATTATTAACAACGTTTTGACCCTTAGGTCTTCATCAGGCATCCATATCCCAGGTGGGGGTGGAAGGTCCTATATATTTATTTGTATTTTATTTATTTAACCTTTATTTAACTAGGCAAGTCAGTTAAGAACAAATTATTATTTACAATGACGGCCTAGGGGTAGTACTCAGTGACATCACTTCCTGAAACAGGAGGTAAAAAATGTATAACACAAGTTCACAATATTAACATTCAATGTATCCACCCCTAACCCTCCACATCCTTCTGTCCCCTGCTTACTGTGTACCACAGTCACTAATGTTCCTTATACGTTGCTTAAAAGGCAACTGTGTTTAACAGTTCAAATAGGTTGATTTGTACGTTTCTACACTATCAGAATTAAAGCAAGTAGTTGTGAAGAGTGATGTTGTTTTCAGTTTGTTATGAGTTATAGGTGTTTTGGGGCTGCATGTTTCTAAGCAGGAAGTGGTTTTGCAGGATGCTTCTGTTTCCTCCTCATCCGCTTCTCAAAACAAAGAGAACAACAATAACCTCCATGTCATGAGCCCAGCAGCTGTCGGTCATTTAATGGAGACCTCTATGGAAAGGTCATATCAAATCATGTGTTTTTTTACAGTAAAAAGCAAAGGTCATTGAATTGACTCTACTTGCTGTAAATCTGGTATAAAACAGGGCCAATATATTTTATAAAAAAATGTCAGAAAAAATTCAATTATTTCCACACAGGAGTTCAAACGAGGGAGATCTGATACCCTGGACACACAGTCAGAGGGTAAGGAGATGACCCCGGTTACCGTGGTAACCACAATGACCCCTGACCCTGAGGTGAACTCTGAGCCCTCCCAGGCAGAGCTGGCCCAGTGTGAGGTGGAGGTGGGAACTCTACTCAGCATCATTGCTGAACTCAACAGGAAAATGGGCACATTACAAGCACCAAGGTGTGTGTATGAAAGAGAGAGAGAAAGAGAGAGATAACTTAATCTTCATGGAGCAGTAATATATCACTAGACTTGCCCTGAGCTGTTAGTTCATAGAAATATTTACCACTTCTCCTTTCCTCTTCAGTGCTCCAGATGACCTTAAACCACAGGAGCCAGTCATCCTCCCTCCGGCTCCAGCCTCCCTGTCCCGCCCTCCTCCATCCCTCTACAACCCAGAGAAACACACTGGCACCGCATCTAAAGCACCAGTAACCAATAGAGGTTGGCATAGGCTCCATTGCATGACTACACAATTCACAATACCCACACATCCATCTCTGTCTCTGTGTGCTGTGCCGTGCTTTGTGGTATTGTGCAGGAAGGGATGATGGTTGTTGTTTTGGCTACTGTGCCAGGCCAAACCTAATCTGTTTGTGTGTCCAAAGAAAAGAACAACCTCTATTATTTCTGAGGTTTTCATTTTCTTGGTAATCAGCATGTTTTATTTTCTTGGTCATGATCTTCTGAATGCTTATTTAGAAACACTAGAAAGCGTTTATACTTTTCTCTTCTTTGGACAATCTGCAGTTTACCCATATCCTAACCTCATCCCGGGATTGCCAATATCCAAATGTTAGCAGTTGAGTACAAAGAGTGGACATTCAGTACGTCAACCACATCCTTCCACAACATTCATAATGAATAGAATATATAGACTTTCTATATGGTGTAGAGATATTTAGTAATGACCATAATATCATATCTGCTCTGTGTTGTCCTGCAGGGGGTAGTGGTGAGGTGTGGTCAGAACTCCAGGGGGTCATGTCTGCTCTGGAGGGCTCCATCAACACCAGGAGGGCCTGGGCTGTCTATCACACTGCCTGTGGCCAGTACAGACAGACGGAACACCTCACAGCGGCCAGGGACAGCTGGGTACAAGTCACACAGGTGAGACATGGTCACAATCGCAGGTGACAAGGAGTAATGTGACATAATTTATTATTACCATGTAACAAGCTAGTTGGAATAACACTTTATCAACTTGAACTATATTTAATCTTGTAACTTTATTTTCAAACACTAACAGGATATTTTCTAACACAGGCTACGGTGGTGTACCTACCAGTTGAGTGACCTATGTAGGCTAATTACAATGTGGGCCTCAAAACCTAATTACCCTGGAATCATGCCTAACTAATTAAGTTAAGTGTGACCTCAAACCTCCTCAGGTCTTAGAGGAGATAGAGAGAGAGTTTGGGATCTCGTACCCATCTGGTCTGCCACCTGAGGAGCGTCAGCAATACCAGAAGGACATCCTGGCACTTCACCAGCGGAACTGTGCCCTGCGCAGCACCCTGCACAGCAGACAGGAAGAACTGGAGGGGGCAAAGGTCACCGTGGGAGACATGGAGGTTGAGAGGAACAGTCTACAGGAGAGGGTAGGTGGATGTCCAACAGGCTACATCTAAATAATCCTAGCTCTAAAAGGATTGGTAGAAACTCCAACTAGCCAATCAGAGCTAGGAAGAGCTATTACCATACAGTTTACTGTATCTTTCTGATCTAACACCACAATGCTTTGGTTGAAACCACAATGGTCAAACTATTTCTGTCTGCTGGTGAATGGCTAAACTCTCTCTGTCTATGGGTCTGGTACCAGTTACTGGGTCTCCATAAGGTGCGGCGGTCAGGCAGCCTCTCTCCTCCCTACAGCTCCTCAGGGAGCTCCAGTGGAGGGGTTCTGAGTCCTGGCTGGGCCTCCCCTGGTTCCCCTTCATTCCTCGTCTCTCCTCCCTTCCCCGGGTCACCTATGTTCCTCAGGAGACCCACTGCCATGGGGGTCTTCCCGGCCCTCTCCACTGGGGGGGACATGTCCTCCTCGGCCTCCCCATCACCGTCCCCTAGGCCTGGGAGTGTCTCACCAGGCAGCCAATGTCCTAGCCCCAGCGTCAGCCTGGAGGGTGAGACAGAGAGACTACAAAGGTACGTACAACTGAGAGGGTTAAATTACAAAATGGAATAGATCCCAGCTCTGTTAGTGTGGGACAGTATTTCCCATGTTGTGTGTTGTGTTGTGGTATTGTGGCCCTGACCTCCCTCCCTATCCCCAACAGTTGCATAGAAAAGCTGAAGGCCCGGAACGAGCGTTTGACTGCAGCTCTGGACAGGAGAAAGGGAGAGTCAGAGCAGATCAGTATGACGCTCAGCAGACACGAAGCTGACAGCACAGCCCTGCAGATGGCTCTCCAATACTGGTACACACACACCACAGGCCTACAACTTCACAATGTCGTTTGGCATACTAATCAATTTAAATCTATTTGTATTTGTCACATGCTTTGTAAACAACAGGTGTGGACTAAAAAGTGAAATGCTTACTTACAGGTCCTTTTCCAACAAAAAAATGTAAATAGTGACACAAGGAACAAATACACAGTGAATAACGAATAACAATAAAGAGTAAAAATAACATGGCTATATATACAGCTTGTAAAAATAACATGGCTATATACAGGAAGTAGAAAAGAACATGGCTATATACAGGAAGTAGAAAATAACATGGCTATATACAGGAATTAGAAAATAACATGGTTATATACAGGAAGTAGAAAATAACATGGCTATATACAGGAAGTTGAAAATAACATGGCTAGATACAGGAAGTTGAAAATAACATGGCTAGATACAGGGAGTAGAAAATAACATGGCTATATACATGAAGTAGAAAATAACATGGTTATATACAGGGAGTAGAAAATAACATGACTATATACAGGGAGTAGAAAATAACATGGTTATATACAGGGAGTAGAAAATAACATGGTTATATACAGGGAGTAGAAACTAACATGGTTATATACAGGGAGTAGAAAATAACATGTTATATACAGGAAGTAGAAAATAACATGGCTATATACAGGAAGTAGAAAATAACATGGCTAGATACAGGGAGTAGAAAATAACATGGCTATATACAGGAAGTAGAAAATAACATGGTTATATACAGGAAGTAGAAAATAACATGGCTATATACAGGGAGTATAAAATAACATGGTTATATACTGGGAGTATAAAATAACATAGCTTTATATACAGGGAGTATAAAATAACATGACTATATACAGGGAGTAGAAAATATAATAGTTATATAAACATGGTTATATACAGGGAGTAGAAAATAACATGACTATATACAGGGAGTAGAAAATATAATGGCTATATACAGGAAGTATAAAATAACATGACTATATACAGGGAGTATAAAATAACATGGTTATATACTGGGAGTATAAAATAACATAGCTTTATATACAGGGAGTATAAAATAACATGACTATATACAGGAAGTAGAAAATAACATGGTTATATACAGGGAGTAGAAAATAACATGACTATATACAGGGAGTAGAAAATATAATAGTTATATAAACATGGTTATATACTGGGAGTAGAAAATAACATGACTATATACAGGGAGTAGAAAATAACATTACTATATACAGGGAGTGGAAAATAACATGGTTATATACAGGGAGAAAGTTCAGTTTGCTAATCTCCCTATGAGTGGCCGTCCTGCAAAGATCACTGCAAGAGCACTGTGCAGAATGCTCATCAAGGTTAAGAAGAACCCTAGAGTGTCAGATAAAGACTTACAGAAATCTCTGGAACATGCTAACATCTCTGTTGACGAGTCTACGATACGTAAAACACTAAACAAGAATGGGAGGACACCACGGAAGAAGCCTCTGCTGTCCAAAAAAAACGCAAAAGAGGACCTGGATGTTCCACAGCACTACTGGCAAAATATTCTGTGGACAGATTAATCTAAAGTTCAGTTGTTTGAAAGGAACACACAACACTATGTGTGGAGAGAAAAAAGGCACAGCACACCAACATCAAAACCTCATCCCAACTGTAAAGTATGGTGGAGGGAGCATCAGTGTTTGGGACTGCTTTGTTGCCTCAGGGCCTGGACAGCTCGCTATCATCGACGGAAAAATGAATTCCCAAGTTTATCAAGACATTTTGCAGGAGAATGTAAGATCTGTCGCATATTGAAGGTTAACAGAAGTTGGGTGATGCATTTGGTCAACGACCCAAAACACAGAAGTAAATCAACAACAGAATGGCTTCAACAGAAGAGTCCTGACCTCAACCTGATTGAGATGCTGTGGCAAGACCTCAAGAGAGCGGTTCACACCAGACATCTCAAGAATATTGCTGAACTGAAATAGTTTTGTAAAGAGGAATGGTCCAAAATTCCTCCTGACCGTTGTGCAGGTCTGATCCGCAACTACAGAAAACATTTGGTTGAGGTTATTGCTGCCAAAGGAGGATCAACCAGTTATTAAATCCAAGGGTTCACATACTTTTTCCACCCTGCACTGTGAATGTTTACACGGTATATTCAATAAAGACATGAAAACGTAAAACTGTTTGTGTGTGATTAGTTTAAGCAGACTGTGTTTGACTGTTGTTGTGACTTAGATGAAGATCAGATCACATTTGATGATCTATTTATGCAGAAATCCAGGTAATTCCAAAGGGTTCACATACTTTTTCTTGCCACTGTATGTGTGAGTGTGTGGGTAGAGTCCAGTGTGTGTGTGCATAGAGTCAGTGCAAGAGAGTTGTTAGTGCAAAAAAGGGTAAATGCAGGTTGTCCGGGCAGCCCTTTGATGAGCTATTTAGCAGTCTTGTTTAGCAGTCATGGCTTGGGGGTAGAAGCTGTTCAGGGTCCTGTTGGTTGCTGGTACCGCTTGCCGGGGCCTTCCGCCTGGTATAGATGTCCTGGATGGCAGGGAGCTCGGCCCCAGTGATGTACTGGATTGTACTCACCACCCTCTGTAGCGCATTGCAGTTGTCCTACCAAGTGGGTATGCAGCTAGTCAAGATGCTCTCAATGGTGCAGCTGTTTAACTGTCGTGCCCTCTTCACAACTGTGTGTGTGTGTGTGTGGGCCATGCTAATATCTCAGTGATGTGGACACGAGGAACTTGAAGCTCTCGACCTGCTCCACTACAGTACCGTCGATGTGGATGGGGGTGTGCTCGCCCCTACGTTTCCTGTAGTCCACGATCAGCTCCTTTGTCTTGCTCACATTGAGGGAGAGGTTGTTGTCCTGGCACCACACTGACAGGTCTCTGACCTCCTCCCTATAGGCTGCCTCATCGTCAACAGTAATCAGTCCTACCACCGTCGTGTCGTCAGCTAACTTGATGATAGTGTTGGAATCTTTCAAACATACAGTACTAGTCAAAAGTCTGGACACACCTACCCATTACTATTTTTTACTTTTTTCTATATTGTAGCATAATAGTGAAGACATCAAAACTATGAAATAACACATATGGAATCATGTAGTAAAGAAATCTAAATATATTTTATATATTTTTTTAAAGTAGCCACCATTTGCCTTGATGACAGCTTTGCACACTCTTGGCCTTCTCTCAACCAGCTTCATGAGGTAGTCACCTGGAATGCTTTTCAATTAACAGGTGTGCCTTATTAAAAGTTAATTAGTGGAATTTCTTTCCTTCTTAATGCGTTTGAGCCAATCAGTTGTAACAAGGTAAGGGTGGTATACAGAAGATAGCCCTATTTGGTAAAAGCAAGTCCATATTTTGGAAAGAACAGCTCAAATAAGCAGAGAGAAACGACAGTCCATCATTACTTTAAACCATCAAGCGCTATGATGAAACTGGCTCTCATGAGGACCGGAGATACCTTTGCTGCAGAGGATAAGTGCATTATAGTTAACTGCACCTTAGATTGCAGCCTAAATAAATGTTTCACAAAGTTCAAGTAACAGACATCTCAACATCAACTGTTCAGAGGAGACTGTGTGAATCAGGCCTTCATGGTTGAATTGCTGCAAAGAAACCACTACTAAAGAACACCAATAAGAAGAAGAGACTTGCTTGGGCCAAGAAACACAAGCGATGGACATTAGACCGATCTGTCCTTTGGTCTGATGAGTCCAAATTTGAGATTTTTGGTGAACGGATGATATCCGCATGTGTGGTTCCCACTGTGAATCATGGTGGAGGAGGTGTGATGGTGTGGTGGTGCTTTGCTGGTGACACTGTCAGGGATTTATTTAGAATTCAAGGTACACTTAACCAGCATTGCTGCCACAGCATTCTGCAGCGATACGCCATCCCATCTGGTTTGTGCTTAGTGGGACTATCATTTGTTTTTCAACAGGACAATGACCTAACACACCTCCAGGCTGTGTAAGGGCTAATTGACCAAGAAGGAGAGTGATGAAGTGCTGCATCTGATGACCTGGCCTCCACAATCACCGACCTCAGCCCAATTGAGATGGTTTGGTATTAGTTGGACCGCAGATTGAAGGAAAAAAAGCCAACAAGTGGTCAGTGTATGTGGGAACTCCTTCCAAGACTGTTGGAAAAGCATTCCTCATGAAGCTGGTGTGCAAAGCTGTCATCAAGGCAAATGGTGGCTACTTTGAAGAATCTAAAATATATTTTGATTTGTTTAACACTTTTTTGGTTACTACATGAATCCATATGTGTTATTTCATGTATTCACTATTATTCTACAATGTTGAAAATATAAAAAATAAAGAAAAACCCTGGAATGAGTAGGTGTGACCATACGTCTGACTGGTACTGTATGTGGTAACAATTGAGCCTGGGGATGAGGTTATGTAGCACGGTAAATGTATGTAGAATTTGGGGTTATGTAGCATTTGTGTTAAATGCGCATACATTCCATGGTGAAACTTTTTCTGCTGCTATGTATACTGATGAAACATTCTGTTTGATTGACAGCGAGGAGTGTGAGGAGGCCTACAGTGAGTTACTGTCTCTGTACGAGGGCAAGAAACAGCAGGTCATACCACACTGGAGACACATAGCAGGTGTCTAACACACACACATGTTACACACTCACACACACACGCCACACACTCACACACACACGCCTCAACTACTCTTTAGGGAAAACACACAAACACATTCGCATTATGCCCACACACACACACACACACACACACACACACACACACACACACACACACACACACACACACACACACACACACACACACACACACACACACACACACACACACACACACACACACACACACACACACACTCACTCATAGCAGTTCATTCCTCTTCCCAGGCCCGGTCATGGAGAGTCAGCTTCCCAACAGTCCCAGGCCGTCCCTCAGGAGTCTAAGAACTGAGGAGCTGTCAACCTCCTTCTCAACACCGGGTGGCGCTGTGGAAACAGAAACACACATCCAGACCAGGTTCCATCTCTATTATACTGCGTGCGTCTCTACAAAAGCCAGGTCTGTCTATGGCAGATCAAATAGCATCTTCTTAATATAATAGAAAAACTGTTATTGTCCACACCATGTGGAAATCTCCCTTTGGCTTAATGCAATAACATTGACAAACATTTAGAACTGAAACAACATCAAAACATCGTCTGATAACACACCCTACTCTCAACACAGGGGGTCCGAGGTAGAGAGGTGCGAGGTGGACATTCGGGAGCGTATCGAGCAGTTGAAGCAGGACAGGGCAGCAGTATGTGTACCTAAGCCAGGGCCTGGGGGAGAGGGGAATCTCAGCCCAGATACAGGCACCCTGGCTGGGCCCAGAGGGAGCCGTGGAGGACAGGGGGGCCAGGACACCTCCAACTCCCAGAGCACCAACAGAGAGAAGGCTGTTCTGCTCTATGAACTGGTTGCTGTCAGGGTGGGCAATATACTGTACTATACTCTCTACTGTACTGTTGGCTTTACATTACATTCATGAAATATGAATCTGAATACTAGAATCATGGACACACTATTCTGTATTTGATTGCCCGACAGTATAATATAGGCAGATATTTCCAGACAGATATTTCCAGACAGATGTTTCCAGACAGATATTTCCAGACAGATGTTTCCAGACAGATGTTTCCAGACAAATATTTCAGGACGGACTGATTGAATCTGTCCTACCCCTTTTTCATGCTGTAAGCCCGTTGGAAGCTTCATTTGATGCACCAGAAAACAAAATCAATATTTGTAGTCTCAACCCACTTTTTTTGTGTCGACCCAAAATAAATCAGTCACTAACTACTAGTGTGTTCTTCAGGAAACGTCTGAGCGAGACTATATGGCCATATCTTGTCTCTGTGAACCTCTGTAGCTCCGTTGGTAGAGAATGGCGCTTGCAATGTCACGATAGTGGGTTCTATTCCCAGGACCACCCATATGTAAAAAAAATTATGCATGCATGACTGTAAGACGCTTTGGATAAAAGCATCTGCTGAATGGAATAAATTATTATATTATCTATATTCCAGGAGGAGATGTCGGAGCTGCGAGGTATAATCCGTCTGACGGAGAAGGAGCGGAGGTGTCTGGACTGGAGTCTGATGGCTCAGAAGGCCCAGGATGCAGCTGGAGCCCTGATCTCTGAAAGCCTCGCTGAGGAGATAGAGGACAGGAGGACAGAACAGCAGGTAGCAACCCTAACCTATCCCTAACCTTAACTTTAACCTAACCTAACCTTAACCTAACCTTCTGAGATCCTCCCTGAGGAGATAGAGGACAGGGGGACAGAACAGCAGGTAGCAACCCTAACCCTAACCCTAACCTGACCCTTACCTTAACCTAAACCTT
The DNA here is from genome assembly GCA_023634145.1 of Thymallus thymallus. Classification (NCBI taxonomy): domain Eukaryota; kingdom Metazoa; phylum Chordata; class Actinopteri; order Salmoniformes; family Salmonidae; genus Thymallus; species Thymallus thymallus. The sequence goes on along the minus strand of CM042393.1, from coordinate 5,861,244 downwards.
ACCTTAACCTAAACCTTAACCTAAACCAAATACAAAAATGTATGGACTGACTGTTGTCAATTCGGATAAAGTGTGACGTCTGCTATGTAAATGGCATATATTATGGTACTACAGTACAGTATTGGCCGATGCATTTTTAGTAAAGCAGTGTATGCATTTGTAACATACAGTACATCTCTGAGCTTGTTAATATCATAATAGTCATCATCATAATAGTACATTACAGTATATATTATACTTTATATGTTTATACTTTACAAACATACATTTCATTATGTAGTTCTCAAAATCCATAGTAGACAAACCTGTTTCAAATCTATAGGCTTAAGTTATTCATTAAGAGCAGTTGGATTAAGTAATAGTATAATATAATATATCAAAAGTAATGTGAGCATTGCCTTGTGAAAGGCAATTACTTTATATTAACATGTCTTGCAATTTTAAATGTGTATTTCTAGGTGAAACACTGATTAAGTTTGGTAAAAAAAAGTGTCTTTATGATTGTGACCCACAGAATCAGACGGAACATTTCAAAAGGAGGCTCAGGGAAATAGATGATAAAATATATATTTGGAGTTGTTTTCATGAAATAAACACACACAGTGATTTATTAGACAAAATGGTGCAGTTTGAGGCCATGTGGCGGAGAGTGATGCGGGTGCTGGAGATGGGGGTGTGAGCAGGGGTGATGTTGTGGATGTTACTAATGCTTTGCGTCTATAGTGTAGCTGGTTCAAGCCGTGCTCCGGGAATTCACCCTTAATCGCTTCCTTTAACTCATGAGTTCGATGACACAGGCCCTGGCCTGACGTGTTTCTGTCACTGTTGTTGTTGACGACCTATGACATCACATTGCATCAGAGGGATATACAGCTTGGCACGCTAGGAGGAGCTAATGAGGATCTGATTACCTGTCATGTGCCTGTTGTGTGTTCCAGAGGACTGCTGAGAACGAGGATAAGCTAAGTAGCGATGGGGACATCCCTGGGCCTCAGAACCGCACCATCCTTCGAGAGCTACAGGCCATCCTGCAACGGTCAGAAACAGTTAAAATACACAAGGGAATATTTTCCAGGTTATGGGATAACATTTTACGATGACACTACTTTGTAGTCAAGTGTGAAGTTCCAGAAATGTTCAAGCAGTGTCCAAGAAAATTGCTCCATAAATTAAGGTCGAAATAACATTCCTCAAATGCTCTGAAATGTTCTTTAATGGATATTCTCACTTTGAGGAAGACAATTCCCAGAGATGGGTTCAGGGAACCAAACTAGCTGTGTCTCTTCCATCTCCCACCCTTGTCTGGAGGCCTATCTGTTTGTAGACATATAGTGTTGGTACTTTACATTGAATATATAACGAGAAAGTAAGTCCTCAACTGACTGTACCCTAAAGGCCTGTTTGTAGTCATGGGCTAATAGCATTAAGCATGTATCTTAAACCAAATGTCTTCTGTAGTGTGTGTGTGTGTGTGTGTGTGTGTGTGTGTGTGTGTGTGTGTGTGTGTGTGTGTGTGTGTGTGTGTGTGTGTGTGTGTCAGAGAGTTTATGAGTGAAGGTTTGTGTGAAAGTGTCTGTGTACTTACATTTTACATTTTAGTCATTTAGCAGACACTCTTATCCAGAGCAACATACAGTTAGTTAGTGCATACATGTTCATACTTTTTTCGTACTGGTCCCCTGTGGGGCAACCCACAACCCTGGCGTTGCAAGTGCCATGCTCTACCATCTGAGCTACACGGGACTTACAAAGAGGTATTCAGCTGATCAGAATCACTTCAGCCCATACAGGCCTCCTCTCAGGGCATCTGTTGCCTGGTGTTAGACTGTTGCTTAGCAACGTTTTTAGGAGAAATGCAGACTGAGGTTACTGGCTGTCTGCTGGGGATTACTGCTGGGGTATATCTTCCAGATGGGCACTGAGGATGGTTGAAGTTGGGTGTGGAGGAAGGAGAGAGTGAGGGTGTTTGAAGTTGGGTGTGGAGGAAGGAGTGAGTGAGGGTGTTTGAAGTTGGGGGTGGAGGAAGGAGAGAGTGAGGGTGTTTGAAGTTGGGTGTGGAGGAAGGAGAGAGTGAGGGTGGTTGAAGTTGGGGGTGGAGGAAGGAGAGAGTGAGGGTGGTTGAAGTTGGGTGTGGAGGAAGGAGAGAGTGAGGGTGTTTGAAGTTGGGTGTGGAGGAAAGAGAGAGTGAGGGTGGTTGAAGTTGGGTGTGGAGGAAGGAGAGAGTGAGGGTGGTTGAAGTTGGGTGTGGAAAAAGGAGAGAGTGAGGGTGGTTGAAGTTGGGTGTGGAGGAAGCAGAGAGTGAGGGTGGTTGAAGTTGGGTGTGGAAGAAGGAGTGAGTGTTTTGTTGTGCCAAGGCTTTGTTCAGATAATTAGAAATGCACCCTGCTTTACTTGCAGTAACAGGGCTGGGCCATCATGTTGGGGGAAATGAAGTACCACATCCACTACGAAGCTTTGTGGAACCGTAAACTCACCTCTGTGTTGTGGTTTTGGTGTTGGGGTCCCCCAGGGAGCAGGTGCTGAAGAGGAGGGTGTCGACGGTGAGGGAGTCTCTGGACTTGGTTCTCTCCGACAGCGCCTCTCGCAGGAGAGACAACGATGAGCAGATGGCTCGGCTAGCACAAGCTCATAGGTAACCAGGAAACACACTTCCTACTTATATGACCACTTCCTGCCCACTACCTACCTCTATGACTACTTCCAGTTCACTCTCTATAGTACCTACCTCTATGACTACTTCCAGTTCACTCTCTATAGTACCTACCTCTATGACTACTTCCAGTTCACTCTCTATAGTCCCTCTTTGACATACAGAGAGCGAGTGGGTGTGTAGACTTTTGCTCCAGCCCTACACAAAAACACCTGATTCAGATATTCAGGCTGAATCAGATGTTAGCTAGATAAGGGCTGGAGTTAAATCTGGCTCGCTTTCCAAGAGTGAGTGGCTCTGACAGCGATGTTTCTCTGTTTAATAAACTTTTAACTGCAACTTTTAATTATCCAAACAATTAAATAAATCAATACATTTAGTGTTTGGCTCTGACCGCGGTTTGTCTCTGTTTTGCAGCAGGGCCACAGGGTCGTACCGGAACGCTCGCAGGAAGTACAGGGAGCAGCTGTGGAGGCTGGAGCATCAGGTGTCAGCCATGTCAGATCGTCACATGACCCAGATTGGGGCCCTGAAGGCTACACTGGAGGCCATGGAGTGCAGGAGGGAGGAGACTGTACTCTAACTGAGCGGATGGCAGCTTCTGGGGACATTGGTCCTAACTTCTGGTTCAGGGTCAGATACTATCCGCCAAATGGTTTGGGTGAAATTGGGATTTGAGGATTAGGATTAGCCTCGTACTATAAAAAATAAAAATAGTACTACCATCCTGATGTAGTAAAACATATTTTATGTAAACTCGCAAGATCAGGATGGTAGTACTATTTTTAATATGAACTTTATTTAACTAAGCAAGTCAGTTAAGAACAAATTCTTATTTACAATGACAGCCTACCTACAGCAAATTAGGGTTAAGTGCCTTGCTCAAGGACACAGAAATCTTTATTTTATAAATGTTTCACCTTGTCAGCTCGGGTATTTGAACCAGCAACCTTTCGGTTACTGGCCCAACACTCTAACCGCTAGGCTACCTGCCACCCTAAGAAAGGATTGGATTGAAGATCAAATAATCTGATCCTTGATCTGTGGTTAGAGGGAACTATTCTAGCCAGCCCTGCCTCAAATCTGGCCATAGAGAGACGATGGTGCTGCTATCTTCATTCAATAAAATAGCAGCATTATCCACATGGTCAGATCCAGAGAGCTGTAAGCTGCAGCTCGGATACTGGTTAGGATTTCACCCTGAGGTCATGGGTTATTTTCCCACACAGCCTGACTCTATAAAGCCTGGCCCTGTCACTCTGATCTGACAGTGGAAAGGTGATCAGGTCTGATGTGTCCACGCTCACCGCTCACCGCTAATCTGTTATTGTTGCTTTTTCACAACCTTTATCTTTCTCTTCCCTCTTCTTCCTTTCTCTCATTCTCTCTCCCTCTCCTATCTCACTCTCCCTCTCCCATCTCACTCTCCCATCTCACTCTCCTAGCTCCCTCTCTAATCTCCCCCTCCCTCTCCCATCTCACTCTCCCTCTCCCATCTCCCTCTCCCATCTCACTCTCCCATCTCACTCTCCTAGCTCCCTCTCCCTCTCCTAGTTCCCTCTCCTATCTCCCTCTCATATCTCCCTCTCCCTCCCCCTCTCTGTCCTTTTAACTCTCTTCCTCCATCTTCTAGCTCCCCCCTCATTCACTCTCTCCTTATCTCCTCTCCCCATCTCGCTCTCCTTCTCTTCCTTCATTTCCCTCTCTCCCCCTCTGCCCTGTCTGAAGGGGCTAGCCAGCTGTAGCTGTGACCAGCAGTCAGGAGGTTAAGGCAAAGGTTGAGTGTCACACCCACCAGGTCACAGCGGTGCCTGGCTGTTGTGTCAGCCTCTGAATGGAGGGTTCAGGTTGAGTGTCACACCCACCAGGTCACAGCGGTGCCTGGCTGTTGTGTCAGCCTCTGAATGGAGGGTTCAGGTTGAGTGTCACACCCACCAGGTCACAGCGGTGCCTGGCTGTTGTGTCCGCCTCTGAATGGAGGGTTCAGGTTGAGTGTCACACCCACCAGGTCACAGCGGTGCCTGGCTGTTGTGTCCGCCTCTGAATGGAGGGTTCAGGTTGAGTGTCACACCCACCAGGTCACAGCGGTGCCTGGCTGTTGTGTCAGTCTCTGAATGGAGGGTTCAGGTTGAGTGTCACACCCACCAGGTTACAGCGGTGCCTGGATGTTGTGTCAGTCTCTGAATGGAGGGTTCAGGTTGAGTGTCACACCCACCAGGTTACAGCGGTGCCTGGATGTTGTGTCAGCCTCTGAATGGAGGGTTCAGGGGGCCAGATTAGGAGGTGAGCCCCTGCAACCCTGACTCTTGCCTGAGCTTGCCCTCTTTGGCAGCAGGGGTGATCAGGGTGGGTCTACTGCCCTGCTCCCCTCTGCCTAGGTCTCTCTGCGTCTCCCTCTCTCTCTCTCTCTCTCGTTCTCTCTCTCGTTCTCACTGCTGTGCGTTTGCCTCATGTTCATCAAAGGGTCTCAATCCAGGTTCTAACCTCTGGTTGACTCCGCTTTCCTGGCAAAAGACGTCAAAAGAAGGGGAAAAGAAAGGAGATATTGATGTCTATAGCGTTGTTACAGAAACCATCATGTGGAAAGAACCCTCAGGCTTATGTCATTATAGTCATGTGTGATTCCTCTTCAGTTTCAGGATCCAGCTGCTGTATGATAGGGTCGAGGTGATGAGCATTATATCTCTGATCGTGTATTTGTATTACTGGAATGTGTTTCAAAATTACTGCTTTGAATTATTGAATGAATCTTATCTCCTTGGTTTGGAATGAAACCAAGGACAGATTGAGGATCTTTAGATGCCTGGGAAAATGTCCCCCTGCCATTATTAGACAATGACAGAGGCTGTCAATCTCACACACACAGAGGGCAATGACCCTAGGGTTTAAGGTCACCTCATTTACATCTGCATCCGTATCTCATTTAAATAAATTGTCCTGCTAAGCCGAATAAAGAGATCATCGGCTGGGCCCCACTCCTTTCTTTATGAGAGGCATGAGCTCACCCCTCTATCCCTATTTCACCCACTCTGTTTTCCCCCTCTGCACCGTAATGCTACATTACTCTGACTAGTGTTATGATCACACAGCCTGCCAGGGCAGAGCACTATAGAGGGGTCAGAGATTTTCTCTGACGTCGATTAAAACGACCAATCACATCCGCTTTGTGCTCTCACCCACTCATGTAATGACAGCCAGATGATCCCATCATCACTGAGCCCAGCCAGATAAGGTGACCCAGGCAAATCCACACACAACACAATCACACACGTGTCTGTTCAGACACACAATGGCCGTCATTAAATTAGTCACAAATGGGTCTCACCACTTCCTTATCAGACACACAGGACAGGACACAGGGCAGCCTACAACAACACGTTGCTTTGTGGGGTGTAGTAGGATGTAGCCTGAATTCAATGCCCTAAAGGGCTTTATAACCAAAAATGTGTCCCAAATGGCACCCTATTCCCTGTATAGTGCCCTACTTTTGACCAGAGCCCTATGGCTCTAAGTAGTGCACTATATAGGGAAGACATAGCCTAAGTCCTGATCATGTCAGGTCCCAGATTAGGCCATCACGGAGTGCAACCAACCTAATTAAGGTAATTTAGAGCTTTAGCCTCTCTGTAAAGAGGGGGATTATGGGACTGAGGTCTGGAGAGGTGAAGGCCATGGAGGGGAGTGGCTGATAATCCAGTTAGTCTAACTCTGAGATGTCTTAGTGTCACACCCTGATCTGTTTCACCTGTCCTTGTGCTTGTCTCCACCCCCCTCCAGGTGTCGCCCATCTTCCTCATTATCCCCTGTGTATTTATAACTGTCTGTGCCAGTTTGTCTTGTTCGTCAAACCATCTGCGTCTGGCCTTGTCGTTATACTTAGACCCGTTAGCAAGGTCCTCTGCCTGGCCTCAACTAACCCGCTCCAATGTCTGGCCATCCATCCACAGTAACTACTGAACAACAGATTGGAAATTGAGATTTAATGGAGATTGGAAATGGAGATGGACACCGCTGTCAAAACTGTTTTGTCTGACTCCGGGTGTTACAGTAATGCTTAGTCTTAAAACGTAAAGCTTGTTAGAAAATGATGATTCAATGTTATTTTAAAGGGGGATGTGTGCTTTCATCTGCAGATAGCAGTCTTCTGTTACGATGCTATTTAATGTGTTCAAAAAATAAAATAAATATAACTGTATAGATGGATGTAAAACTGTTTGATTTATTATTTGAACTATTTAGATTGAAAACATACTAGTAATGTTGGACTTCAAATTAACTATTTATTTAGTACTACAGTATTACTGACAAGAGTTGTGACTAGATCTATCCATCTCAATAAATCAATGAGGCAACTACAACCACTCCAAGCGAAGGAGAACTCTAGTTGACCCATTCACAGACAAACGCACCATATGTTTCCCACCAACTTACAGCAGACTGAAGTGGGACTAATGGTGAGCGGTGCTGGGAGTCAGTCAGTCCACAAACAGGGTTAAACATTAAACCCACTGACCAAATTCTGTCACACCTGCAGCACATTCACTAGCATGATCAAAATACGCCAGGTGGGTCAGAGTGGTGGTAGACACAGGCCAGGTGGGTCAGAGTGGTGGTAGAGAGACACAGGCCAGGGGAAGGGATCACTGGTAAGGTTATGAACACCAGCGTCTGACTGCCAGCATTCATTAACATGGTTATGTGTCTGTGACTGAATTACTATGTGTTTGAGTTTGATTTATATATATATAGGGGTCAGGTCAACAGTACATCAGTCTCCACTTACACTAAGGGGACTTGCTGTTTCTCTGTTCTACTGTGCTAGTAAGGTGCTCTCTGCTCTTATCTGTTCTATCCTGCTATGGGCTTCTGGATGTGTTGAGAATGTACAGACCCTCAGTAGATCCATGCAGAGAACAGAACATTCCTGACCTGCAGTTCAAAGATCAAGAGTCACACACAAGCGCACATGAACACATTCTCTTGCAAAAAGAGGTCAATACACACCCACTCCCACATACTCCACCTCCAGACAGCCACCCAAAACCTCCTGGGAATCGAGAGAAACAAACAGTGACATAATATTTTTTAAACGCACTGCCCTGGAACTTAAAATGTATGTTTGCCCCATGATCTTATAACATACACCAAAACAATTTTATTCAGCTTCATGCAGTTTAAGATGGCTGCTGATAACCTCCTTACCAAACAAAAGAGCTATCCATAGCACTACGATGCTAGCTGTGACATGTAGGGGCTGTTATCTGACTCCTTGGCTGCAGGGCCCCTCTGTAACATGCAGGTTGTTAGGATGTTATCTGACTCCTTGGCTGCAGGGCCCCTCTGTAACATGCAGGTTGTTAGGATGCTATCTGATCCTTGGCTGCAGGGCCCCTCTGTAACATGCAGGTTGTTAAGATGTTATCTGACTCCTTGGCTGCAGGGTCCCTCTGTAACATGCAGGTTGTTAGGATATTATCTGACTCCTTGGCTGCAGGGTCCCTCTGTAACATGCAGGTTGTTAGGATGTTATCTGACTCCTTGGCTGCAGGGTCCCTCTGTAACATGCAGGTTGTTAGGATGTTATCTGACTCCTTGGCTGCAGGGTCCCTCTGTAACATGCAGGTTGTTAGGATGTTATCTGACTCCTTGGCTGCAGGGTCCCTCTGTAACATGCAGGTTGTTAGGATGTTATCTGACTCCTTGGCTGCAGGGCCCCTCTGTAACATGCAGGTTGTTAAGATGTTATCTGACTCCTTGGCTGCAGGGTCCCTCTGTAACATGCAGGTTGTTAGGATGTTATCTGACTCCTTGGCTGCAGGGTCCCTCTGTAACATGCAGGTTGTTAGGATGTTATCTGACTCCTTGGCTGCAGGGTCCCTCTGTAACATGCAGGTTGTTAGGATGTTATCTGACTCCTTGGCTGCAGGGTCCCTCTGTAACATGCAGGTTGTTAGGCTGTTATCTGACTCCTGAGGTAAGGGAGGAGGTAACTAAGGTAAGACAATGCAGACAAGATTGAGCGTTACCATATTATATATTACAATATACTGAGTGTACAAAACATTAAGAACACCTTCCTAATATTGAATTGCACCCCATTTTGCCCTCAGAACAGCCTCAATTCGTCGGGGCATGGACTCTACAAGGTATCGAAAGCATTCAACAGGGATGCTGGCCCATGTTGACTCCAATGCTTCCCACAGTTGTCAAGTTGACTGGATGTCCTTTGGGTGGTGGACCATTCTTGACACACACAGGAAACTGTTGAGCGTAAAAACCCAGCAGCGTTGCAGTTCTTGACACACACAAACCGGTGTGCCTGGCACCTACTACCATACCCTGTTCAAAAGGCACTTAAATCTTTGGTCTTGCCCATTGACCCTCTGAATAGCAAATACATAGAATCCATGTCTCCTGTTCTTTAACCTGTCTTCTCACCTTTATCTACACTGATTGAAGTGGATTTAACAAGTGACATCATTAAGGGACTATAGCTTTCACCTAGATCCACCTGGTCAGTTTTTGTCATAGAAAGAGCAGGTGTTCTTAATGTTTTTCCCACTCAGTGTATAAAAATGTCCAAATCATATGTTTCGATGAACACTTCCTTTGCATCCCTTTTATTTAATACACAACCTAACAGCGTCACAGTAAATATTCCATGACCTTTAACCATTCCTCAACAACAACAAACCCCTCCCTGCTATTATGGGGTCAACAAAGTCAGAGGAAGTCAGCCGGGCGGATTAGAGGGAAGAACATGAAACTGGACTAAAAAACCCTGCCATGCGCCTGGTGTGCCCCCTTTTGTCTGCTGGCAGTGTTGGGGTTAACTCCCCTAGTGCTGGGAGGCAGCCTGTGGTCAGGGCTTGGTTAGAGAAGGGGGCGAGCGGGCAGCGGCATTCTTTCTGTGTGTGTAGAGTGAGGAGCGAGTGAGAGAGAGAGCCCTCCAGTGTAGCTCCCTCTGCAGCCCACTCTCTACTCTTTGACTCCAATGGCCTTATAAGGCAGGGAGTGCCATGGCAACCAAAGGGCTTGAATAGCAGTTTCAAATCACTGAGCACACAGACACATGCTCTCTCTCCGACTTAGTCACTGGGCAAAAGGAGGGAGAGAGAGACAGAGGGGGAGACAGAGGGAGAGACAGAGGGGAAGACAGAGGGGGAGAGTCATAGAGAGAGAGAAGAGCAGCAGAAGAGGCTGTTAGACTGCGCTCTACCTCAGCAGCTAGCTTCTGCTGTCGTCTGTGACCGTGTTTTTCCTCTGCTGGTTTGCCTAATTTATTCAAGCCGGGGCCAGAGGAGAGGAGGAAGAAGGGGACTGTGACTGTGCTTAAGGGAATGCAGAGAGGCTTAGGCCTGAAGTCGTTACTGCTGGATGGACAAGCACTGACAAAACAAGGGAGAGAGAGAGAAAAAAAAAGAGAGAGAAGAGAGAGAGACAAGGGTAGACTTGCTAGGAGGAACTTGCATTCTGTTTAAGAGATAATAGAGAGAAGCTTTCCCTCCTTTTCTAACTGTGTTTTCACTGTGTTTCTTTGGTGGTTTGAACTATTGAAGCCACAGATCTATGGGAACAAGAGAGGAACAAGAAACAGATGCTGCTTCACAACAGACAGAGCAAGGGGACGTCACTGCACTTTGAACTTTCACAGACTAGCAAGTTCAGAAGGAGCTGTTTATAATTTCTCTGTTTTAAATAGCAAGCCTATAGATTCAGTCTGCGTTAAATTCAGTCTGCCTATAGATTCAGTCTGCGTTAAATTCAGTCTGCCTATAGATTCAGTCTGCGTTAAATTCAGTCTGCCTATAGATTCAGTCTGCGTTAAATTCAGTCTGCCTATAGATTCAGTCTGTGTTAAATTCAGTCTGCCTATAGATTCAGTCTGCGTTAAATTCAGTTTGCCTATAGATTCAGTCTGCGTTAAATTCAGTCTGCCTATAGATTCAGTCTGCGTTAGATTCAGTCTGCGTTAGATTCAGTCTGCCTATAGATTCAGTCTGCCTATAGATTCAGTTTGCCTATAGATTCAGTCGGTCTATAGATTCAGTCTGTCTATAGATTCAGTTTGCCTATAGATTCAGTCTGCATTAGATTCAGTCTGTCTATTGAATCAGTCTGCCTATAGCTCAGTCTGCCTACAGATTAAGTCTGCGTTAGATTCAGTCTCCCTATAGATATAGTCTGTATTAGATTCTGTCTGCCTATAGATTCAGTCTGCGTTGGACTCAGTCTGGTTGTTCTCTGAGTATTGGCTGTCTGGGGGGATAGGATAGTTCTTTCAAGCTAGTGAAATCAAAAGTGCTGTTAATACAAGTTTGTGAGGGTGTGAGCATGTGTGACCTGTGAACCCAACATAGTCTTCTAGCAACAGACAAAAGACAATGTAACTCAACCTTCTATGGGGGTTGAATGACAGCATTCCATTTCTAAGATTCTCTGAATATCTGCTTGTGGCACATATGTATCGGAAATTCTTGACAGAAATTTGTTCTGTGTTTCTAACTGCTGAGCTAAAACTGTGCTGCTGCCTGTTAGATTGATAGATGACACTTTCTACACACAGCCCAGAACTGGTCTGACTAGTTTGTAAGTAGGGTAAAGTAATCCTACGGAAGAGGTGTTTTTTTTCCTATGGGAGGGACAGAGAGAGAGAGAGAGAGACACAGAGAGAGAGAGAGAGAGAGAGAGAGAGAGAGAGAGAGAGAGAGAGAGAGAGAGAGACACAGAAAGAGAGAGAGAGACAGAGAGAGAGAGAAAGAGAGAGAGAGAGACAGAGAGAGAGAGAGACAGAGAGAGAGAGAGAGAGAGAGAGAGAGAGAGAGAGAGAGAACCTGATCCTCTAAGTGTAATGTAATGTTTTCTGTGAAAGAGCAGGCTGCACCCTCTTACCCCTCCTGAACTCTGAACCGCTCGTTGTGTCAGAACTTTCAGGAGGAGTCATTGACTTGGGGTCACAGGAAAAACAGAGGAGAAGAAAAACAGAGCGACGGGAGAGGAGTAGAGCAGTGAGAGGTGGGAGGACAGAGCGACGGGAGAGGAGTAGAGCAGTGAGAGGTGGGAGGACAGAGCGACGGGAGAGAAGTGGAGCAGTGAGAGGTGGGAGGACAGAGCGACGGGAGAGAAGTGGAGCAGTGAGAGGTGGGAGGACAGAGCGACGGGAGAGAAGTGGAGCAGTGAGAGGTGGGAGGACAGAGCGACGGGAGAGAAGTGGAGCAGTGAGAGGGACCTCCGGGTCATTTCACAGAGACAGAAGGGGAAAGAGGTCAACAGAGTGAGTCTGGAACACTGTGCAGTTTCAGTTGTTTTGACTTTTCACAATTCTAGTACTTTTCCTGGAAGTGAACTCAAAACCTTGTTTAGTATGATTTGAAACTAAAATGTTGTAGCTGAAGATCTTCAGAGAAAGGAGTAGAGCAGTTGGTGACTGGACAGCAGTGTGTAAGAGAGCGTGTGTGTGTTGGCCGTTTGGCTCAGATATGGCCATGGTGAGTGGAGGATGGGGCAATCCTAACGGGGAGACCAATGGACTGGGTGGGGAGAAGGCTTACCTGCGTGGGGATGAGGAGGGCTCGCCCCAGGCCGGGAGTGATGTGGAGGTGGGAGACGAGGACAAAGCGTGCGTGGTGGACTGTGTGGTGTGTGGGGACAAGTCCAGTGGTAAACACTACGGCGTGTTCACCTGCGAGGGCTGCAAGAGCTTCTTCAAGAGGAGCATCAGAAGGAACCTCAACTACTCCTGCAGGTAGGCAGAGGTGACACCACTGGTTCAAAAGTGGTGTGGCAAAATTATTTTCTGGGGCCTGGAGATTTTCCTGATCTCATGACCTGGTCATGTAAAACTCTGGGTCCTATTCGTAGGCTATGACACGGTCCAATGTTAACCCAACCGGGCCAGTTGGCCAAAAATCAACTGGGCTAAACAGAATTTCTACTTGCCAGGACATGGTGTAGTTTTTAAATGGATTGGCGTCATGCAGGGCCTATAGGTTGGCATGCTTTCTCTCTATAGTCAGATATTAATAGGCTACATTTGGCTATTGTGTTATGTATTAAAACAACTGTTTAACATAATTTAGCAATGCAAGTCATTATTCTATTCTTTAGAATTGCATTGTATTCATCACATTATTTTTTGTTTCTAAAGTATGTTATTTTGAGAAGTTTTTTTTTTTAAACATCTCATAATAGGACGCTGCCCCTTTAAGGCAATTGCGTTCTAAAGGAGATAGTGACCTGTCTACAGTAAGCTAGACAAGACCAATGCTAAATGTTTTTGCTTTCTTTTTGCAGATTATCATCAGTAGCCACCATATTGCTAGTATGTTAGCACCCCACTATTGAAGGTTATTAGCTTAGCGAGTAGATAGATAGGCGCTTGTTTTTGCTCAGGACAGCTCACCTGTGCTGTGTGAACGTAGCTATCAATTTCTGTAGCCTGCTGCTCAGTGCTTGAGAAGTTGTGACTCACAGGAGCGAAGTGGTGCTTGAATGAATAGCCAATCATATTGCTCAGCAGTGGAGGCTCCTCAGAGAAGGAAGAGGAGGACCATCCTACTAAGTGAATTTCATTATAATAAAAATTGTGAAACATAAAATAAGTTATCCTTTTTAGATACAACTACACTAAATATATTAATGTCACCAAATAACTGATTCAAACACACTGTTTTTCAATAAAGGTCTATAGCAGCCCCAACAGCACTGTGTAGGGTGGCACCAGTGGTGGAAAAAGTACCCAATTGTAGTACTTGAGTAAACGTATAGATAGATACCTTAATAGAAAGTTACTGAAGTAAAAGTTACATTCACCCAGTAAAATACTACTTGAGTAAAAGTCTAAAAGTATTAGGTTTGAAATATACTTAGGTATCAAAAGTATATGTAATTGCTCAAATACACTTACAGTGGCAAGAGCAAGTAAGTGAACCCTTTGGAATTACCTGGATTTCTACATTGAATACAACATTTAAACATTTACTGTGTAGGTTGGAAAAAGTTTGTGAACCCCCAGGCTAACGACTTCTCCAAAGCTAATTGGAGTCAAGAGTCAGCTAACCTGGAGTCCAATCAATGAGACGAGATTGGAAATGTTGGTTAGAGTAGAATGGTGTTCATGGGAGTACACCACGGGAGAAGCCACTGCTGTCCCAAAAAAAGTTTGCTAAAGAACACCTGGATGTTCCACAGCGCTACTGGCAAAATATTCTGTGGACAGATGAAACTGAAGTTGAGTTTTTTGGAAGGAACACACAACATTATGTGTGGAGAAAAAAAAGTCACAGAACACCAACATCAAAACCTCATCCCAACTGTAAAGTATGGTGGTGGGAGCATCATGGTTTGGGGCTGCTTTGCTGCCTCAGGGCCTGGACAGCTCGCTATCAGACGGAAAAATGAATTCCCAAGTTTAGGAAGACGTTTTGCAGGAGAAAAAAAGCCTTCTGGAGTGGCCCAGTCAAAGACCTGAAACAGCTTGGTAAAGAGGAACGGTCCAAAGTTCCTCCTGATTGTTGTGCAGGTCTGATCCACAACTACAGAATAATTTGGTTGAGGTTATTGTGTAACCTTTATTTAACTAGGCAAGTTAGTTAAGAACAAATTCTTATTTACAATAACAGCCTACCTACAGGGTCAGCCCCTGGAGCAAATTAGGGTTAAGTGCCTTGCTCAAGGACACATCGACAGGTTTTTCACCTTGTCAGCTCATACAAGTTCCTGGGAGTCCATATGGACAATAGTCTGGAATGGGCTGGTAACACCCGGGCCCTGTACAAAAAGGGCCAGAGCCGACTCTACTTTCTGAGGAGGCTCAGGTCCTTCAACGTGTGCAGTAAACTACTGCATACCTTCTACCAGTCTGTGGTGGCCAGTGCCATCTTTTTTGCAGTGGTGTGCTGGGGCGCCAACATAAAAGCCGGTGATGCTTCTTGGGTAAATAAGCTGATCAGGAAGGCTAGCTCTGTCCTGGGGATGGGCCTTGACACTCTAGAGGAGGTGGCGGAGAGACGGATCCTGGCCAAACTGCTAGACAAACGTCACCCACCCTCTGCATGCCATGGTTATGACGCAGAGGAGCACCTTCAGTCACAGACTGATCCCACCACGGTGTGCCAGAGAGCGCTACAGGAGGTCCTTCCTGCCGGCGGCTATTAGACAATATAATGCCTCACCGGGGTGTCGTGCCGTCGGCAACATAGATCTGGAACTGTTGGGGTGTTAGGACCTAGTTTAACAATTATGCATCCATCTGTGAGTAACTCTGGTCCGTAATCACTCATTCACTCAGGACCTATTTATTCATTCAGGTCTGTATATACAGTGGGGAGAACAAGTATTTGATACACTGCCGATTTTGCAGGTTTTCCCACTTACAAAGCATGTAGATGTCTGTAATTTTTATCATAGGTACTCTTCAACTGTGAGTGACGGAATCTAAAACAAAAATCCAGAAAATCACATTGTATGATTTTTAAGTAATTAATTTGCATTTTATTGCATGACATAAGTATTTGATACATCAGAAAAGCAGAACTTAATATTTGGTACAGAAACCTTTGTTTGCAATTACAGAGATCATACATTTCCTGTAGTTCTTGACCAGGTTTGCACACACTGCAGCAGGGATTTTGGCCCACTCCTCCATCCAGATCCTTCAGGTTTCGGGGCTGTCGCTGGGCAATACGGACTTTCAGCTCCCTCCAAAGATTTTCTATTGGGTTCAGGTCTGGAGACTGGCTAGGCCACTCCAGGACCTTGAGATGCTTCTTACGGAGCCACTCCTTAGTTGCCCTGGCTGTGTGTTTTGGGTCGTTGTCATGCTGGAAGACCCAGCCACGACCCATCGTCAATGCTCTTACTGAGGGAAGGAGGTTGTTGGCCAAGATCTCGCGATACATGGCCCCATCCATTCTCCCCTCAATATGGTGCAGTCGTCCTGTCCCCTTTGCAGAAAAGCATACCCAAAGAATGATGTTTCCACCTCCATGCTTCACGGTTGGGATGGTGTTCTTGGGGTTGTACTCATCCTTCTTCTTCCTCCAAACACGGCGAGTGGAGTTTAGACCAAAAAGCTCTATTTTTGTCTCATCAGACCACATGACCTTATCCCATTCCTCCTCTGGATCATCCAGATGGTCATTGGCAAACTTCAGACGGGCCTGGACATGCGCTGGCTTGAGCAGGGGGACCTTGCGTGCGCTGCAGGATTTTAATCCATGACGGCGTAGTGTGTTACTAATGGTTTTCTTTGAGACTGTGGTCCCAGCTCTCTTCAGGTCATTGACCAGGTCCTGCCGTGTAGTTCTGGGCTGATCCCTCACCTTCCTCATGATCATTGATGCCCCACGAGGTGAGATCTTGCATGGTGCCCCAGACCAATGGAGATTGACCGTCATCTTGAACTTCTTCCATTTTCTAATAATTGCGCCAACAGTTGTTGCCTTCTCACCAAGCTGCTTGCCTATTGTCCTGTAGCCCATCCCAGCCTTGTGCAGGTCTACAATTTTATCCCTGATGTCCTTACACAGCTGTTTGATTGAGTGTGTGGAGTCTGTTTGATTGAGTGTGTGGACAGGTGTCTTTTATACAGGTAACGAGTTCAAACAGGTGCAGTTAATACAGGTAATGAGTGGAGAACAGGAGGGCTTCTTAAAGAAAAACTAACAGGTCTGTGAGAGCCGGAATTCTTACTGGTTGGTAGGTGATCAAATACTTATGTCATGCAATAAAATGCAAATTAATTATTTAAAAATCATACAATGTGATTTTCTGGATTTTTGTTTTAGATTCCGTCTCTCACAGTTGAAGTGTACCTATGATAAAAATTACAGACCTCTACATGCTTTGTAAGTAGGAAAACCTGCAAAATCGGCAGTGTATCAAATACTTGTTCTCCCCACTGTACATACTCATGTACAGTTGTTATATCATATCACGTGCAATATTGCAAGAAATTCTTGGACTTAACTTACGTATCATTCACTCAGGAATGCATATTAGTATCTTGTCAGTTGCATCTTTTCTCATTGCTTTAAGTATATTGGGGCGGCAGGTAGCCTAGTGGTTAGAGTGTTAGGCCCGTAACTGGAAGGTTGCTGGATCAAATCCCCGAGCTGACAAGGTACAAATCTGTCGTTCTGCCCCTGAACAAGGCAGTTAACCCACTGTTCCTAGGCCGTCATTGTAAATAAGAATTTGTTCTTAACTGACTTGCCTAGTAAAATAAAGGTTAAAAAAAATAAAAATAAATATTGAATGTATATACAAAACCTAGGAGGCTCATGGTTCTCACCCCTTCCAAAGACTTGCACAGTAATTATGACAACTTCCAGAGGACATCCTCAAACCTATCAGAGCTCTTGCAGAATGAACAGGCATGTTGTCCATCTGATCAGAGAATGAATCTAGTACTGAAAACATAAGCTACAGCTAGCTAGCACTGCAGAGTATAAAATGTGGTGAGTAGTTGACTCAAATATAGAGAAAGGCAATAGTTGAACAGTTTTGAACAAATTCATTTCTTAAAAAATTAAGGAGAAGCAGCAGAGAGAGAAAGAGAGAGAGAGAGGGAGAGAGAAAGCGTGAGAGAGAGCGTGAGAGAGAACATCTCATTCCAAAACCATGGGCATTAATATGGAGTTGGTCCCCCCTTTAATGCTATAACAGCCTCCACTCTTCTGGGAAGGCTTTCCACTAGATGTTGGAACATTGCTGCAGGGACTTGCTTTCAGCCACAAGAGCATTAGTGAGGTCGGGGCACTGACGTTGTGCGATTAGGCCTGGCTTGCAGACGGCGTTCCAATTCATCCTAAAGGTGTTTGATGGGGTTGAGGTCAGGGCTCTGTGCAGGCCAGTCAGGTTCTTCCACACCGATCTCGACAAACCATTTCTGTATAGACCTCGCTTTATGCACCGGGGCATTGTCATGCTGAAACAGGAAAGGGCCTTCCCCAAACTGTTGCCACAAAGTTGGAAGCACAGAATTGTCTAGAATGTAATTTTATGCTATAACATTAGGATTTCCCTTCACTGGAACTAAGGGTCCTAGCCCGAACCATTAAAAACAGCCCCAGACCATTATTCCTCCTCCATCACACTTTACAGTTGGCACTATGCATTTGGGCAGGTAGCGTTCTCCTGGCATCCGCCAAACCCAGATTCGTCCTTCAGACTGCCAGATGTTGAAGTGTGATTCATCACTCCAGATAACGTGTTGCCGCTGCTCCAGAGTCCAATAGCGGCGAGCTTTACACCACTCGAGCTGACTCTTGGCATTGCGTATGGTGATCTTAAGCTTGTGTGCGGCTGCTTGACCATGGAAACTCATTTCATGAAGCTCCCGACAAACAGTTCTTGTGCTGACATTGCTTCCATAGGCAGTTTGGAACTCGGTAGTGAGTGTTGCAACCGAGGACAGACGATTTTTACACACTACGCGCTTCAGCACTCGCCGGTTCCGTTCTGTGAACTTGTGTAGCCTACCACTTTGCGGCTGAGCCGTTGTTGCTCCTAGACGTTTCCACTTCACAATAACAGCACTTACAGTTGACCGGGGCAGCTCTAGAGGGCCAGAAGTTTGACGAACTGACTTGTTGGAAAGGTGGCATCCTATGATGGTGCCACGTTGAAAGTCACTGAGCTCTTCAGTAAGGCCATTCTACTACCAATGTTTGTCTATGGAGATTGCATGGCTGTGTGCTCGATTCTAAACCTGTCAGCATCGGGTGTGGCTGAAATTACCGAATCCACTAATTTGAAGTTGTGTCCACATACTTTTGTACATATACTGTATTTTGTAGTATTATAAAAAAAAATGTTTCAGTTTCACTTATGCTAGCTAATGCAGCTAATTTAGCTTACTCAACAACCTGACTCAAACAGAGGAATGATATTTATGTTAGCTTATTTATGTAAGCTAGCTGGCTAAGGCTATCCAACACTCCAACTCAAGGTAAGCTTTCGGTTTTATAAATATATTGCCACCAGGGCCCGCTGGTGTAACTACTTAACTGTTTGCTGTGTACACTGTACAGTGTGACTGTACACATGGATTGAATTGTGGGTTTACTAACGAGTTAGTTCTAGTAGATTTGTTGACCATGACGTAACCCTCTTTGGTCACAACGATACAGGCTCTGTATAGCGGTTAGCGGTTATGGTATGACGGTTTGGCTTGGAGAGGTTTTTTCGCCTGGTCACAGACAGCTGTAGTGTTGTGCACTGAAGTCCACAAGTGAATGGAAAAGGTGAGAGGAGGAGAGTGCGTAGATGTGATGATGATGTATGTGGCTGCTATGAAAGTGAACTGTGTGTGCAGGTGATCAGGGGTGTGTTCATTCCGACAATTCGGTGTTGCAAAACGTTTCTTAAACGGAAGCAAACGGAACGAAACAGGGATGAACCTACCTGAATTTGTCCAATAGAAACTCGAGTTTTAGTCTGTTTGGACTAATGATTACACCCTGGATCAGCTTGATAAAGGAAAGAGTGTGCAGGGCGGTACTGAATGTGTAACTGTCTGTCAACTTGAGTACTACAATTTGTCTCTTGAAGTGTGTACCTACGTTATAGTGTGTACCTTTCATTTGTAGGCTAGGTTGTAGCAACCTCATGATGGGTATAGGGAAAACTAGACTATCAGTAGCCTAAACCTATTGATGTTACATTGAGCTGGGTGAATGGAATATGAATGACAGTCATCTATTATGCTGAACTAGAAATAAGGTCATGTTCATAAAAATGTTTATGGTCCTCCCTAATCTTAAACGGCTCCTACCGCTACTGTTGCTCAAATACAAATAGCATGATTTTTCTGCATGTAGTCTTCAATGGTTTCAATGGTAGACTGCGACAGAGCAGGTAAATGTTGAACTGGAGTGCAAAAATGTGCTGAAAAGTTACTGGCCCGGTCAGTGCTGCTGCTTTAGATAGATAGATAGATAGATAGATAGATAGATAGATAGATAGATAGATAGATAGATAGATAGATAGATAGATAGATAGATAGATAGATAGATAGATAGATAGATAGATAGATAGATAGATAGATAGATAGATAGATAGATAGATAGATAGATAGATAGATAGATAGATAGATAGATAGATAGATAGGTAGATAGGTCGATAGATAGGTCGATAGATAGGTCGATAGATAGGTCGATAGGTCGATAGGTACTTAATTTTTTTATTTTTTATTTTTTAGATAGATAAAAAAAAGTGGTGTGGCCAGATTGAAAAGGGGCAAATTCTGTCTCGCCACACGTTTTACAGCTGCTTTATTTTGATGAATTTATTCATACTATTTAATCCTTCCACAAGATGTACACTACCGTTCAAAAGTTTGGGGTCACTTAGAAATGTCCTTGTTTTTGTAAATGACTATTGTAGCTGGAAACGGCAGATTTTTTTCTTTGCAACTCTGCCTAGAAGGCCAGCATCCCGGAGTCGCCTCTTCACTGTTGACGTTGAGACTGGTGTTTTGCGGGTACTATTTAATGAAGCTGCCAGTTGAGGACTTGTGAGGCATCTGTTTCTCAAACTAGACAATTATGTACTTGTCCTCTTGCTCAGTTGTGCACGGGGACCTCCCACTCCTCTTTCTATTCTGGTTATAGCCAGTTGTTCTGTGAAGGGAGTAGTACACAGCGTTGTATGAGATCTACAGTTTCTTGGCAATTTCTCGCATGGAATAGCCTTCATTTCTCAGCTGTGCTAACATAATTACAAAAGGTCTTTCTAATGATCAGTTAGCCTTTTAAAATGAGCTAACACAACTTGCCATTGGAACACAGGAGTGATGGTTGCTGATAATGGGCCTCTGTACGCCTATGTCTACAATAGTCATTTACGACATTAACAATGTCTACACTGTATTTCTGATCAATTTGATGTTATTTTAATGGACTATTATTTAAAAAACAAGGACATTTCTTAGTGACCCCAAACTTTTGAACAGTAGTGTAGGCAATACACAAATCTAGGGTTGATACTCAAGCCGTCTGGTCGTTCGTTCTATCGGTTCGGTTGCTAGATACGCGACCCAGGCGTTCATTAAAAATGTTCTATTGCCATACTGGCTGACAACGTTCTTATCCCTTGGTTGCTA
Source organism: Thymallus thymallus (assembly GCA_023634145.1). Classification (NCBI taxonomy): domain Eukaryota; kingdom Metazoa; phylum Chordata; class Actinopteri; order Salmoniformes; family Salmonidae; genus Thymallus; species Thymallus thymallus. The sequence goes on along the minus strand of CM042393.1, from coordinate 5,840,488 downwards.
GCTAGCCAACTTCGGCTAATTTAGCCAGAATAATAGCAAAGTAGCTCCATTTGCATTTCTTTAAGATGTTTTCCAGTGACATTTATTTGGATACATCCATAACAATTAGCTAATAAGGCGAGATTTCGTCTGGCATATAAAATGTGCTCTCTCGTCAGGACACTGTTGTTCAGAGGAGCTAGCCAACAACACAGCTAACACAATCACTTCAAACTGAAGCTGGAAAGACTGCAAACTAGCTGCACTTCGTTTAGTTGTACCTTATTTCAATTGAAATGTCTTTGTATACATCCATAAAAATGATGCCAGCTGATTCATGATTTTCGACTGGCTGAGAAATGCTGCCTGCCTGTCTGTCTCGTCCCGACACCACCATTATGGGACAGTTGGAGATCGAATTTGAATATTGAAACAATGTTGGAAATATTGGAGACAGACAGCAAGGTTTATACAAATCTCCGCTGTTGAAAACTAAATGTTAGTCTAAAAGAAATGTGAGAATGTCTAGATGCTTTTTATAATGAAGATCAAGTTTATAAAGTGCCTGGCTGGGTTTATGAGTCAGTGGATTGTGCAGTCAGATGGAACAGAGTAAATATGCATTTTAACGTCATAGATTTAGCCGGTGGTAACTTGTGGAATAGACACCGGCTGGAATGCGGTTTTAACCAATCAGCATTCAGGATTAGACCCAGCCGTTGTATAAATCATATGTACAGCATACATATAGATCCTGTAACTTGTTAGATCATTTTTCCCTTGGAGATTCCACTCTGTGTTAGGTTGTGTTACAGCTTTAACTTTAACTTTGTCTAATATATACATGGCAAAATACATATTTCTTTCAGAACCATAAAAATGTGCCTTTCCCACTCCCACCTAGGTTACAGTCAGTAATCTATTTTACAGCCAGCACTACCACATCACACTCCTGAGGAATGTGACCCTTTGTTTATTGTTTACTATCTAAGGGACATATTCACTCAAACAGGGATAAACAAATATGTGTCTTGTGCTGTAAGAATGCATGTTTAGATTCATGTTTACAGTGTTTACTCTATGTCTACAGTGTGTAGGAAAAATAAGCTCAACTGTACATTGTCACAAAAATGCTGCATGGGAAGAATTACGCTTACTTGTTATCCGGTTCAGATCAATAACTCAAATGAAATGTTTCTATGGTTAACTTTCCCTTCTCTCTGTCCATTGACTTGTTACTGTACAGTCTACACGGTAGTTACAATGCTCTCCATCTGTTAAATACAGGACATTCCCCCCAGAAGTAAAACATGGAATGACAAACTTTCTCAAGAGAATTTTACTTCTGGGTAACCAAGATTATACAGGCCTAGACAGCTATACAGTCCTGCACAGCTATACAGTCCTAGACAGCTATACAGGCCTAGACAGCTATACAGGCCTAGACAGCTATACAGGCCTAGACAGCTATACAGTCCTAGACAGCTATACAGGCCTAGACAGCTATACAGTCCTAGACAGCTATACAGGCCTAGACAGCTATACAGGCCTAGACAGCTATACAGGCCTAGACAGCTATACAGGCCTAGACAGCTATACAGTCCTAGACAGCTATACAGGCCTAGACAGCTATACAGGCCTAGACAGCTATACAGGCCTAGACAGCTATACAGGCCTAGACAGCTATACAGTCCTGCACAGCTATACAATCCTAGACAGCTATACAGGCCTAGACAGCTATACAGTCCTGCACAGCTATACAGTCCTAGACAGCTATACAGGCCTAGACAGCTATACAGGCCTAGACAGCTATACAGTCCTGCACAGCTATACAATCCTAGACAGCTATACAGGCCTAGACAGCTATACAGTCCTAGACAGCTATACAGTCCTAGACAGCTATACAGTCCTAGACAGCTATACAGTCCTGCACAGCTATACAGTCCTAGACAGCTATACAGGCCTAGACAGCTATACAGTCCTAGACAGCTATACAGTCCTGCACAGCTATACAGTCCTAGACAGCTATACAGTCCTAGACAGCTATACAGTCCTAGACAGCTATACACAAAGCTCTCTTACCAAAATAATGCAAACTAAATGCTTAAAGTAGTAGCCTAGTTATTCAAGCATTCAAACAAAAATACTGAATAGCAGTTTGGCTTACAATACAGACACAACTGCAAATGCTAAAGAATGAATGCGAACAGAACAAAACAGTGGTACCAAGTAGTAGGCCTAATAAACAAAATATCAGATCCATAAAGGCATGACACAATCTATATTTAGGCTAGTTACATTAACAGTAAACAAAAGGCGAATGGAGATCCAAATAACCAGAACATAGCCTACAGCATACTACAGGGAGATGCAGCCATGCACAGCTGTCTTGCCAAGTAAATAGGCCTAGAGGCCCACTGCAGTAACATGTTGTGATTTGACACCCGTTTCCAATACATACTGTACAGTTCCATTTACAACCACGAAAACATAATAGAAAAAAACATAATAGAATGAATCTATTTCTATGATGAAACATAACAATATGTAGCTACTATGCCCAGGGGCGTCATTTGGGTTCTTGCATTGGAATTATATTGAATTCTGCTTATATCACACCATAACACAATAAACATAAAAGTTAAAATGCTATTGACCAAGAAATGACAGGGTCAATGGCGTGAAATCTCCCTGCTCTCTATCAGGTCCTTGGACAACATCATATGCGCTAAAGAAAGATTTTGATAAAAACCAACTAGCTAGATTGTTTCTCGTCTGTTCGGAAGAGTTGCAGCTTCCTTGATGCTCTATGGAACTTCCTGAGTAATCCGTCGTTCTATATTCTCCCCAAAATCTTCTTGTAAAATCCCCTGTCAAATGCAAGTTGGATTAGTTGAGCTTTAATCAGGTGTAACATATCCATCGTGGCAGTGGCAGATTAGCTGGTTCGAGCTAGCTAACTAGGCTAAAGCTAATAACACGATCACATTTTACAACTAGCTTAGAAGCTAACTAAACTCTGGATGTGGTGGGGCGTGAGGCAGAGTTGAGTGAAGCAGTTTCAACAGTAAACTTGACCCTCGCCTTTATAAATCTAACTCAACCTGTCACTCAATCATTAGCTATGTTTATATAGGGACACAAAATTAAAACTGAGGGGCTAAGCCCCCTTTTGCCTCCCTCGTGGAGTAATTTAATTGAAATTATGTAGAAACAACATTGATTCAACCAGTGTATGCCCAGTGGGATACAGCTATACAGGGCTAGCGAGAGAGAGAGAGAGAGAGAGAGAGAGAGAGAGAGATAATCACATTTTGATACCACTTTCTATGTTCTAAGTTCTATGTCCAATGTTCTGTTGTGCAGGTCGAATCGAGAATGCCAGATAGACCAGCATCACCGCAACCAGTGCCAATACTGCCGTCTGAAGAAATGCTTCCGTGTTGGCATGCGCAAAGAAGGTAACCATACTATCTTACCTATTACACAACATATCTGCCAGTCAGACTATGCCTAAAGCAGAGGCTTATCCTAATGTTCCATACATCATAACTGACTGCATCAAGATCGTTTTTCAAAAACATGCCCCTGCCGTTATAAACAGATCTGACATTTCACAATATTTACATATTGACACTGTAAACTACATCAAGCTCCATTTTAAAATCCCTGAAGCTATTATAAGGTGTTAATGGGTGAGGAAAACTGTCTCAGAGTTTTATATAAATGCAAACATGTTTTATACTTAATTCATGTAGCATAGTATTTGTAAACCAGTTAAGCTCTAACCTTCTTCGCCCTCTCTCTAACGAACACACTCTTGACCCCTACTCTCTAAGTACCTCCACTATGTAGTACGTATCATTCAGGGCTATGTGCCAGAGGCATTTCCCAGGCAGTGTGAAGGTTGAATAACCCAGCCAATCACCCTAGATGTCATGTATTCCGCTTTGAGGTGACACCAGCCCAGAGCTATATTCAGCAGGGATATTCATGCAGGGGTCTGAGTGAACCAACGACAGCACTGACGCAGCCAGGCCACAGTGTTTCCACATTACCTGGAAATACTTGGATCACCTTCGTCGGTTGACGGGTCCAAGTTGAGGTGTCATAAAAAAAAATACTTCCCCCTCCCCAACGTCAAAAAAATATGTTGACACGACCCTCCCCTTGTACTGAAATGTTTTTGGGACCCCCCTCCCACCCTCCCTCACAATAGTGTTTAAGGCTACAAATACACCACATGACCAAAAGTATGTGGACACCTGGTTGTCGAACATCTCATTCCTAAATCATAGGCATTAATATGGAGTTGGTCTCCCGTTTGCTGCTATAACAGCCTCCAATCTTCTGAGAAGGCTTTTCACTAGATGGAACATTGCTGCAAAGATTTGTTTCCATTCAGCCACAAGAGCATTAGTGAGGTCGAGCACTGATGTTGGGCAATTAGGCCTGGCTCGCAGTCGGCGTTCCAATTCTTCCCAAAGGTGTTCGATGTGGTTGATGTCAGGGATCTGTGCAGGCCAGTCAAGTTCTTCCCCACCAATCTCAACAAACCATTTCTATATGGACCTCTCTTTGTGCACAGGGGCATTGTCTTGCTGAAACAGGAAAGGGCCTTCTCCAAACTGTTGCCACAATGTTGAAAGCACAAAATGTATGCTGTAGCGTTAAGATTTCCCTTCACTAGAATTAAGGGTCCTAGCCCAAACCATGAAAACAGCCCCAGACCATTATTCCTCCTCCATCACACTTTACAGTTGGCACTATGCATTTGGGCAGGTAGCGTTCTCCTGGCATCCGCCAAACCTAGATTCGTCCATCAGACTGCCAGATGGTGAAGCGTGATTCATCACTCCAGTGAACGCGTTTCCACTGATCAAGAGTCCAATGGTGGCGAGCTTTACACCACTCCAGCCGAAGCTTGGCTTTGCGCATGATTATCTTAAGCTTGTGTGTGGCTGCTCGGCCATGGAAACGAAGAGTTCTTGTGCTCGGTAGTGAGTGTTGCAACCGAGGACAGACGATTTTTACATGCTACGTGCTTCAGCACTCTGCAGTCCCGTTCTGTGAGCTTGTGTGGCCTACCACTTCGCGGCTGAGCCGTTGTTGCTCCTAGAGGTTTCCACTTCACAATAATGGCACTTACAGTTGACCGGGGCAGCTCTAGCAGGGCAGGAATTTGAAGGACTGACTTGTTGGAAAGGTGGCATCCTAAGACGGTGCCGTGTTGAAGGTCACTGAGCTCTTCAGTAAGGCCATTCTACTGCCAATGTTTGTCTATGGAGATTGCATGGCTGTGTGCTCGATTTTATACACCTGTCAGCAACAGGTGTGGGTGAAATAGCTGAATCCACTAGTAGGCTACGGGCCAGAAGGTTGAGGGTTCGCCGACCACCATGGACGAGCTAACTCTCCTTGCATGTTTTATTAGACAATACGATCAGAGCTGCAGACAATGATCAGCTAGGTCAGCATTTCCCAAGCTTGGTCCTTGGGACCCAAAGGGCTGCAGGTTTTGGTTTTTGCCGTAACACTACACAGCTGATTCAAATTATCAAAGCTTGATGATTAGTTGATTATTTGAATCAGCTGTGTAGTGCTAGAGCAAAAACCAAAACGTGCACCCATGGGGCCCACAGGATCGAGTTTGGGAAACCATGGGCTTGGCATCTACAGCTCTGTCAGCACATCTTTCTTGCAAGAATTTATGCTATATTTATAAACCTATAAAATATATGCAAGAACCTCTCGAGTGGCGCAGTTGTCTAAGGCTCTGCATCGCAGTGCTAGCTGTGTCACTACAGATCCTGGTTAGATTCCAGGCTGTGTCGTAGCCGGCCTCGACCGGGAGACCCAGGAGGCGGCGCACAATTGGCCCAGCGTCGCCCGGGTTAGGGGAGGGTTTGGCCGGCCGGGATGCCTTGTTCCATCACGCTCTGGCAACTCCTGTGGCGGGCCGGGCGCATGCACGCTGACACGGTCGCCAGGTGTACGGTGTTTCCTCCGACACATTGGTGTGGCTGGCTTCCGGGTTAAGCGGGCATTGTGTCAAGAAGCAGTGCGGCTTGGCGGGGTCGTGTTTCGGAGGATGCACGGCTCTCGACCTTCGCCTCTCCCTAGTCCGTACGGGAGTTGCAGCGATGGGACAAGACTGTAACTAACAATTGAATATTACGAAATTGTGGAGAAAAAGGGGTAAAAAAATGTTTTATATATACACACTACCGGTCAAGAGTGTGTAAAGCTGTCATCAAGGCAAAGGGTGGCTATTTGAAGAATCTCATATAAAATATTTTTTTATTTGTTTAACACTTTTTTTATTACTACATGATTCCATATGTGTTATGTCATAGTTTTGATGTCTTCACTTTCATTTTACAATGTAAAAAATGGTGCAAATAAAGAAAAGAATCAATGCACCACAACCAATAAGCAAAGCATACCGACGCTTCAACATCATGGTTTGCATTTTCAACACCACAATCTGCACAGTTTGGATGCTGGAATGATATTTTGAACGAATGTGAGCATGTAGCCTACAGGAGAGTGTTGAAGTAGCCTAATCAGATTAAAACACTGTGACTGGTAGGGTTTATGCCACCCATACAAGGTAAAACATTTAAAAAGATAAATTACAAATATTTAGGCTGTATTGAAGCTTTATGTTCTAGGTGTGCGAGGAATCGGAATGGAGGCAGAGAGAGCACTAAGCCTTCATGGGAGCATGATGATCCATCTCAGTATGTCTCTCTAGACCTTATAAACTGTCTAGAGTAGACCCACAACTGATCCAAATGAAATTAATGGAATTAAATATACAAATTACAGGGCTTTTGCGCCGTTATTCAAATTACATTTTCACTGCAGTTTACAGCCTACACTCTTAGAACAAACGGTGCTATCTAGAACCTAAAATGGTTCTTTGGCTGTCCCCATAGGAGAACCCTTTTTGGTTCCAGGCAGAAACCTTTTTGGTTCCAAGTAGAACCATTGTGGGTTCTATTTCCACAGAGGGTTCTACATGGATGTGAGGGCTTGGTTGTGGTAAGGCCTCTTACTCCCACCTAGGGGAGGAGAGAGGCACACAACCAAGTCCTCACACACTTATCAGGGAGATTATCATCCCCAATCAGAGACAGCTGTCTAGCGTTGTCTCTGATTGGGGATGGTATTTAAGATCTGCCCAGATCCACCTGTGTGTGGATCATTGTTCGTTTGTGTCTGTCTGCACTGCCTGCAGCTTACAAAGTAAGTCACTGTGTTTCGTTTGTAGTCTGTTTTTGTTTTTCACTCTCCTTTATTTGTAAATGCTTCGTGAGAACATCTCATTTTCAAATAAAAGGATGACACTTCACCAGCGCTCCGTTTACCGTCCCTTATATAATGCGCACCGTGACAGAATGATCCACCCTCCCGGGACACAACGGAAAGAGACACTGGTAGACGTCCTCCACAGTATGGGGAAATTATCAAAGGAGGAGGTCTACTATTATCATGCGGTGGAGGAAGGCTGGGGTCCGGAGCAGCAGAGGCGCCGAAGACGGGGGAAACGTCACCGAGCTAAAGTTGAGGACCAGCCTGGAGCCCAGAAAAACCCCCAAACTGATTTTGGGGGGGGGCTATGGGGGTGGTCGGGGATCGAGGGAGAAGAGCCCCGACCACTGCACTCGTGGGGGTTCCAGGAGGAGCCCCTACAGCCGTGGGAGCAGGAGTACAGAGAGGAGTCGGAGGAAGACGACGACGATGTGCTTCTGTTCCCTCACTCGTGGGGGTTCCCGGAGGGACCCTCACAGGATGGGGATTGGCGGTGGAGTAGAGACGACAGGGACAGTCGTGCTCCAGCGCCAGTTCCCAGTCCGGTGCCTCCAGCGCCGGTCCAGAGTCGGAGGAAGAGGAGACCGACTCAGCGCACCAAACCATCGGTGCGCAACATTAGCCCGGTGCGACCCCGTACTAGCTAAACGCACCAATCCAACGGTGCGTTTCCCCAGCCCGGTACGGCCCGCGCTTGCTCCGCGCACCAGCCCTATGGTGCGTGTCTCCAGCCCGGTGCGACCCGTGCCAGCTAAACGCACCAACACAACGGTGCGTTTCCCCAGCCCGGTACGGCCCGTACCTGCGCCTCGCATCAGACCAGTGGTGCGTTCCCCCAGTCCAGTACGCCCCGTGCCTACTCCTCGCACGGAGGCTACAGCGACGGTCGTCAGCGCAGCTCTGTGGTTGGAGACCATCTCTGCGTCGGTGCCCAGGGTGGGCACGACGTTCAGCCCCGCTGTGGAGCAGGAGCTCCATAGCGTGTCGGTGCCCAGTCTGGGGCCGACAGCCAGCCCAACCACAGGGCTGGAAACCATCTCTGCGTCGGTGCCCAGGGTGGGCACGACGTTCAGCCCCGCTGTGGAGCAGGAGCTCCATAGCGTGTCGGTGCCCAGTCTGGGGCCGACAGCCAGCCCCACCAGAGGGCTGGAAACCATCTCTGCGTCGGTGCCCAGGGTGGGCACGACGTTCAGTCCCGCTGTGGAGCAGGAGCTCCATAGCGTGTCGGCGCCCAGTCTGGGACAGACAGCCAGACCTACAGCAGGGCTGAAAACCACCTCTCCGTCGGTGCCCAGGGTGGGCACGGCGTCCAGCCCGAGGTCTCCGGTGAAGGTCAGCAGCCCGAGACCTCCGGTGAGGGTTAGCTGTCCGAGGTCTCCGGAGAAGGTCAGCAGCCCGAGGCCTCCTGTGACGGTCAGCAGCCTGAGGTCTCCTGTGAAGGTCAGCAGCCCGAGACCTCCGGAGAAGGTCAGCAACCCGAGACCTCCGGAGAAGGTCAGCAGCCCGAGGCCTCCTGTGAAGGTCAGCAACCCGAGGCCTCCTGTGAAGGTCAGCAGCCCGAGGCCTCCTGTGAAGGTCAGCAGCCCGAGACCTCCGGGGAAGGTCAGCAGCCCGAGACCTCCGGGGAAGGTCAGCAGCCCGAGACCTCCGGGGAGGGTCAGCAGCCCGAGACCTCCTGGGAAGGTCAGCAGCCCGGGACCTCAGGTGAAGGTAAGCAGCCCTGAACCTCCACCAGAGCCACATCCGGGTCCAGCAGTCTGCTCGGCTACAGCGCCAGAGCGGTCCGCTCCACCGGTGCCCAGTCCGGGGCCGGTCATCTGCGTCGCTCCAGTGCCGGAGCAGTCCGCTCCACCGGTGCCCAGTCCGGGGCCGGTCGTCTATGTCGCTCCAGTGCCGGAGCGGTCCGCTCCACCGGTGCCCAGTCCGGGGCCGGTCGTCTACGTCGCTCCAGTGACGGAGCAGTCCGCTCCACCGGTGCCCAGTCCGGGGCCGGTCGTCTGCGTCGCTCCAGTGCCGGAGCAATCCGCTCCACCGGTGCCCAGTCCGGGGCCGGTTGTCAGTCCCTCTCCAGGGTCGAGGGCTCCCACACCAGGGTCCAGACAGGACTTGGTGGATGGCGGGAGTACTGAGGGGGGAACCATCGCGCCGGGGTCCGGACCGGACCGGGCGTGCAACGGAGAGGTAGGAGGGAAGCTACTCTCACAGCCTGTGCCACGCCCGGAACCGGAACCGGAGCCCCCACCAGCAACCACCTCAGTACCCCGCCATGTCCCCCCTAGTTTTTGGACAATTTTTTCTTTCAGGAGAGGGGGGATTGTTGTGTGCGATCGGGAGTCCGCACCTTAGGGGGGGGTACTGTGAGGGCTTGGTTGTGGTAAGGCCTCTTACTCCCACCTAGGGGAGGAGAGAGGCACACAACCAAGTCCTCACACACTTATCAGGGAGATTATCATCCCCAATCAGAGACAGCTGTCTAGCGTTGTCTCTGATTGGGGATGGTATTTAAGATCTGCCCAGATCCACCTGTGTGTGGATCATTGTTCGTTTGTGTCTGTCTGCACTGCCTGCAGCTTACAAAGTAAGTCACTGTGTTTCGTTTGTAGTCTGTTTTTGTTTTTCACTCTCCTTTATTTGTAAATGCTTCGTGAGAACATCTCATTTTCAAATAAAAGGATGACACTTCACCAGCGCTCCGTTTACCGTCCCTTATATAATGCGCACCGTGACAATGGAACCCACAATGGTTCTACTTGGAACCAAAAAGGGTTATTTAAAGGGTTCTCATATGGGGACAGTGTAGAATGTAGAGTAAAATGTTGTACTCACTTGAAAACCATAATGTAATTATTTGTTGCAGGGCTAGTCTAGGTAGGAAAAGTGTATTGTCCCTAAACAAGGTCACTAGGGGAGCGTTTTGAGAGGCATGTCTCATGTCTTCAATGTTCTTTCATGTGCGATGATGCACCTGGCCTCTGCATATATTGAAAATTGGTGCAGCTTTGATATGATTGCTAGTTAGTGTACTTTAGATCTCAACAAACAATCCAGCTCCCACTATTGTCACTATGAATGGTGGATAGAGGGCAGGATAGACAAGTTAGACCAGACTAGTGGAAGATCATAGTGCATAAGTGAAGTTCCAGAACACCTTGATATAGGGGAGGCTTGGCTAGGGTGGAATAAATTATATAGTAAAACCTGTAATGATATAGTAAAACCTGTAATGATATAGTAAAACCTGTAATGATATAGTAAAACCTGCAGAGGAGTCAACGTAAACCAGGGGGGAAAACACAATACCCTCCTCTGTGCCCAATAATAAAAACACACAACCCTCCCCAAAGCAAAAAAGAGTTCAACAACCCTCCCCTATTTTACATTAGCCTCTATAACCTCTACAAAGTCCTTTCTCTTACCCTCTCCTCCCTCTCTCTCTCTCTTCCCTCCAGCAGTCCAGCGTGGACGCATCCCTCCATCCCACTCAGGCATCAGTCCCACTTCTCTGGTCGGCGGAGGTGGTGGTACTGGGGCCGGGCCAGTAGGGGGCGAATTCTTCAACGGCCAGCCCGTGTCTGAGCTCATCTCCCAGCTGCTCCATGCCGAACCCTACCCCAGCAGCCGCTACGGCCCTCAGTACGGCCAGCAGCAGCAGATGCAAGGTGCTGGAGGAGGCTCAGTCATGGGCATTGACAACATCTGTGAGCTGGCGGCACGCCTCCTCTTCAGCACCATCGAGTGGGCCAGGAACATCCCTTACTTCCCTGAGCTGCCTGTCTCTGAGCAGGTGGCTCTGCTGAGACTGAGCTGGAGCGAGCTGTTCATTCTGAACGCAGCCCAGTCCGCCCTGCCGCTACATATGGCTCCTCTGCTGGCTGCTGCCGGCTTCCACTCCTCGCCCATGTCAGCAGAGAGGGTGGTGTCCTTCATGGACCAGGTGAGGGTGTTCCAGGACCAGGTGGACAAGCTGACCCGGCTTCAGGTGGACTCAGCAGAGTACAGCTGCCTCAAGGCCATCGCCCTTTTGTCTCCAGGTCAGTGTACTTGTTGGTCGTCAAACCAAAACCCCCCTACAGACACTGGGAATTCACCTTTCAGCAGGACAATAACCTAAAACACAAGGTCAAATCTACACTGGAGTTGCTGACCAAGATGACAGTGAATGTTCCTGAGTGGCCTAGTTACAGTTTCGATTTAAATCTGCTTGAAAATCTATGGCAAGACCTGAAAATGGTTGTCTAGCAACGATCAACAACCAATTTGAAAGAGCTTGAAGAATTAAAAAAAATAAAAATGGGTAAATGTTTCACAATCTAGGTGTGGAAAGACTTACCCAGAAAGACAGCTGTAATTTCTGCCAAAGGTGATTCTAACATGTATTGACGCAGGGGGTTGAATACTTATCTAATCACAATATATTTCTGTTTCATTCATTCAATGAATAAAAAAAATATATTTTAGAATTTTTCTTCCACATTACAGAGTATTTTGTGTAGATAGTTGACATGAAATGACAATTAAATCAAAATGTATCCCCCTTTGTAACAACAAAATGTGGAAAAGTCAAGGGATGTGAATACTTTCTGAAGACATTGTAACTCTTCCTTGCGCTCAGATTAGAAAGAGAGAACATGGGAGGAAGTGGGATCCAGGCTCAGGCTCACAGCTTTGGAGTGAGCGCTCCTTTTACTCACACTAGTATTTCAATGTAGACAAAATGATTCATGCAGATTCTAAGGTCAGTATGTAGGACAACATTTTTCATATGAACAGCCTTTTAAAGCATTATATCTCTGTCCATATGAGAAGTATTGACCTACACCTCTGCAATAGCACAACTGATCTTTCAATCAGCATGTCTCATTGATCTCAGAATGTGTGAGAAGTCATTATATTCTCCTCCTCTACAGTAGCTCCAGCCTGCGTTCTGCACTATAGCACTGACCATTTCTGAACCACTGATTGACTTTAAATCCATGCTTACGTCTGTCTGTCTGTCTGTGTGTCCTCTGTTGTCCTCTTCAGATGCGTGTGGTCTGACAGACCCCGTCCACGTAGAGTCTCTGCAGGAGAAGGCCCAGGTGGCTCTGATGGAGTACGAGAGGATGCAGTATCCGGGTCAGCCCCAGCGCTTCGGCCGTCTGCTCCTCCGCCTGCCTGCCCTCAGGGCCGTGCACGCTAACCTCATCTCCCAGCTGTTCTTTATGCGCCTGGTGGGCAAGACACCCATCGAGACCCTCATCAGGGACATGCAGCTGTCTGGGAGCTCCATTAGCTGGCCCTATGTCCCTGGGCAGTGAGGACAGGAGCCTGGGACACACAGGAACCTGGAGGAGCCTGGAACCTGGAACCTAGAATGAGATGGAGAGGGATTCGTCAGTGATGTCATAAATGTCTAAATTCTTGAGGACGTAGTAGACGAGTAATGTATTGCTACTCACTCACAGAGAGCCACACATTGAGCTTCCAGTGAATGGAGCTGGAACCAAACCATTGGTAGTTTAGCAGTCCTGTGTGTATTCCAAGAAATCATACTTTTGTCTTGGAGTATACTTCCTGATCCGTATCATGAACTCACTATATGACCTCTCTACCACAGAACAGGGCTCGGGAACACAGAACAGGGCTCGGGAACACAGAACAGGGCTCTGGAACACAGAACAGGGCTCTGGAACACAGAACAGGGCTCTGGAAGACAGAACAGGGCTCTGGAACAGAGACTGTAACTAAAGGCCCAGTGCCACTACTACCTCCATCCCCATGACCCCCAACGTGACTCTGTGTGGCTCTCTGGCTGCTGTGTTAGGCCCATGGGTCTCATATGGGACCCTAATACCCATAGCTACAGTGCATAGGGCTCTGATACTCAAAAGTAGTGCACTGTAAAGGGAATAGGGTGCCATTTGATATCCAGCCATAGGGATTATGAAGCCACAGCCATGCCACATGCTGCCATTGTATGCTGTTTGTCCTGTTTATTTATGTAAATCCTTGGGTTTGATTTACATGAATGTTGAGCTTATAGTGGAAAATGTAATGTATACATCATGAATATGTGGTCATGTAAATTTTGGAATGTTATGCAAATAGAGGGCTCTCCCCATAAATACTACAGTACATGGGCGGCAGGTAGCCTAGCGTTTAGAGCGTTGGGACAGTAACCCAAAGGTCGCCCATTCGAATACCCGAGCCGACAAGGTGAAAAACCTGTCGATGTGTCCTTGAGCAAGGCATTTTATCCTAATTTTCTCCAGGGGCGCCGTACTACTATGGCTGTCCCTGTAGGTAGACCATCATTGTAAATAAGAATGTGTTCTTAACTGACTTGTCTAGTTAAATAAAGACATTTAAAATGCTATGCTATGGTGCTGAACACTGGCACAAGCGAGCAGAGGTGAATGTATATGATAGATAACCCCTCTCACAAATCCTGAGTCCAATGAGTCACCCGTCTTATACATTATTACCTCATGTTTTATACCAATGACAGAGATTGTATAGTGGATTGCCTGATCATAGAACCCATGTATTATTAAACAGAACTAAGAACCCTCCATGATGTGATCGATGACACACAAAAAGGGATCAAAGCATTGTTACACACCAGCATTTTGTCATTAGCCTGAAAGTAAACTAACTATAGGGTTGACCCTTGTCATGAGGCCTATTGGAAGACTAGGTGGAGCCATGACCATACTGCTTAGACCTATGCAGTTCCTCCAGATCTGGAACACTGAAGGGTAGTGGCTAGGCGAAGGGGTCGCTTTCGGATCAGACATTTCATGTGATTGTAATACAATGTAACTAAAGGTACTGACCCCTTTAAGGACTAAAGGGTATGCTGTGTATTGGCAGTAACACTATGGTACAGTGTACAAGGTTATGTGCATACTCTTAGCGATATTGCCTTGAACTGCAATTCGATGTGACTATGATTTTTTTAACCAAATGACTTACTCAGAGTGGACATATAAATACTAAGATCAAAGAATCTGTTTTACTCTGATGGGATTTTGACTAGCGACTTGATTGTGTAGTTCTACATGAGAATTATGTTTTTATTGCCATGTCAAACCAAAATGTTAAGATAATTGCTATTGCTGACCATGGTTATTTTTGCATTACTAGAAATAAAGTAGAAGTACTCTTACTGTGGTTGATTTGACATTGCCTTCAGTGAGTGACTGATAGACAGACTATCAAAGCAGGACAACAGGCATAACTGCTTTAATACCAGGGGTTGTAACCGGTTTAGGAAACAGAATCAGAACAGACAAAAGTGATGTATACTGTTCCGGAACAGAACTATTAGAAGCCACTCCACCATAGGTATAATTCTGTGGGCCTACAGTGTCTTCAGAAAGTATTCTCACCCCTTGACCTTTTACACACTTTGTTGTGTTACAGTCTGAATTTTGTGTCACTGATCTAAACATCGTACCCCATAGGTTTTCAGACTACTCCCCCGACAGGAGGCAGTAACAGTATAGGCATTCAGCAGGTTTTCAGACTACTCCCCCGACAGGAGGCAGTAACAGTATAGGCATTCAGCAGGTTTTCAGACTACTCCCCCGACAGGAGGCAGTAACAGTATATGCATTCAGCAGGTTTTCACACTACTCCCCCGACAGGAGGCAGTAACAGTATAGGCATTCAGCAGGTTTTCAGACTACTCCCCCGACAGGAGGCAGTATCAGTATATGATTGCGCATAACACCTAAATCCAACAAAACAAATCACTGAAAACCCTCCATAGTTTCAAGCATGGCAAAATACCAGAGGATAATCTGCTTCATTCTCCTTGAGACCTGACCCTGGGAGAGAAATTCCCCTTTCAGTAGGACAGTAAGAACAAGGTAAAAATCTACACTGGTGTGGCTTACAAAGAAGAACGTAAATGCCCGTAAATGAGTGTCAGTTCTGGTTCTGGTTAAATCCTCATGAAAAGATTCAACAATACTCAAAAGCCAACCAACTTTAAAGAGAATGTATAAGCTTCCCCAGGTGTACCAAGTTGGCTGTCAAAGGTGCTTCCACCAAGGATTGAAACAAGAGGATGAATTTCAGTTTATTTTCTTTAATGAATACGTACAGAAATGTTAATTGAATGGATTTAAATGCAAGACTGTAAGGAAAGACAATTGGGTAAGAGAGGGTACACTTTCTACAAGCACTATGTCTCTCACAAACTGGTATCAGCGGCATAAGGCAATTTCACAGATGAATCATTTGAACATTTAAGGCTATGTTTAAAAGGGATTGATACTCACAATAATTGAACCACAAGTGCAAATTAGTACCAAGCTTATCTCGTTTCTGGTGCTGGGAGTTAGGCTAGTGCCCAACAATGTAGGAAAATAATGATTCACTGAGCTGAATTAACAGAGACTTTCAAACGCAAACCAGGAGTCCACAGTAAGTACTGTAGCTAATATTTGATTTATGCTAATTATTATTAATCAACAGCAGCATTAAGCTACTAGATGGAGATTGGTGACATGATTGAGATAAACTGGGATACATACAAAAGATAGATAGATAGATAGATAGATAGATAGATAGATAGATAGATAGATAGATAGATAGATAGATAGATAGATAGATAGATAGATAGATAGATAGATAGATAGATAGATAGATAAATAGATAGATAGATAGATAGATAGATAGATAGATAGGCTGAATATGTACACTATACATTGGTGGATGTTTGATGGTTAACTATACTATACAGGTCGATGGCAGAGAAATACCTCAGTAGCTAAAAATGCATATGATATGAGCGAGGGTAATAATAGTTTACTTAATAGACAGACTGGCCAAATGAACAGGTAAGTTCATATTTTGCATGGTTAAATTAGCTGTACAGGTAAATATACAGTTATATTTACAGATAAGTGAATACTTGCATGGTTACACAAACTGTACAGGTAAATGACAGGAAGAGATACTTAAATAGCTAAATGTGTGTATGATATAATTTGGGGTAATAATAGTAATTCCCTTAAAATACAGTCCTTAGTGCGCAGGGTTTAATTACAGACAACTGCACGTATTGCACATTCGATATACTAAAAGCAATGAGAAAAGGTGCAACTGACAGGATACTAAAATGCATTCCTGAGTGAATGCCTACGTAAGTTAGGTCCAAGAATTACTAGCAATATTGCACGTGATATGATATAACAACTGTACATGAGTATGTATATACAGACCTGCATGAATAAATAGGTCCTGAGTGAATGAGTGATGACGGACCAGAGTTACTCACGGATGGATGCATAATTGTTAAACTAGGTCCTAGCACCCCAACAGTTCCAGATCTATGTTGCCGACGGCACGGCACCCCGGTGAGGCATTATATAGTCTAATAGAAACACTGGGCTCCGGACATTGGAAATGGAGAGGTCATCCATTTGGTAACTCCAGGTATGATGATTTTCTGGAAATGTATTTATGGTACATTACAATTCCAGAACTGGGGGAGAATGTAAACATAATCTGAAGTTAAATCTTAACAGTATAGTTCTCAGAGTTATGTTTTGTACATTTGAAATAGATCCAAAAGACAGAACATACTTCTGAACATTGCAGTTCGAGTCAGAACTTTTGAACTTATTCAATCAGCTTCAGCATATGCTGTGCTCTCTCTCTCTCTTTCTTTCTCTTTCTCATCATCAAAACACACACACTTCTGTTTTGTAGATGGGTCTGCAACCTCAGGTAGCACCTCCAGCTTCTCCAGCAGTAGCTCACCCAGTGGTTCCTCTAAAGGATTGGTTACAATAGAGAGGTTAAAGGATGTAGCAGCAGGGCATGTTTACAAAATCAACAACTACCTTGTTGACAAGTACACACCAAGAAACATTGACGTAGCCATGGAAGTGGTGCTAGTAGCTGTGGAAGTGGTGCTAGTGGCCGTGGAAGGGGTGCTAGTGCCCGTGGAAGGGGTGCTAGTGCCCGTGGAAGTGGTGCTAGTGGCCGTGGAAGTGGTGCTAGTTGTCGTGGAAGTGGTGCTAGTAGCCGTGGAAGTGGTGCTAGTAGCCGTGGAAGTGGTGCTAGTAGCCGTGGAAGTGGTGCTGATGATGTTTATCTAGAGTCAATAAAGATTACAGATGTTAAGGTCCTGGGTACCATGGATGTTAAGGTCCTGGGTACCATGGATGTTAAGGTCCTGGGTACCATGGATGTTAAGGTCCTGGGTACCATGGATGTTAAGGTCCTGGGAAGGGACTGTTGCAAACTGCACGACAGGAGCGTGATTGAGAATAAATAACCCCTAAAATATTAGAAAGTACCAGTTTAGTCTTTTATGCATGTAGCCATGTTATATCTCTGAAAATGTAGAAGTTTACAGTTTTTCTCAGTCGCTTTGGTACATTTCTCGAATCATTCTTAACATTTGCAAACCAGTAAGTCGATTTATCAAAACAATTATTACAAACAGCACAACACAATGGATGACCTGCAAAGGCCTGTAACTTGCTCAAAATCTCTAGTCCATTCCTCAAAAGTAAATATTTATGTCAATGAACAGGTCAGTGCCATCATAATGTCAAGTCCTTGTGTCATTGTTCACAAAGAAGATGTTAGTTTTGTTAAAAAAAACTTAGCCGTGTTGTCAATATAAAACTGTACTCTTTAGGTATTTTCTTATGTACACTATGGCTACATTTTTTATGACAATGATTGAAAATGCACAAGGCTGCACTTTTTCTGTATGGAATTTATACATTTCAACAGTACAAAGTCACACATTCCTTTATGTGAGATTAGGATTGCAAGAGATTGGACAGGATTCACATTTATGCTTCTATTTTTGGTTTTCAACAAATTACAGTCATTCAGAAAGAAAAACACAAAACTATTTTATAGCACAAAGAAAAAAATACTATGTCAACATTCCTTTCAAATGGTACATGGTACAGCTGTTTCATTCTCATATGGTTTCTTTTCAGCACCCTGTCCATAGTTGAGATGCTAACAGATTGGATGTTTACAAAGACATTGTTGTCTTCTATAATGGCACTCTGAGTCTCCCTTAGTCTAATGGCATAATTTTCTCTGACCATGGTGCAAATAGCCTCCTGCTGTTCAGGTGTGAAAAGGGGCCCTCTCCCACCCCTGTGAGGTAGTCTTGCAGTCCTATGTGGGGAAATACAGTGATGCCAAACACAAGATTGAGAAAGATTTCAGTGTAAAAAAAAAATGTAGTTTTACAGTGCAGTGCACATTCTTGGATTACAAACCTGTTCTCTCTGCGAAATGTTTGAATGATTGAGGACACGATTGTTCTCCCAACATTCGGCTGCACCCTTCGACCAGCCTCAGCCATTGTAAGGCCATGATTGACAACATGGTCCACAATAGTGGCCCTTATTTAATCTGAAATACGCCTGTCTCCTCAGCCTCTTCTACCTCTTCCTCTGTTTTGCCTCCCTACCCTTCCTCCACGCATCCTTAGTCCTCTTCTTCCCGGCTGTTGACCCTGTTCGTTTCCTTGTTTGGTCTTCCATTGTCAGAAATTGTAACACTGTGTTGTGCTCTGTTTAGATATGCTTGCCAATTGAAGGTTCATTAGGTGACCTCCAAGCTATTTTACATAGAGGTTGATCTGGTTGATCATTGTTTGATCTAATGTTTTACACAATCCCCTTCATTAGTGGAAGTCAAGACTCACCTGAGAGCAATTCATCAATTCTGGACAAATTCACAACAACAATCTGTAAGAACAGTTGGAATGTACTGTATGGAAAACTTGCTTGACCAATTATGACAAAGAGTTCAACCATTTTGCAATTAAAGACCTATTCAATGAACTTATGACTAGATGTTTTGGGGAGTAAGACAATTCAACAGACATCCAGTATATTATATTTTGATCAACATGACATAAGCAATTGATCATGTAAAAAACAGCAGACAATTGTACATGATCAATTGCATGCATGTACAAAAGCAATTGCAATTTGACCAAAACAATGATAAATTGCTATTTTCTTGTGCACAAGTGACTAGATCATGTGAAGGTTAAACAAGCAGTTTTGAGAGTGTCAATTGTGATCTGAGAAATGTACCAAAGCGACTGAGAAAAACTGTAAGAACTGGCTTGGTGTTACAACACTGACTGCATAGCCCCCTCTATTGGCCAATCATATATATTGTTTTGTGTTTACAGTTTTTCTCAATCGATTTGGTACATTTCTCCAAACTCGGGTAACTGCTCTCAAAACATTTAACACAGTGATCTGTACACTTTGTAATTGTCCTAAACAGATAGTAAATTCTCCTTCATTTCATACTAATTACAAATCTAAAGCATCATTTTCTCAAAACACTGAGCACTAAATTCCCTAATGTCATCACAGCAGTTCATACAGCCAATCAAATCTTTAATATATCAGGAAAAACATTTGCAGCTTTTTCATTGGTCTTCACAAAGATCACAAGCATTTTTGTACCATTTTCAAAACACAACAAACAAAACTCTGAATTGTAAAATAGTCAGTTGCACACCTTATGTCCTCAATTAACCCCAAATTGATATCTGATGAGTTAGTAATCCACTCAACACAGAAAAAGCCAATTTCCTAATTGTTCACACAGCTGTATTAATTACAACAACTACAAAAGGGGAAGAGAAAAACAACAAAGAAGACGAATGAGGAGAAAAGACAATAAAAAGAAGAAGAATGAGCAGTGGAAAAGGAAGAGGTGTAAGAGTGAGAGGTGGTGGACAGGGTAGAGGGAGAAGAAGAGGAAGAGGAGATGGAGAAAGAGCAAGAAGAGCTGAAGATGTAGGAGAAGGAGCAAGAAGAGCTGAGGATGTAGGAGAAAGTGAAAGAAGAGCTGAGGATGTAGGATAAAGTGAAAGAAGAGCTGAGGATGTAGGAAGAGGAGAAGAGCTGAGGATGTAGGAAGAGGAGAAGAGCTGAGGATGTAGGAGAAAGAGAAAGAAGAGCCGAGGATGTAGGAGAAAGAGAAAGAAGAGCTGAGGATGTAGGAAGATGAGAAGAGCTGAGGATGTAGGAGAAAGAGAAAGAAGAGCTGAGGATGTAGGAAGAGGAGAAGAGCTGAGGATGTAGGAGAAAGAGAAAGAAGAGCTGAGGATGTAGGAAGAGGAGAAGAGCTGAGGATGTAGGAGAAAGTGAAAGAAGAGCTGAGGATGTAGGAAGAGGAGAAGAGCTGAGGATGTAGGAGAAAGAGAAAGAAGAGCTGAGGATGTAGGAAGAGGAGAAGATAGAGGAGTAGAGGGAGAAGAGATGGATAGATTGGAGGGCAATGGTATAGTGGAAAGAGAAAGAGTAGAAAATATAAGAAGAGATGGACAGAGAGGAAGAGGAGGGCAAGGTGTAAGAAGAGGGCACGGTGTAAGAGGAGGGCACGGTGTAAGAGGAGGGCAAGGTGTAAGAAGAGGGAGGAGAGGTAGAAGGATAGGGTACACACGTGTTTCAAATGAAATCAGAGCCACACTTATTGACCATGTCATAAATCATGGTCTCTCACTGAGAGAAGCTGGGCAGAGAGTTCAGCCCAATATAAACAGATCCACAGTGGCTTCAATTATCCGCACATTTCAGACGGAAAACCGGTAAGTAACTATATCATTCTACTTCTACAATGAGAGTCCATGTAGTCTTGTTTGACATAGGTCTAGATTTCTACAGTAAATGTTCCTGCTTGTCCAAACATTTTTCAGAATTGAAGTTAGAGAACATTCAGGTGGACGAACAAGACTTCTATCAATTGAACAAGAGCATGCCATTGTTGACATGGTGGTCCAGAACAACATCCTCCGCCTCAAAGAAATTCAGCAAAGAATAACACAGGACAATCAACTGTTCCACAATAACCACCAATGCAGTCTCTCCACAATTGATGGTGTTCTAAGGAGAAATGCAATCCGAATGAAGCAAGTATACAAAGTGTCCTTTGAGAGGAACTCCGTTAGAGTGAAGGAGTTGCGATTCCAATTTGTTCAAGTATGTGCAACCCAATTACTGCACTTTTACTGTCAACACAAAGATATATTTTTCCTGAATTTTAAGTATGTGTCCATAAACTATTCCATGCTACTGTAAGTGAAAAGATTTAGGCATATCTATGTATACTGCTGCTTCAAAGTGTGAACTCAAACTTCAGCAACAGTTTCACAGTAGTATTGACTGCAATCAATGCCATTACTGTAAAACACTAACTTACTGTATTGTACCTTGTGTTCTTTTTACTCTAGAGAATCTTGGAGTTGGATAGCAGTGCAACTCATTATGAGTACCTGTATATTGATGAAGCAGGCTTCAATCTTCACAAAAAAAGGAGAAGAGGGAGAAATGTGATTGGCCATCGTGCTACAGTCAATGTCCCTGGACAACGAGGAGGCAACATCACTCTCTGTGACACAATTTCTACAACTGGTGTTGTGGCACACAATGCTGTCTTGGGACCATACAACACAGCAAGGCTCCTACATTTTTTAAACCTCCTCAATGAAATCCTCTTTCCGCAGGGTGATCAGGAGCAAATGGTGTGGAATTTTGTAGTTGTTTGGGACAATGTCCAATTCCACCATTCAGCACTAGTGTGAGAGTGGTTTGAGAATCACCCACATTTCAGGATGGTGTTCCTTCCACCATATTCTCCTTTCCTGAATCCAATTGAGGAATTCTTCTCCTCTTGGAGATGGAAAGTACATAATCAGGCCAGTTGTGTCTGTGATATCGTGTCGGTTAGCTAGAATCCTATCCCTGAGCATAGGGCGGCGCACAATTGGCCCAGCGTCGTCTGAGTTTGGCCGGTGTAGGCCGTCATTGTAAATAAGAATTTGTTTGTTATTTGTTCTTAACTGACTTGCTAGTTAAATAAAGGTTAAATATATATTTTTTTAAAACAAGTCAAACAGATCAAGAGATATAAACATATGCCCGTTATAGCGCCATTGTGTGGTTTATATGAATGTTCTTTTATATGTCTTGAGAGTTTTTATAACATGTGTGCCAGATATTGTTACAATACGAATATCCTTTACTGATTTATATGCATTTGTGACAAACAACGCCCACATGAATGTTTATTGGTCAATAGCGGCCATGTTGTTTAAGTACTAGTCTGAAAAATAGTGCGTTGAGAGACCTTTGTCCATAGGTGCAACAGATCACGTTTCGTGCAGATTGGTCATTCGGTGCCAGAGGAGTATCAATTTAAGAGTTTTTCACAAAAATCAAAATGGCAAAAAAATTATAATTGCGGACCTTATGGGTGCCTGAGTCAAAATTGTTCGTTGTGAGGAGAGGGACCTACAGTGCATTCGGAAAATATTCAGCCTCCTTGACTTTTTCCAAATGTTCTTACGTTACAACCTTACTCTAAAAATGATTACATTGTTTTTTATCCTCATCAATCTACACACAATACCCCATAATGACGAAGCAAAAAGTATTTTTTTGAAATTTTAGCAAATGTAAAAAACTGAAATATCACATTTGCATAAGTATTTAGACCCATTACCCTATACTTTGTTGAAGCACCTTCGGCAACAATTACAGCTTTGAGTCTTCTTGGGTTTGACACTAGAAGCTTGGCACACCTGTATTTGGAGAGTTTCTCCCATTCTTCTTTGCAGATCCTCTCAAGCTCTGTCAGGTTGGATGGGGAGCATTGCTGCACAGCTATTTTCAGGTCTCTCCAGAGATGTTAGATCAGGTTCAAGTCCGGACTCTCAAGGACATTCAGAGACTTGTCCCGAAGCCGCTCCTGCATTGTCTTGGCTGTGTGCTTAGGGTCTTTGTCCTGTTGGAAGGTGAACCTTCGCCCCAGTCTGAGGTCCTGAGCGTTCTGGAGCAGGTTTTCATCAAGGATCTTTCTGTACTTTGCTCCGTTCATCTTTGCCTTGATCCTGACTAGTCTCGCAGTCCCTGCCGCTAAAAAACATCTCCAAGGCATGATGCCACCACCATGCTTCACCGTAGGAATGTTGCCAGGTTTCTTCCAGACGTGACACTTAGCATTCAGGCCAAAGAGTTCAATCTTGGTTTCATCAGACCAGAGAATCTGGTTTCTCATGGTCTGAGAGTCTTTAGGTGGCTTTTGGCAAACTCCAAGCGGGCTGTCATGTGCCTTTTACTGAGGAGTGGCTTCCGTCTGGCCAATCAACCATAAAACCCTGGTTGATGCAGAGATGCTTGTCCTTCTGGAAGGTTCTCCCATCTCCACAGAGGAACTCTAGAGCTCTGTCAGAGTGACCATTGGGTTCTTGGTCACCTCCCTGACCAAGGCCCTTCTCCCCCGATTGATCAGTTTGGCTGGTCGACCAGCTCTAGGAAGAGTCTTGATGGTTCCAAACTTCTTCCATTTAAGAATGATGGAGGCCACTGTATTCTTGGGGATCTTCAATGCTGCAGAATTTATTTGGTACCCTTCCCCCAGATATGTGCCTCGACACAAGTACCCCCATGCACTGTCAACTGTGGGACCTTATATAGACAGGTGTGTGCCTTTAAAAATCATGTCCAATCAATTGCATTTACCACAGGTGGACTCCAATCAAGTTGTAGAAACAGCTCAAGGATGATCAATGGAAACAGGATGCACCTGAGCTCAATTATGAGTCTCATAGCAAAGGGACTGAATTCTTATGTAAATATATATATCTTTTTTTATTTAACTTTTATTTAACTAGGTAAGTCAGTTAAGAAAAAAAATATTATTTACAATGACGGCCTACAATTGTGCGCCGCCTTATGGGACTCCCAATCACGTCCGGTTGTGATAAAGTCTGGATTCGAACCAAGTTGTCTGCAGTGACGCCTCTAGCACTGAGATGCAGTGTCTTAGACCACTGCACCACTTGGCAGCCCACTAAATTTGGTATAAGGTATTTCTTTTTTATTTTTAATACATTTGCAAACATTTCTAAAAAACCTGTTTTTGCTTTGTCATTATGGGGTAATTTGTGTAGATTTCTGAGGAAAAACATGTATTTAATTAATTTTAGAATAAGGCTGTAACATAACAAAATGTGGAAAAAGTCAAGGTGTCTGAATACTTTATGAAGGCACTGTATTTACCGAATTTCATGACAAACTTTTAATTTTCAATCGTTTGTTATAGCGCCACCACCTGGCCAATCAGTATAATTTGGTAAATACCTTATCTCTATGGCAAGACGCATCATTCACCAAATCGGGCCAGTACTGTCTGAGATATTGCGTCTGACAAAAGAACGTATGAACATACTTAAGGACGGAGACAGGTCCCCTCCCCGATTTCATTGTGGGGGACAATAAATATGAAACATGGTCCTGAGCACCAAATCATGAAATACTTCGCCCAACAGACCCTTTTCCAGTACACGACACACTGACATCACGCACAGATGCACGCAACTCTTGGCGGCAGTAAGAAAGCCATAGCCATCTGCGCACATACGTTTTTATTACTTCTAAACAAAAGATTATAAGATTATATTTTGCTAAATAACTATTTTGGATGCAGCAGTTTTTAGCTAGAATGCTAATGCTCATTGATATAGGCTGTAGCAAAAGCTAGCCAACGAGCCATTTTATTGGTTGAAGTTGAAGTGTTTTTTTTTTAAGTATAATGCAGTTGATTTGCGATGACACAAACATTATATAAAGCAGGACATTCATGAGCCTTAAAATCCAATTATAATCCAAATGGAGTGTGAAATGCATTCATAAGCAACATGTAAATAGAGGCTTTTTTTGCTGGCGTTCTATAAAAACTCTTCTTTGTTCTCAAGAGGCAATGTTTGCAAACACAGAAAGCAGTCTATTAACAGGTTTTCAGACCAACAACAGAGGGCAGTAACAGTTTACCTTCCGATGTATGGGGCATGAGCATGGGACTGTTGCAAATTGTCAGACAGGATCGAGATTTGGGAATAACACCTAAAATGGTTGATCATTCTAGATAAGGCTTTTAAAGCATGTAAGCATGTTATATCTCTGAAAATGTAGAAGATTATAAGCCTCAAAGTCCTGCGAAGGTTTGAGAACTGGCTTGATTAGACTATAGATGGGGATGGATACGGGTCCGGCAGTCTGCTCCGCTCCAGTGCAGGGGCAGTCCGCTCCACCGATGCCTGGTCTGGGTCCGGCCGTCTGCTCCGCTCCAGTGATGGAGCAGTCCGCTCCACCGGTGCCCAGTCCAGCTCCGGTCATCGGTTCCACTCCAGGGCCAAAGCAGTCCGCTCCACCGGGTGCTCCCACACCAGGGTCCAGACAGGGCTTGGTACCTCGCGGGAGTACTGAGGGGGTGTCCATCATTCCAG
Source organism: Thymallus thymallus (assembly GCA_023634145.1). Classification (NCBI taxonomy): domain Eukaryota; kingdom Metazoa; phylum Chordata; class Actinopteri; order Salmoniformes; family Salmonidae; genus Thymallus; species Thymallus thymallus. The sequence continues at coordinate 5,814,906 of CM042393.1, read as the reverse complement.
GGTCCGGACAGGATTGGGCATGCCATGGGTAGGCAAGGAGGAAGCTACCTTCAAGGCCTACGTCGTGCCCGAAGCCGGAACCGGAGCCCCCACCAACAGCAGCCTCCCCAGTAGCCATCCCCCTTTTTATGTTGTTGTTTGGGTAAGGGGGGGGGGTTCGGGGGGTTACTGTGATGGCCTGATTGAGGATTGGCCTCAGACTCCCACTAGAGGGAGTGGGGGAGCCACAATCAGGTCATCACATCATGATTAGGGGAAGTAAAGGATCCCCAATCAGAGACAGCTGTCTAGAGTTGGTCTCTGATTGGGGAGTTGGTCTCTGAGTTGGTCTCTGATTATTTTAAGTTTCATGAGTACATCTCTTAAAATAAAAGGAATGACACTTCACCAGCGCTCCGTTTACCATCCCATTACTCCGAACCGTGACAAGAGTGAGGTAACGTTCGCTTAATTGCACCTCACCTGTGAGAACCATGAGCACGGACAAGTCTGATTAGGCAGACTTTACAATGCAGAAAACCGTTCAGAAGTTATGATATATTACCGGAGCTAGACCTGAATTTTTCCCGTTCTACTTGCAGGCTGCTAGATATTTGTTTGATAACAAACAACCTAGTCCAGTCATGTTTAGCTGGCTAACAAGCTGGTAACTTGACCAGCAGTATGGTTTAAGATGGCAGTTGGAGAAAGGAAAGGAAAGGAAAGGAGAAAAAAAAGGAAAGGAGAGGCGAGGAGAGGAGAGGAAAGGAAAGGAGAGGAGAAAAAAGGAGAGGAGAGGAGAGGGATCCTGGATACTGTATTTGTTACATTACCGTTTTTAAAGAATTATATCCACATTTATTTTTTTTCAAGGCAATCAATATGTTTAAGAAATTATGCCTTTTTACAAGTGTTTGGTGATAATAATATATATATATTTTACAGTAACATGAAAGGAAAAAAAATCATAACAAAATAAAGGACTCGTAAAAGGGGGGGACACAACAACAATCTGTTCTTCATAAAAAATACAAAAGAATAACAAATAATCCAAATAGCTGTAAATCATTTTCTAACTGACATTAAGAAGCATTACCTTGCAGAGCGAGTGTATTAGCAGGGCAGTGACAACACATAATAATCATCAGGTAATCATTATATTATGGCAGAGAAGTCAAATCAAAACCGAGTTGAAATTATTTACATATTTACCACATTGATGCATGCTTCCAATAGTGTTTAAAGAGCACATGATGAGACCAATATTGTTCATAAAATACTGCCTCTGTCATTGGTTAATATGTGCATAGCATCAGTGCATTGTGAATGACCACTCAGAAAACACCGTTAATTTGTCTCTTCAGTAAGTACAAAATGACCAAAATGTCACTATAGTGCCGCTTTCAAGTACTAATTGGAACTAGGAAACTCAGAAATGGCCAACTTGCTAACTGGTTGTAGTTATTCATGTGCCGCGTTCAACCAGTTAGCATGTCGGAAATGTCTGCGTTTCCTAGTTCCAACTAGCACGTTAACGTGGCATAAATTCAGATAGACGGCTCCTTAACATGAAGAATGCATAGCACAAAGTGTTTTGTTCCTCTTGATCCTGTGTTATTAGTAAATACTTCACCATTTAAATCCTGTTTAACTCCAAAATATATACAAAATATATAGTTCATCACAATGGGTAGATGGTGATATTGTTATAATACAGTGGTCTGACTGCTTGGAAATTAACTGCACACACAGTACAATACAATACTAATTTCACTGACAATGTTGCATACAGAGCCCTACTTTTCTGAAACATAACAGTCAGGTTGTCATGGCAATACACAACAGAGGGTGTATTCGTAAATGCAATCTGGAGTGCCAGAGTACGCTCAGAGTGCGGCGTTGTCAGATTGTCAGATCGTTCGTAAATCCAGAGTGTTTCTCTCTCTAAGCGTTCAGAGCACACTGGCCGCTCTGGCCGAGGAGTAGGGTTGATCCCAGCTCTCTGACCACACAACGGCAGTCAAGCACCCAAGTTAACTGGCTAACGCTGGCTAGCTACTTCCAGACACAAATGAGAGAACACCTCACTGACCATTCTACTCCCCTAGCAGAGCTGGTTAGGCTGTTTTCATGTTACCCATAGCGTTGGTGAATGTAACAGTGCTGCTAGCAACAATTTAATTACGTGTTTTTGCCGACATTTACTGACACCGGCCTTATTCAACGGGTGTTGAGCGTTCGTAACTCTCGTCTGGCCCACTCAGACGAGAGCGCTCTGAAATCAGTAGATAGCCAGAGCGAATTTACGAACGCATCTGAGAGAGTGTTCACATACTGCAGGTCCTCCAACTGTCATAATAAAAGGTAGAATTCAGCCCTTTGTAAGAGAAAACAGTGGGTATTTTAGCTTGAAGCACACAGCACGGTTTTGTTCTAGCAGGTTTGTTGCATACTCAGCAATCCGACTCGCCCTTTTCTACGCTCAGTGATACTGCAGGCTCAGTGATACTGCCTTATCTGTGGAGATAAAACAATGCACAGTATCCCCTATCTAAAGCAAACAGGAACCAGCAAAGGCACAATGCCTTTATCACAGACCACCTCAAGTCAAACGACATTGAAGTAACCTTTTATAACCACACCCATCCAGTCAAATAGGCTGCAGTGTTAAGGCAAGCATGTACCACAATGTTACTTACTAGACACAGGTCTGAAATGAGTAGAGGCATCACATGTCCAAGTTTGTGGGTGGGTGGGTGTGTGGGTGGATGTGTTGTGTGTGTGGTTTTGTGTGAGTGTGAGTGTGGGTGTGGGTGTGTGGATCTGTTATTTGTTCTTCTTTTCTTTAGTGGATGAACGTGTGTGTATGATCATGTGTGCATGCAGGGATGTGGATGTGTGTGCCCACAGTGTGAGTGTGAGTGAGTGTGAGTGAGTGCCAAGAAGGCAGCTTTGGTTTTCAACTTCTACATAATCTTAGTGTTCTGCATAATCTTAGTCCAGGAGTGTTGTGTTGTCACGACGACAGAGTAGTGGGTGGATAGGGTTTGGAGGGAGAGCGTGCCTTTAAGAAAGGCTCTTGTCGTATGCCTTGACAACACGTTTGATATGGAACAGTTTGTGCCTCAGCCTGCGACACTCCAGCTTCTTAGCCTGGTAGTCTGGTGTCTGGAGAGAAAACAGATCAATTGTTTCATCGTCTATACTCCATAATGGGCTGATAAAAGGTTCATTCATTACAACGTATGTGATTTCATAGAAATGTCTGCTCACCCTCTTAACGTCTTTCAGTCGATTATATTCCTCTGCCACAACCTGAAGTAAAGAATATGGAGAAAAAAAAGTATTTCTCCTTGATTCTGAGTGTGTATCTCAGTGGAGGCTGGTGAAGGACGTACAGCTCATAGTATTGAGCCTGTCCTCCCATTTAAATTGACACCAGCCTCCACCATCCGGACCACATATGCCCCCTGGCAACAAGGGTTTAAGCCCCGTCTCGGCCACCCTCTGTCTATGACCCTACTATCTATCCTAGGTAGGAGCGTTGGGCCTGTAACCGAAAGGTTGGTGGATCGAACCCCCGAGCTGTCAAGGTAAAAAATCTGTCGTTCTGCCCGTTTCCCCCCTTTCCCTGTTCCACTATTCCCCTGTTCCCCTGTTCCCCGGGCGCCGAAGACAAGGATGTCGATTAAGGCAGCACTCGATTAAGGGGTTAAATGTGGAAGATACATTTGAATGCATTCAGTTGTACAACTGACTAGTATCCCCATTTCCCTCTCCACATTACCCGCTGTGTGCTCAAAAATAATAACGATACCTAAAAAAATATATTTAAAAAATACTACATTGACACAAGCCTCCGCTGGTCTCACCTGGTATTGGGCGGAGGTCTCATCCAGTGTGTCCAGCTCCCTGCTGAGTTTGTTCATCTGGTCACTGATGTCATCCATCTCAGCACACAAGTGTTTGTACTCCCTCAGGTCGGCATCAAACTCCCTCTTGTACTCCTGACGCTGGCCGTCTGACGTTATCTCTGGGTAGACGCTGAGGGGAGAGAAAGAGAGAGACAAGGTAAGATAATATTGTTAGACATTGCTTACACATACACTATATATACAAAAGTATGTGGACACATACTTCAACTTAGTGGATTCGGCTATTTCAGCCACACCCATTGCTGACAGGTGTATAAAATCGAGCTCACAGCCATGCAATCTCCACAGACAAACATTGACAGTAGAATGTCCTTACTGAAGAGCTCAGTGACCTTTAAAGTGGCACAGTCATAGGATGCCACCTTTCCAACAAGTCAGTTTGTCAAATTCCTGCCCTGCTAGAGCAACCCCAGTCAAAACGTGCTGTTTTTGTGAAGTGGAAACATCTAGGAGCAACATCGGCTCAGCCACAAAATGGTAGGCCACACAAGCTCACAGAACGGGACCACAGAGTGCTGAAGCACGTGCGTGTAAAAATCGTCTGTCCTTGGTTGCAACACTCACTACTGAGTTCCAAACTGCCACTGGAAGCAACGTTGGCACAATAACTGTATGTCGGGAGCTTCATGAAAGGGGTTTTCACCATCTGGCAGTCCGAAGGACGGATCTGGGTTTGGAGGATGCCAGGAGAACGCTACCTGTCCCAAAGCATAGTGCCAACTGTAAAGTGTGATGGAGGAGGATGTCAGGGTGAGTGTGCAGGGAACGAGGCGCAGAGCGAGAGGACTGTGCGAACATGTTTTATTCATAAATAAAACACTAACAAAAACAAGAAACGTATGTAACACCGTGGCGTGAGTACTTACTCAGACAAACAAGCAATGATCCACACGTAGGTGGATGTGTGGTGCACATAAATAGAATCCCCAATTGGAGACAACTCAGGACAGCTGTCTCTAATTGGGGATCACCAACAACCCAAACCTGTGAGTGTCAGGACCTGACTGTGGTCATCCCACTCCCACTAGAGGGAGTCAGGGATCTGGCCTCAGTCAGGCCCTTACAGAGGACTAATAGTCTTGGGCAGTTTTTCATGGTTCGGGCTAGGCCCTTTAGTTCCAGTGAAGGGACATTTTAACGCTACAGCATATAATGACTCCCAAGTGGCACAGCTTTGGGATGAATTGGAACGCAGACTGCGAGCCAGGCCTAATCGCCCAACATCAGTGCCCGACCTCACTAATGCTCTTGTGGCTGAATGGAACTAAGTCCCTGCAGCAATGTTCCAACATCTAGTGGAAAGCCTTCCCAGAAGTGTGGAAGCTGTTATAGCAATAAAGGGGGGACCAACTCCATATTAATGCCCATGATTTTGGAATGAGATGTTTGACGAGCATGTGTCCACATACTTTTGGTCATGTAGTGTATTTGATCAATACAACTTGATTGTACTATGATCAACTGTATTAGGGTCATCTTCTGGCTTGCTCTACAATCAGCATATTTCACTGAGAAGCTCCACTTTCTTCTTGGCCTCTTCTTGACCACTACGGGAACTGAGTGCTCCTGTAATACACAGTACAGCAGTCCAGGGCTTCATGTCTTCTGTTTTACACCAGTCAAACAATGGTTTTCAGATCCCAATTTTCTCACCAGGGCCCTCTCAGTCTCAGGGAGAGGAAAGGCAGAGTCGAGGTGGATGCAGCCAAAGCCAAATACAGCTGCTCTCTCACTAACTACCTACCCACCACTGACCCCCACACCTTAAACCTTTGGCCCAATTCTGTCATTATTTCCAATTACAACCTCATGTGGAATGGCATGCCAGTAGAGATTAGTTACTCTACTGGACCGAACAAGACCAGCCCGGATTGCTACACTTTTAGAAAAAAGGGTTCCAAAGGGGTTCTTCACCTGTCCCCATAGGAGAACACTTTTTGGTTTCTGGTATAACCCTTTTGGGTTCCATGTAGAACTCTTTTGGGTTCCATGTATAACCCTCTGTTGAAAGGAATCTACATGGATCCCAAAAGGGAACCGAAAGGGTTCTACCTGGAACCAAAAAGGATTATTCAAAGGGTTCTCCTATGGGCACAGCCGAAGAACCCTTTTAGGTTTTAGATAGCACCTTTTCTCTAAGAGTGTATTGGGTGTGTGTGTGTGTGCGCCTGTGTAAAATCTCAGACTAATATGGCTCCAGTTTGTGTGTGTGCGTGTGTGTGTCAGGATTTGTGATAGGAACCCAAACGCAGACCGGCAATGTAAGTATATGGTGATATTTATTGAAGAGTGGTAATCGGGAATTGTTGAAGAGGATGTGGTAGAATAGGGAGTTGGTAGGTTGGTGGCTGAGTTTCCAGGTAGGTGGCAGATAAGTGGTCCGTGATTGTTCGAATCCGTATCCTAGGTGAGTGGAGGGAGAGATGAGTAGGAGGCGGCGTGATGATGGGTATATCCAGGCAGGATTCTATGTGACTTAACGATCCGGCGGGGACTGGATGTCAGGTCGTCTCTTAAATAGTGATGACCGCAGATCTGGAACAGGTGTGTAGTGCTCAGGAATAACATGACAGGCTCCGGATGAATGTAGCCCCGCCCACTCATCAGTAACCAGGCAACTGACCCCGGTACCAAGAGACGGACAATAAACAAACAAGACAGACAAACACAGACTCAGGGAACAGGGATCGTGACAGTACCCTCCCCCCGACGGACGCCTCCGGGCGGACCACCTGGAGCCCCAGGCTGACGGCGGTAGAACTCACGAATCAGGCCCGCATCCAGGATCTGGCGTTGGGGAATCCAGCACCTCTCCTCAGGACCATAACCCTCCCAGTCCACCAGGTACTGGAACCCCCGACCCCGGCGTCGAGAGTCCAAAATTCGACGCACCGTGTAGGCGGGGCTACCATCAATGATGCGGGGAGGAGGAGGTCGAGGTGGCGGAGGTAGAAGAGGGCTGAGGCGAACCGGTTTAATGCAGGACACGTGGAAAGTAGGATGAACTCTGAGGGTACGAGGAAGTTTTAATCGGACCACCGCAGGGTTGATTACTTCCTCTACCACGAACGGCCCGATGTGTTTGGGGGACAGTTTTCGAGAATCAGTTTTAAGTGGCAGATTCTTGGTGGATAACCATACCTTATCTCCTACGGTGTAGGATGGAGCAGGTGCACAGTGACGGTTAGCTTGGTGTTGGTATTGGTCGGAAGCCCTGAGTAGTGCCTCCCGGGCACGATGCCAGGTCCGATGGCATCGACGGATGTGGTTTTGGACGGATGGCACGGACAGATCCCTCTCCTGGGACGGAAACAGGGGAGGTTGGTAGCCGTAGAGGCATTGAAATGGGGACATACCTGTGGCTGATGTGGTGAGTGTGTTGTGGGCGTACTCCACCCAGGGAAGCTGAGAGGACCAAGATGTGGGATTGGATGAGGACATGCACCGTAAGGTCGTCTCCATCTTCTGGTTAGCCCTCTCCGCCTGACCATTGGTCTGAGGATGGAATCCAGAAGACAAACTCACGGTTGCACCAATGGCCAAACAGAAATCTCTCCACACAGCTGATGTAAACTGGGGACCACGGTCGGACACGATGTCACAAGGGAGACCGTGGACATGGAATACCTCCTTGACCAGCAGGGCCGCCATCTCCTTGGCTGAGGGGAGCTTAGGTAAGGGAATGAAGTGAGCAAATTTGCTAAAACGATCAACCACGGTAAGTATGACTGTGTTACCCTCTGAAGTCGGTAGACCAGCGACAAAATCCAAAGACAGGTGGGACCAGGGGCGACGAGGTATGGGTAGAGGACGCAGAAGACCAGCACTGGGCTGGTTGGAACCCTTGTTCTGTGCACAGGTAGGACAAGCAGAAACAAAAGTCTTGGTATCCTCTCTCATGGTAGGCCACCAGAACCGTCTCCTAAGAAAGGACATGGTTCGAGCTATACCAGGATGACATGCAAGGTTAGAGGAATGTGCCCACTGTAACACGGCTGATCTGACAGATTCGGGAACGAAAAGGCAGCCCGGTGGACTATTACCTGGACCTGGATTATTCCGGAGAGCAGTCTTAACCTCCTCTTCAACCCTCCACATAACAGCCCCGAGGATGCAATTCTTAGGTATGATGGTATCCGGTTGTGGACATACTTCCTCCTCTTTGTTGAACACGCGGGACAGAGCATCAGGCTTAATGTTCCGAGAACCGGGTCTGTAGGTTAGGGAAAAATTAAAACGTCCAAAAAATAGAGCCCACCTGGCTTGCCGTGAGTTAAGTCGCTTGGCAGATCGCACATATTCTAGGTTCTTGTGGTCTGTCCAGACCACAAATGGTAGTTCTGCCCCCTCCAACCAATGGCGCCACTCCTCTAAGGCGATCTTGACCGCAAGCAGCTCTCGGTTACCTACATCGTAGTTCATCTCCGCTGGGGACAAACGGCGAGAAAGAAAAGCACAGGGATGAAGCTTACCGTCCTCGATGGATCGTTGAGACAGGACTGCTCCTACTCCCACGTCTGAAGCATCCACTTCGACCACAAACTGCCGGGCAGGATCTGGTTGGGAGAGAATGGGTGCTGAGGTGAACCGTCCTTTAAGATCCAAAAATGCCTGTTCAGCCTCCGGGGTCCATGTGAAGGATCTAGCACTGGAGGTGAGAGTAGTTAATGGTGTAACCACCCGGCTATAGTCACGAATGAACCGTCTGTAGAAATTTGCAAACCCCAAAAACCTCTGCAGCTGTTTTCTGCTGTCCGGCCTCGGCCACTCCAGAACCGCCTCAAGCTTCGCCGGATCCATCCGAACCTGTCCCTCGGAGATGATGTATCCCAAGAAGGAGGTGGTGAGTGCGTGGAATTCACATTTCTCAGCTTTGACATATAACCGGTTCTCAAGCAACCTATGGAGTACCTGTCGAACATGCTGTATGTGTTCAGAGGGATCCTTGGAGAAAATCAAGATGTCATCCAGGTATACAAAAACAAATTGACCAATCATGTCCCTCAACACGTCATTGATCAGACACTGGAAAACAGCAGGGGCATTGGTTAGTCCGAATGGCATGACTAAATACTCAAAGTGACCCATGGGTGTGTTGAAGCCTGTCAACCACTCATCCCCCTCCCTGATTCTGACCAAATGGTATGCGTTACGAAGGTCAAGTTTAGTAAAAACAGTTGAACCTTGAAGTGAGTCAAAGGCTGTATTCATCAAGGGCAAAGGGTACTTGTTCTTTACAGTTATATCATTCAATCCCCGATAATCAATGCAAGGTCTAAGGGTTCCATCCTTCTTACCCACAAAGAAAAATCCAGCTCCAAAAGGTGAGGATGAAGGGCGGATGAGACCAGCCGTCAGAGATTCCTTAATATAACTCTCCATAGCCTCCCGTTCCGGTTTAGAGATGCTGTAGAGTCGGGCCTTGGGGTAAGTGGAGCCAGGAATCAACTTAATCTCGCAATCGTAGGGACGATGAGGTGGTAGGGAGAGAGCTCGCTGTTTGCTGAATACCTCACCGATGTCGTGATACTCCACTGGCACGTGGGTCAAGTCAGGGAGCTGAGTGTCATTTACCTGGCTGCGCATAGATTGTGAACATGCAGATTTCAAACAGTTAGCATGACATGCAGAACTCCAGCTGGTTACCTGGCCTGTCCTCCAATCGATGGTGGGATTGTGCCTGACCAGCCAGGTGTGACCTAAAATGAGAGGAATATGAGGAGAGTGGATTATAAGGAAACTGATCTCCTCCGAATGGTTGCCCGACAGTAACAACTGAACCGGTTCAGTTCTAGACGTGACCCGGGCTAGTAACCTGCCATCTAAGGTATTTGCTTCAATGACCTCCTCTAGGATTTCTGTGGAGAGCCCCAGCTGTTTCACCAACTCTGCATCGATGAAACTGTCATCTGCACCTGAATCAATCAATGCTTGAAATTTAAAAAACTGACCTTTAATGGATATAGTAGCGTGGAATAGAGTTCTGGAACGAGAGTAGGGGATATCGGCAGTTTGGCTCGCTAGGATCCTCCCCACGTCTAACGAGCCTGCCGGTTTGCCGGCCTGTGTGGGCAGGACGCCAGATAATGTCCCAGATCACCACAATATAGGCAGCTATTGTTGTCTCTCCGGCGCTGGCGTTCCTTTTCATTAAGGCGAAAACGACCTAGTTGCATGGGTTCAGGATCGGATTCTCTCATCTCTTTAGTCATCTCCCGTGATGAATGGTTTGGGGAACAATTCGCTCCTCTCTCGGGTCCCGTTGTTCTGATTGGTTGTTGAGCCGTGAGTTCTACTCGTCGCTTCTCTCTCCGGCGCTCCCTACACCTGTTATCCACACGCATAGCCAACGTGATCAATTCTTCTAAATTACAAGGTTCGGGGTAGGATATTAATTCATCCTTGATTTGTTCACTCAGTCCGTTGGCGAAAACTGCTTGTAGCGATTCTTCATTCCACCCACTCTCCACGGCTAGTGTGCGAAAGGTAATTGCATATTCGGCCACACTGTGTGTTCCCTGGCGCAGTGACATTAATCGCTTGGATGCATCCTTACCACGGACCGGGTGATCAAATAATTTCCTCATCTCATCGGTAAAGGCAAGGTACGAATTAGTAATCGGGTCCTGTTTCTCCCACACTGCAGATGCCCACTTCAAGGCTTCACCACGAAGCAGACCGACCATATATGCAATCTTAGCTCTATCCGTTGCGTAAGTACGGGGCTGTTGTTCAAAAACCAGACCACACTGCATTAGGAACGATCGACAGTGCCCAAGATCCCCATCATACCTTTCAGGAGGGGGTACCCAGGGTTCTCGATCAGGGACAGGACTTAGGGTGGCCTCCGAATGTGCAGGGGTTGGTATAGCGACAGGTGGAACAGTAGGAATGCCGAGTTGGGTCTGAATAGCGGAAATGCTAACCGATAGACCTTGCAGATTCGTCATGATCTCCTGGAGTGCTGAACCATGCTGACCCAGTATGGCTCCCTGGTGTGAGACAGCCTGACGAACATTGTCCAGGTCCGCTGGATTCATGTTTGGCCGGATCGTACTGTCAGGATTTGTGATAGGAACCCAAACGCAGACCGGCAATGTAAGTATATGGTGATATTTATTGAAGAGTGGTAATCGGGAATTGTTGAAGAGGATGTGGTAGAATAGGGAGTTGGTAGGTTGGTGGCTGAGTTTCCAGGTAGGTGGCAGATAAGTGGTCCGTGATTGTTCGAATCCGTATCCTAGGTGAGTGGAGGGAGAGATGAGTAGGAGGCGGCGTGATGATGGGTATATCCAGGCAGGATTCTATGTGACTTAACGATCCGGCGGGGACTGGATGTCAGGTCGTCTCTTAAATAGTGATGACCGCAGATCTGGAACAGGTGTGTAGTGCTCAGGAATAACATGACAGGCTCCGGATGAATGTAGCCCCGCCCACTCATCAGTAACCAGGCAACTGACCCCGGTACCAAGAGACGGACAATAAACAAACAAGACAGACAAACACAGACTCAGGGAACAGGGATCGTGACAGTGTGTTTACGTGTGTATGAGTGCTTGCTGTGTGTGTCTAACCTCTCCCACGACCATTGCATTGTTGCAGGTGTGTGTGAGTGAGTGTGAACGTGTGTGTGTGTGAACATGCCTGCGCGTGTGTATGTGTGTGTGTGTGTGTGTGTGTGTGTGTGTGTGTATGCATGTGTGTGTAAGCTCCTTGCCTGCCTCCCTGCGTGTGTCTCACCTCTCCCACTCCTTTGGGTCCAGTTCATTGCCAGTCTCTCCTCCCGTGGTGTACTCTGTTTCGTACTGTGATTCATCCAGCTCAGGGTTGCGCCGGCGCCTCTTCCCCCTGTTGGCAGAGGGCTTCCTGAACCCCCCTGCCTCCTCAGAGGGGCTGGAACTGGCCCCGTGGGAGGGCTGCTCCGAGGGACGGCTAGCCAGACGCTCCGAATACCTAAGGCAAAACAATAACATTCAATATAAACTCAACAAGGAATGTAATGTAAATATAACATGGTTGACACTCTGAAAACCTCTGTTCTATCTACCAAAAACACCTTGAATACGTGAATACCTCCGCTCTATCTACCAAAAACACTCTGAATACCTGAATATCCCTGCTCTATCTACCAAAAACACTCTGAATACGTGAATACCTCTGCTCTATCTACCAAAAACACTCTGAATACCTCTGTTCTATCTACCAAAAACACTCTGAATACGTGAATACCCCTGCTCTATCTACCAAAAACACTCTGAATACCTGAATACCCCTGCTCTATCTACCAAAAACACTCTGAATACCTGAATACCCCTGCTCTATCTACCAAAAACACTCTGAATACCTGAATACCCCTGCTCTATATACCAAAAACACTTTGAATACCTGAATACCTCTGTTCTATGTAGCAAAAACACTCTGAATACCTGAATACCTCTGTTCTATGTACCAAAAACACTATGAATACATGAATACCTCTGTTCTATGTACCAAAAACACTCTGAATACATGAATACCCCTGCTCTATATACCAAAAACACTTTGAATACCTGAATACCTCTGTTCTATCTACCAAAAACACTCTGAATACCTGAATACCTCTGTTCTATGTAACAAAAACACTCTGAATACCTGAATACCTCTGTTCTATGTACCAAAAACACTCTGAATACCTGAATACCTCTGCTCTATCTACCAAAAACACTCTGCTCTATGTAACTAAAATTTGTTTTGACCTTAGTTTCTATGACCTTAGTCATGGCCATGACCTGCCTATTGTTACTGACAATGAAGTACATTAATATATTTATTTGTATTTATTTATTTAACCAGGCAAGTCAGTTAAGAACAAATTCATATTTACAATGATGGCCTACCCCGGCCAAACCCTCCTCTATCCCTGACGACGCTGGGCCAATTGCGCACCACCCTATGGGAACCGATCACGGCCAGTTGTGATACAGCCCGGGAACGAACCAGGGTCTGTAGTGACGCCTTTAGCACTGAGATGCAGTGCCTTAGACCGCTGCGCCACTCGGGAGCCCTGATCTATATAACTGATCACAAGTCACTGAAACCACTGGACAAATGGAAGACTCCGGTTTTCCTTAATAAAAGGAGGGGAACACAAGTTCACTTTTGAGTTAGCAGGTTTCATCTCAGGGCTCAGTGGAAGTGGTTGTGATATTACAGCAGAGCACCGTACAACATAAACTAGCAGGTTCTGTCAACAGGGTCAGGGAAGTCTTGAGGCTAGCATTCCTCTGTTTTATGAAGCAGGACTTTTTAGGAGTTTTATCAGCATTACATACAAAGCATAATAAATAAGGATTGCAATGATACATGGTAACAGCTAAGATGTTTCTCATACAGTCTAATTTATTTGTTTATAACTATTTATCAGGATGCATCCATTATTATTGTTCCAATAACTCTTTTAACTATTTCTAAGCCTCAACTCTTAATAAGCAGTTTATAGATGTGTGTGTTGATTTTCCTTGATACTTCTGAGGACGGTCGCTATATAGTACTCTACTGTCCCAGACACTGGACTTCATAAAGTAGGTTATGTTTGACATATGGCTTGATAGAGGCATTGTTTACTGCACAGCACCAAGTCTTGTGCACCCCTTCGCAAATAAGACCAAATAAGACCACTGGCATGTGTAACTCTGACAGAGAAGGGCGTCTGTCCGTAAACGTTTAACATGCATCCTTCATTCCGTCCTTCCTGGAAGTTATCAATGATCTGACATCACCGGCAGATAGGTGAAAGCTACTTACTGAAAGCCTGTCTCACACCCTTCCCTATTGTGTGAGATCAGTGGTTAGGAAGGGAGGAAGGAATAGTGCAGGTTACTGTAAACCCATTCAAACAGACCTCATTTTAGTTTCACAGTTACACACAAGCTGAAGCACAGTACTTTCTCTTATTTGTATAGAGTTGTGCAAGATTTAGTTACATATTCTCTAAGAAAGAATACAGAAAGATGGCACCAACGGAAAAGCGCAACATCCTACTACTTTTTTTTGTACAAAAGTTCATAATATTATTGCATATGACCACAAAGCACTTTGGGACATCAGATTGACAGTTAAAAACCTTGATTTAACTTCAAATCCCACTTCAACTCTGACTCAGCTGTTCCTTTGTTCATACCGGATCTTTGTTTCATGGGCTACCAAAACACTGCAGATGGGCCGGCACGGATGGGCCAGATGGGTCGGCACGGGCTGGCATCCTGGCGAGACTGGGACGAGGAGAAAATCAGCACTCCCCTCCATTCTATTGGCAAATGTCCAGTCACTGGAGAATAAAATGGATGAGTCTCCTATCAGAGACACTTGAAAAGCTGCAATATTATATGCGTTGCAGAAACGTGGCTGGATGACACTATGTACGTAGAACTCAGTGGTTTCTCCACGCAGCGGCACGATCGGACGAAGACGGCCTAGTCCAAAGGGGGAGGGGTTTGCCTCTTCATAAACAACAACTGGTGCGTTGCTTCCAGTGTAAAGGAAATCTCGAGCTTAAGCTCACCTGATATAGAATAGCTCATTGTAAACGGCAGACCCTTTTATCTACCAAGAGAGTTCTAATCTGTAACTAACCCCTATATCAGTGTGAATATTATGTACACTACATACTGTATTTCAACATCGAAGCCATGCAATTACAGAGATCATACGTTTCCTGTAGTTCTTGACCAGGTTTGCACACACTGCAGCAGGGATTTTGGACCACTCCTCCATACAGATCCTTCAGGTTTCGGGGCTGTCGCTGGGCAATACGGACTTTCAGCTCCCTCCAAAGATTTTCTATTGGGTTCAGGTCTGGAGACTGGCTAGGCCACTCCAGGACCTTGAGATGCTCCTTACGGAGCCACTCCTTAGTTGCCCTGGCTGTGTGTTTCGGGTCATTGTCATGCTGGAAGACCCAGCCACTACCCATCTTCAATGCTCTTACTGAGGGAAGGAGGTTGTTGGCCAAGATCTCGCGATACATGGCCCCATCCATCCTCCCCTCAATACGGTGCAGTCGTCCTGTCCCCTTTGCAGAAAAGCATCCCCAAAGAATTATGTTTCCACCTCCATGCTTCACGGTTGGGATGGTGTTCTTGGGGTTGTACTCATCCTTCTTCTTCCTCCAAACACGGCGAGTGGAGTTTAGACCAAAAAGCTCTATTTTTGTCTCATCAGACCACATGACCTTCTCCCATTCCTCCTCTGGATCATCCAGATGGTCATTGGCAAACTTCAGAAGGGCCTGGACATGCGCTGGCTTGAGCAGGGGGACCTTGCGTGCGCTGCAGAGTTTTAATCCATGACGGCGTAGTGTGTTACTAATGGTTTTCTTTGAGACTGTGGTCCCAGCTCTCTTCAGGTCATTGACCAGGTCCTGCCGTGTAGTTCTGGGCTGATCCCTCACCTTCCTCATGATCATTGATGCCCCACGAGGTGAGATCTTGCATGGTGCCCCAGACCAAGGGAGATTGACCGTCATCTTGAACTTCTTCCATTTTCTAATAATTGCGCCAACAGTTGTTGCCTTCTCACCAAGCTGCTTGCCTATTGTCCTGTAGCCCATCCCAGCCTTGTGCAGGTCTACAATTTTATCCCTGATGTCCTTACACAGCTCTCTGGCCTTGGCCATTGTGGAGAGGTTGGAGTCTGTTTGATTGAGTGTGTAGACAGGTGTCTTTTATACAGGTAACGAGTTCAAACAGGTGCAGTTAATACAGGTAATAAGTGGAGAACAGGAGGGCTTCTTAAAGAAAAACTAACAGGTCTGTGAGAGCCGGAATTCTTACTGGTTGGTAGGTGATCAAATACTTATGTCATGCAATAAAATGCAAATTAATTATTTAAAAATCATACAATGTGATTTTCTGGATTTTTGTTTTAGATTCCGTCTCTCACAGTTGAAGTGTACCTATGATAAAAATTACAGACCTCTACATGCTTTGTAAGTAGGAAACCCTGCAAAATTGGCAGTGTATCAAATACTTGTTCTCCCCACTGTATTTAGCCATGGAGCACGTTCTGACGGGCCAGGGAGGGGCCAAGCATCGACACACCCACAACTTGTTTATTCATCAAAACCCAGCCCTTTCGCACCAACGCCAGCAACTGTCATTATAATTGTACTTGTGAAATAGAACAAATATTTCTGACACACCCCAGAACCTATAGCGCTACCGCCCGGCGCTTAGACTGACCATTGCGTTAGGTTTGTTAAAATAGAGCCCCATAGACCTCCATTGTCTTAAGGCTTAAAATTCCCTCTTTAACCTGTCTCCTCCCCTTCCCCTACACTGACTGTCTCCTCCCCTTCCCCTACACTGACTGTCTCCTCCCCTTCCCCTACACTGATTGAAGTGGATTTGTGACATTGAAAATGGATCATAGCTTTCACCAGGATTCACCTGGTCAGTCTGTCATGGAAAGAGCAGGTGTTCCTAATGTTTTGGACACTCAGTGCCTTCAGAAAGTATTTACACCCCTTAACTTTACAGCCTGCATTTAAAATGTATTAATACCCCATAATGTCAAAGTGGAATTATGTTTTGCTATATTTTAACAAATTAATTAAAAATGAAAAGCTGAAATGTCTTGAGTCAATAAGTATCAAACCCCTTTGTTATGGCAAGAATAAATAAGTTAATGTCTAAAACTGTACTTAACAAGTCACATAATAAGGTCAATGGTGACTTTAAAACAGTTACAGAGTTTAATGGCTATGATGGGAGAAAACTGAGCATGAATCAACAACATTGTTGTTACTCCACAATACCAACCTAAATGACAGGATGAAAAGAAGGAAGCCTGTACAGAATAAAAATGTTCCAAAACATGCATCATGTTTGCAACAAGGCACTAAAGTAATACTGCTAAGTAATAATACTTTGTTTGGGGCAAATCCAATACAACACATTGCTGAGTACCACTCTGCATATTTGGTGGCTGCATCAAATCAAATTGTATTTGTCATATGCGCCGAATACAACCGGTGTATACCTTACAGTGAAATGCTTACTTACGAGCCCTTAACCAACAATGCAGTTTTAAGAAAAATAAGTGAAGTAAAAAATAGATAAGTTAAAAATAACATTTCACTGTAAGGTCTACACCTGTTGTATTAGGCACATGTGACAAATACAATTTGATTTGAGTATGCTTTTAATCGATAAGGACTAGGGAGTTATTTAGGATAAAAAGAAACGGAATGGAGCTAAGCGCAGACAAAATCCTAGAGGAAAACCTGGTTCAGTCTGCTTTCCACCAGGCACTGGGAGAGAAATTCACCTTTTCAGCAGGACAACAACCTAAAACACAAGGCCAAATATACACTGGAGTTGCTGACCAAGAAGACAATGAATGTTCCTGAGTGGCTGAGTTACAGTTTTGACTTTAAAATCTATGGCAAGACCTGAAAATGGTTGTCTCGCAACGATCAACAACCAATTTGACAGAGCTTGAAGAGTTTAAAAAAGAATAATGAGCAAATATTGTACAATCCAGGTGTGGAAAGCGCTTAGAGACTTAACCAGAAAGACTCACAGCTGTAATCACTGCCAAAGGTGGGAAAACTTATGTAAATGAGATATTTCTGTACTTCATTTTCAATAAATTGGCTAAAATGTCTAAAAACATGTTTTCATTCACTTTGTCATTATGGGGGTATTGTGTGTAGATGGGTAAAAATCCATTATGAATTCAGGCTGTAACACTAAAAAATGTCAAGGGGTATGAATACTTTCTGAAGGCACTGCATATACACACTCACTCACATACACTACACTGACACTACATACGCACACATAATGCATACACGCACACACACTCATTTGCTGCTGCTACTCTGTTCTTTATTTTACTCTTATTATTATCTATCCTGATGCCTAGTCACCTGCCTTCATGTACATACAGTGCCTTCGGAAAGTATTCAGACCCCTTGACTTTTTCTACATTTTGTTACATTACAGCCTTATTCTAAAATGAATTAAATAAATCAGAATCCTTAACAATCTACACACAATACCCCATTATGATAAAGGAAAAACAGTTTTTGTGAATTAATTAATAACTAATTTATTAAAAAGAAAAAAAAGAAAAACCTTATTTACATAAGTATTCAGACCCTTTGCTATGAGACTCGAAATTGATCTCAGGTAAATCCTGTTTCCATTGATTATCCTTGAGATGTTTCTACAATTGATTGGAAATTATTTGGAAAGGCACACACCGGTCTATATAAGGTCACACAGTTGTCAGTGCAGAAACCAAGCCATGAGTTTGAAGGAATTGTCCGTAGAGCTCCGAGACCGGATTGTGTCGAGGCACAGAACTGGGGAAGGGTACCAAAAAATGTCTTCAGCATTTAAGGTCCCCAAGAGCACAGTGGCCTCCATCATTCTTAAATGGAAGAAGTTTGGAACCACCAAGACTCTTCCTAGAGCTGGCCACCAGGCCAAACTGAGCAATCGGGGGAGAAGGGCCTTGGTCAGGGAGGTGACCAAGAACCCGATGGTCACTCTGACAGAGCTCTAGAGTTCCTCTGTGAAGATGGGAGAACCTTCCAGAAGGACAACCATCTCTGCAGCATTCCACCAATCAGGCCTTTATGGTAGTGGTCAGACGGAAGCCATTCCTCAGTAAAAGGCACATGACAGTCCGCTTGGAGTTTGCCAAAAGTCACCTAAAGACTCTCAAACCATGAGAAACAAGATTCTCTGGTCTGATGAAACCAAGAATGGCGTCACGTCTGGAGGAAACCTTGCACCATCCCTACGGTGAAGCATGGTGGTGTCAGCATGATGCTGTGGGGATGTTCTTTAGTGGCAGGGACTGGGAGACTAGTCAGGATCGAGGGAAAGATGAACGGAGCAAAGTACAGAGAGATCCTTGATGAAAACCTGCTCCAGAGCAGACTCGGGTGAAGGTTACAACAGGACAACGACCCTAAGCACACAGCCAAGACAACACAGGAGTCCTTGAGTGGCCCAGCTAGAGCCCGGACTTGAACAGAGATCGAACATCTCTGGAGAGACCTGAAAATAGCTGTGCAGAAACGCACCCCATCCAACCTGACAAAGCTTGAGAGAATCTGCAGAGAAGAATGGGAGAAACTCCCCAAATACAGGTGTGCCAAGCTCTTTCTAAAAACCTGTTTTTGCTTTGTCATTATGGTGTATTGTGTGTAACGATTTAATCAATTTTAGAATAAGGCTGTAATGTAACAAAATGTGGTAAAAGTCAAGGGTTCTGAATACTTTCCGAAGGCACTGTATCTACCTCAAATACCTCGTACCCCTGCACATTCACGGTAAAGTCTACACCTGTTGCATTCGGCGCATGTGACAAATCAAATGTTATTTGAGTATGTTCGAGGAAAGCGAGGATATAACCAATGAAGAGAGAAAGGAATGATGGATTGGAACAGGGCTGAGGGGATGTTGTTTGTCTGTTTACTCACACATCACTGTTGTAGGTGTCTCCAGTGTATACCCTGCTGTCAGCCTTGGTCGGGTAGGAGATGATGCTATTGGCTGAGGCATTGAGGGGGACGGACTTCTCTGACAGCACCACTGTAGGAGCACCCTGGGTACTTTGTCCGTCCTCCACATTGTTCACCTAAAGCAGCCAGGAAACACACACAGAGAGGGGCCTCTGTCAGCAGCACACTAACAAACACAAACAAAGGGGTGGCTGTTGTGTCCACTTCCTAGCCTGACAATAATGTTACCTAACATCCTCTCTGGTGAAGTATAAAAAAATACTAGACTTGGACTTTGAAAGTAATGTAGAAGACAGGCAGAGACTTTGATTCAAAGAGTTTGTTTCAGATTTGAATCTTGAGACAGTTTGGCCTCCTCTCCACAACCTATAGTATCAGGATACAAGAGCCTTCTTAGAAACACATTCTTACTACAGGGCATTATGTGAGCATGCATGGCATTAGACAGTGATTCACTTTAATAGGCCTGATTCTATGAGGCTAAAGGGGGAGCTGTGTTGACTTTGCCCCTATGTACTGTTCTCCAAGGATACAGGAATGGCACTTTTAAAAATGACTGTTTTAAGTCTGGCTAAGCAGTCGGCCAGGCATATAATTGGCCAGCCCGGGGTCTTGAGTGAAATGTGGATTACCTGCTTGGTTCACCAGATTCAGGGGGACACCATGCCATGTTACCAACAATCGCCAAAGACCCATTTCCCTTAGTTACTGTACCAAAAAAATGACCATTAGTGTAATTCTGTTAGCTATGTTAGCAGGAAGCTCTCTCTGTCCAGCTCCAGTCTTATCATTGACGTAACTGCAATGACTTAAAACAGAGGGAACGTTTATGATATGACAGTTGGCCTTGATTCCATTTTAACATCCCTGTTAGTTAAAGAAAGGGCTTGCAAGACAGGGATGTCCTTTGTTTGGCTATTTAATTTCAATAGCCAACAATTACTCTCCTTTAATAAATAGGATTGAATCTGATGTTCAGAGATGGAGATCCCTCCCTATTTCTGTGTAAGGTAGGGTCAACATAATCACAATTAATATAGTAGGTTGACCTGCTCTCCAACTTTATTTGGAATGGAAAGACCTCAAGAGTCGAATTGACTGTTTTACACTTCCCCTATAAAGGTGGAAGTCTTGGACTACCTCATATTAAGATGTGTTACTGGGATCCAAAACTGCTTTCACTTAAATAATGGACAGCAGACTATCCTTGTGCATGGAGGACTATTGAAGCCACAAATGTAATACCGTATGATCCAAAATATATTCACTACATCGGGTCCAAGGCGTTGCAGCAGAAAAAAACTGACAAACCAATGATTCTCAATTCCATTCGTATTTGGGAAAGTGTAAATAAATTCACGAGGTGGAAAGAACCAATATCGCCAGCCACCCCTATTTGGAATATCCCCACCTTACCTCCAGAGTTGAATCATCACACCTTTAAGTCCTTGTTCCAAAGTGGCATCATGCATTTTGAACATGTGCACTAACTGGATCTTTACTGTTATTCAATCAAATACAAGAAAGATTTGGATTATCCAAGGCTGATTTCTTTAAGTTCTTACAACTCAGAAATCTTATTAAATCGCTTCAACCGAATCTGGATTAACCTAAACCTTCTAGCATAGAAAGAATACTGAAAGAAGCTGCTATGCCAAAGAAGATGATTGCCAAGTTATATCAACGGTTGATTGAAACTCTACCTGATAGCTCACAACCTATAAGGAAAAAATGGGAAACAGAACTAAAGGAAGAAATGGAGGAGAACCATTGGTCACAGATATGTGAAAATGTTCAAACCTGCTCCTACAACCTAAGACAAACTACTGCAATTGAATATAATTCATAGGACTTACTACACTCCTGCAAGAACGCATGTAATGCATCCAGAAATGTCTCTGTTGTAGATGCAAAAAGTACAAAGGAACCCTATAAAGCCCCACAGTGGAGGTGTCATAATACCCATAAAACCTAGTGGTCAAACAGGGAAATGGTTCCAATTGTTTTTCCACCATTCATTTTTCCCATAGGGAATTTTAGAAACACTTAAAATAAAGGTCGTGTTTTGTGTAGGCTTACCCTGGCGTGATATTTTGATAACCATGGAAATCTCTCTCGGACAAGGTGACTTTAATCAATATATTCGGCTGTATTTACTCTCAGATTCTAAAATGCTAATAAGCATCAAAGTAGACATCATGCAAAACTACAAATCCCTGCAAGCACCTACAAGTCATCTCTAGCTGATACCTTTGCTAACAGGTATTGTGTAAATTTAAACAAGACAGTTCACAGAATTGACAATTTAAAGAAATGTAGCCTATTTATTAATTAATACATTTAGCTAATATTAGATAGTTTACCCAGAGATTCTTACCTTTGCCTGGATTCGGCAGTCTCGTCCAGAACGTCATGGCATTTGTAGTTCCTTATGTTAGCCACATTAGCAGATAATTAGCATTTCATTTTGGAGCGGTAAATACAGGCAAATATATTGATAAAAGTCACCTTGTCCTAGAGAGATTTACACCGTTATCAAAACGTCACGGCAGGGTAAGCCTACACAAAACACAGCCCTTATTTTAAGTGTATCTAAAATCACATATGGGAAAAATGAACTTTGGAAAAACTATTGGAACCATTTTGTCAGGCCCTGGCTGAGGACAGGCCTCTTGACTCCTCTATGGGAGTTGAGTTCCAGCCAACTCTATGTTGATTATCGTTAATCCCCAATTAGAGGCAGCTGCCTTGAGTTGTCTCTAATTGGGGATTCCATTTATGTTCCAGGTGTGTCCACCTTCAGTGTGGATTCTTGTGTGTGTTCTCTAGGAGCATACCAGTTCATGTCGCAGTCCTTTTGTTTTGCACCATTTATTTTGAGTTAATAAAAGATGTCAACTCGCTATTCTCTCTCTGCGCCCTGTTCCTTCTATTCGCCTCATGACAGAAGAATCCACCACTCTGGGAACATTTGAGTACGGAGAGAGGAGGATTACTGCCTTCAAGGGAAGTTGGATCTCGACGAGGAGCACCTCCAATCCATCTTCCCACTCCCCGAAGAGGAGTCCGGGCAGCAACACCGCCGAAAAGCTACAAGGCGGCGATCAAAAAAGCAAGGCCATCAACCAGCCCCGATTCAACCCCAGACCATGGTTGGAGAGGGGTTATGGGGTTGGTCAGGAAGGCTGGAAGAAGAACCCCTGCTTCTCTCTTCGTGGGGGTTCGAAGGAGAGGATGAGTTCCGGTATGGCTATCGCTGGGGAGGAGTCGAGGAGCCCATGTATCCTTCATCTGAGGGACGACGTAACGAGCCGCGTCGGTATCGGGAGGAAGAGGAGAGCCCACCACTTCGGCTTCCAATGGTAGATAATAGAGAGACCCCTGAGGTATTTTTCGTGTTGGAGAGCCTGTTGGAGAGCCTGGATGGCTCTTCCCCCCAAGACGCAGCCGGACCCGTTCCTTCAGAGGAGGAGGAGGAGGACTTCGGTCGCAGATTGGCACTCGTAAAGGAGCGGCTGGCTCCTCTTTTTCAAGAACGGGAGACGGAGAAGGCTTCTGAGCCTGTGACTGCTGCGCCACCCCAAACTCCGTGTCCGGTGAGGTGTTCTGCTCCTCCGGGATCGGCGGCCACTCCAGCTCCAAGGCCGGATTCCGGACGGCGTTTAGTCCAGCTCTGGGGTTAGAGCTTCCCTCTGCGCCGGTGCCCAGGACGGGCACGGTGTTCAGTCCCGTTGGGGAGTCAGAGCTCCTCAGCGTTCCGGTGCCCATTCCGGGGCCGGCAGCCAGCCCAGCCACATGGCTGGAGAACCACTCTGCGTCGGTGTCCAGGACCGGCACGGCGTTCAGTACAGCTGGGGAGTCGGAGCTAACCTGACACCTCGTCCTGTTCTGGGAGTGAATCTTCCTGAACCAACGCCCGATCCGGATCCGGGGTCGGAACCTCCTGATCCGGTGCCCAGTCATGCGCCGGAGGTGGAGCCACATGACCTGGCATCCAGTTCTGATACGGGGGCGGAACCTCCTGAACCAGACCTCAGTACCACTCCAAAGTTGGAGGGTTCCTACGCGCCGGGGACCAGTCAGGAGCCGGAGTCCAATACGGCTCGGAGACCAGAGCCACCACCAGCTGCCTTGAGTTGCCTCTAATTGAGGATTCCATTTATGTTCCAGGTGTGGAACATAAATGTGTGTGTTCTCTAGGAGCATACCAGTTCATGTCGCAGTGCTTTTGTTTTGCACCATTTATTTTGAGTTAATAAAAGATGTCAACTCGCTACTCTCTGCGCCCTGTTCCTTCTACTCGCCTCACGACACATTTCCCTGTTTGACCTTTAGGTTTTATGGGTATTATGACTCATACTGTGGTACACTATTACATATGCTGTGGTCCTGTGACAAACTAAGACCATTTTGGGATAATGCATGCGCCAACATTTCATTGTGTCTAGGAATTTATATCCATCCATTTCCACAAATATGTCTGTTGAGAAATGTAAATATTGGTGATCAATATCAGAGAAAGTTTTGTAATCTAGGTCTAATTGCTGAAAATTAAATGTATATTGACACTGTGTGAGATTAAACTTGACTGAGGGCTTGTGTCTCGTGTACACCTGCAACAGACTTCTCTTTCCTCTTCCTGGATACAAAGGGAGAGGTCGCTGGGATACAAACAAGGAAGTCTTCAGCAAGTCCTTCCTGTGTGAGTGGAAAGGTTGTGTGATGGTTGTCTCCACAAGGCCTCAGGATGGGGACACACTGCAGGCCTAGGTTATCTATGTCACTAACAATGCAGTGTGTGTGTGTGTGTGTGTGTGATAATCTAACGTAGTGAAAGGGAGATTATAGTCAGTTGTACAACTGAATGCATTCAACTGAAATGTGTCTTCCACATTTAACCCAACCCCTCTGAATCAGAGAGGAGCGGGGGGGCTGCCCGCGTCATCGGCGCCCGGGGCACAATGGGTTAACTGCCTTGCTCATGGGCAGAACGACAGATTTGTACCTTGTCAGCTCAGGGATTCGATCCAGCAACCTTTCGGCAGGCTACTGTTCCTAAGACATGTGCACTGCATTACTAACTTCACAGTGCAGGTTCTCTGTAACAACAGCAGACCTGCTGTTAGAAAGAAACCATCATTGGGTGGGGTATAGGCAGCACTTCCCCGCAGGAACCAGGAAGAAGGCCACCTTTTGAAGAGCACAAGGCAAGTCATCTAGGAATTCCAACAATGCCCCTCTCTGCATGGAGTAGAGAGGTGCTGGGCTGTGAGCGGCCTAAATAAGCAGAGAAGGAATGTCTGAGCCCCTAGGACCTGGGGTAGGGAGGAAGGGAAGGAGAGGGGGAGGGAGGGAGAAAGATTGGGAGGGTGTAAGGGGCAGGGAGGGTGAGTGGAAGGGAGAGAGAGGGGGAGGGAGTGTGGGATGGAAGGCGCGTGAGAGGGGGTAAGGGGCAGAGAGGGTGAGTGGAAGGGAGAGAGAGGGGGAGGGAGTGTGGTAGGGGTAAGGGGCATAGAGGGTGAGTGGAAGAGAGCGTGGGAGGGAGAGTGGGAGGGAGAGTGGGAGGGGCAGAGAGGGTGAGTGGAAGGGAGAGAGAGGGGGAGGGAGTGTGGGAGGGGTAAGGGGCATAGAAGGTGAGTGGAAGGGAGAGAGAGAGGGGGAGGGAGTGTGGGAGGGAGAGTGGGAGGGGGTAAGTGTAGGGAAGGAAGGGTAGGAGGAAGAAAGAGGTAGGGGAGAGGGAATGTGGCAAGGAAGGATGGTAGGGAGGCTGAGGGGCAGGGAGAGAGAGGGGGAGGGAGGAAGGGGGCAGAGATAGTGGGAGAGTCAGCTGCTATGTTCCCACAGCTGAGCATGGTAGAGGGTAAATAAGCAGCAACCAACCACACCCCTTCTTTTTATCTAACAGCTGATAATACTTTATTTGGAAGACGCTCCCTATATTTGTTAATACTTACTGTAACTATTATGTAATGTTTAACGCTGCAATATGTAACTTTTTGGGTGACCCGACCAAATAACATAGAAATGTGAGTTATAGATCTGTAATTCTCATTGAAAGCAACTCTAAGAAGCAGTAGATCTGTTCAATGTGTGTTATTTCTATGCTTCCCATTCTTTTACTTTCGGTTTTGTACACCAGCTTCAAACACGATATTTGTGGTTATGGAGAAGATATTTCACAGCGGTTTAGATGGTACAATGATTCTCTACACAATGACTGCTTGTTTTGTCACATAAACTGAAATTAGGAGAACTATTTGAATTTTAGCAACCAGGAAATGGCGGAGCGAGTTCTGCATATTGCACATTTAAGGCTGCACTATTCCTTGCCTTAAAGAAGTAGGCGGCACCAGAAGGAGTTATACTGAGTATCACTAAATGAAATATTAATTGCAGGGTTTGCAGAGAATACTAAAGAGAAACAAATGCAATTAGCGATACTGAAAGCCAGTTTTAACGGCGACATCTACATCCAAATCAATGTATTTGCAGAGCAGGGAACAGCCAAGCACTTCGAAACAATAGTCTGCACTGGACATAAGAAACAAGATGTCAGACTCAAACAGTAAGGCTTTAGTTTGGACAACTGTGGTAAAGCATTGTGCATTGAACATTGTAATAAACTGTCAACCTATGCATGTCATCATGTTGTCTACTACAGTCAAGGTTGGTCTAACATTCTACCACATCCTTCAGCCCTACATCTGCAGAACATGTGACATCATCTGTCGGAGGACAAAGGAGCCTGGTCAGGCTGAATGAGGCCAGTGTGGGTGAGGTCATCAGTCAGAGACAGGGCCCTGGGCACAGTGGGCAGAGGGAGTCAAAGTTACTGTCATTGAACCAGTGTGGGGTGACTCACAGCATGGGCTGATAGATACCCTAGTACATACTACACATCCTGTCCTCTCCTGTCCTTTCTGACCTCTCCTGTCCTCTCCTGTTCTGTCCTCTCCTGTTCTGTCCTCTCCTGTTCTGTCCTCTCCTGTTCTGTCCTGTCCTCTCCTGTTCTGTCCTGTCCTCTCCTCCTGTTCTGTCCTCTCCTGTTCTGTTCTGTCCTGTCCTTTCCTGTCTTCTCCAGTCCTCTCCTGTTCTGTCCTCTCCTGTTCTGTCCTTTCCTGTCCTCTCCTGTTCTGTCCTCTCCTGTCCTATCCTCTCCTGTTCTGTCCTCTCCCGTCCTGTCCTCTCCTGTCCTCTGACCAGGGCCATCTGTGGGTATGCTCTGTGACAACCACTCTCACCACAAACAAACAACTAGATAACAGCCCTCGTAAAAAAGCCTTACTGAAGTACAGGGTTGGGGTAGATTACATTTAAATTCCAGTCGATTCAGGAAGTAGGCCTATACTGAAATTGAAATTAGGTTTACTTTCTTAATTGACTGGAATTTAAATGGGATTGACCCCAACCCTGCTGGACTAACACAACATAACAAGGTGGGATGGGCCGTCAGTCAATGACAGGAAATACATTACAATTCCATTCAAATGCCATTTTATGAATTTCAATAATTTGATTAAGTGAAATTTACTTGGGACTGCTTTACATTGACTACTTTCATATGTCACACATCTGTCAACAACAACAACACATCACCGATCTAGATCAGTACTAGTTCACCAATAACCATAGTAACAATGCCTTCCCGCTGGCACTAATAACCCTGGTAACAATGCCTTCCCCTTGGCACTAATAACCCTGGTAACAATGCCTTCCCCTTGGCACTAATAACCCTGGTAACAATGCCTTCCCCCTGGCACTAATAACCCTGGTAACAATGCCTTCCCCTTGGCACTAATAACCCTGGTAACAATGCCTTCCCCCTGGCACTAATAACCCTGGTAACAATGCCTTCCCCCTGGCACCAATAACCATAGTAACAATGCCTTCCCCTTGGCACCAATAACCATAGTAACAATGCCTTCCCCTTGGCACTAATAACCATAGTAACAATGCCTTCCCCCTGGCACTAATAACCCTGGTAACAATGCCTTCCCCCTGGCACCAATATCCATAGTAAAAATGCCTTCCCCTTGGCACTAATAACCCTGGTAGCAATGCCTTCCCACTGGCACTAATAACCCTGGTAACAATGCCTTCCCCCTGGCACCAATAACCATAGTAACAATGCCTTCCCCTTGGCACTAATAACCCTGGTAGCAATGCCTTCCCCCTGGCACTAATAACACTGGTAACAATGCCTTCCCCCTGGCACCAATAACCATGGTAACAATGCCTTCCCCTGGCACCAATAACCATGGTAACAATGCCTTCCCCCTGGCACCAATAACCATGGTAACGATGCCTTCCCCCTGGCTAAAAATAACCCTGGTAACAATGCCTTCCCCCTGGCACCAATAACCATGGTAACACTGCCTTCGCCCTGGCACCAATAACCATGGTAACACTGCCTTCCCCCTCGCACCAATAACCATGGTAACACTGCCTTCGCCCTGGCACCAATAACAATGGAAACAATGCATTTTGTTGACATGCAACCCTGGTATGTTGTTGACGTTTAAAAACCAGGCCAGCCAGCCAGGCAGGCAGCCTTAGATAAGAGCTCTAGAAACCACCTGTTTATACTAGTTAATGATCAGCCAGAGTGAAACCAGGTAGAATGAACAAACAGCAACTATGAGCTCCACACACAGCCATACTACCCGCCTGTTAGCAACTGTAGCCATAGCTAGCAGCTATAAAGCTAGCCTGAGGAGTCAACAGGCTGAAACTGGAGTAGGGCATGGGTTCAAAGTCACTAGTTGGATTTTCCTAAGCGTGGCCAACATTTTATGATCAGACAATTCTCGGTTGTCTGATAATTGAGAGAAGGTTGATGCGAGAGACAGGAAATGAGAGTAACTGCACAAGAGGACGATGTTGGAATCGATCGATGGCCAGTCAATGTGTCACAGCTAATACAATACTCACTGTATTGACTGATACCCTTTGACATACAGGGGCACAGTCAGATACATGCAAACATACATACACATACACTTAAACCAAGCCCCCACTATGGAATGATGTGGTATCTGTAAGTGTGTCATGTTTCTTGACATCTTCTGTCATAAAAAGCGTGACATGATGACACTGCTCCTGGAATTTCAACTCATAAAGTCAAAGCAGGGAACTGAAAGCTTGCATTCCAAAGTCCGTTTTGAGTACCATTTTGAAGTAGAACTTACCTCAAGTAAAGAAAACATTGTAACTGACTGAGGTATTGTGCAATTCTAACAGTCAAAAATCGAACATTTATTAATGTGTAATAACTGATTAGAGAGAGAGGTTAAATAAAGGCCATAACCTTTACATGTATTAATGTGTAATAACTGATTAGGGAGAGAGGTTAAATAAAGGCCATAACCTTTACATGTATTAATGTGTAATAACTGATTAGAGAGAGAGGTTAAATAAAGGCCATAACCTTTACATGTATTAATGTGTAATAACTGATTAGAGAGAGAGGTTAAATAAAGGCCATAACCTTTATTTAACTAGGCAAGTCAGTTAAGAACAAATTCTTGTTTACGATAACGGCCTACCTACAGGGTCAGCCCCTGGAGCAAATAAGGGTTAAGTGCCTTGCTCAAGGACACATCAACAGGTTTTTCACCTTGTCGGCTGGGGTATTCCAACCAGCGACCTTTCGGTTACTGGCCCAACGCTCTAACCTCTAGGCTACCTGCCGCCCTAATTTGTCACAGTAACTTATCATGTTCAACCTGACAAAGACCCATAGTAAATTAAATATTACTGGGAGCATCTAAAACACATACATTCTGCTCATACTTACTGTGTATTCATACCATTATCGGTTTTCTTTACTCCAAAGAGGAACCACAATGGAAATACAGTGCCTTCAGAAAGTATTCAGACCCCTTCCCTTTTTCCACATTTTGTTACGTTACAGCCTTATTCTAAAATTGATTAAATAAAAACACATTCTCATCAATCTACACACAACACCTCACAATTACAGAGCAAAAACAGGTTTTCAGAATTTTTGCTAATTTATTAAAGATAAAAAACAGAAATACCTTATTTACATAAGTATTCACACCATTTGCCATGAGACTCGAAATTGAGCTCAGGTGCATCCTGTTACCATTGATCATCCTTGAGATGTTTCTACAACTTGACTGTGTCACACCCTGAGATGTTTCACCTGTTGTCTTGTCTCCGCCCCCACCAGGTGTTCCCTATTCACCATTAGTCCTCTGTGTATTTAATCCCTGTTCTGTCAGTTGCCTGATCGTCTTGTCCTGTACAGTCGTTTCCAGCATTCCATGTTTCCAGTGTTTTTCCCCGTTACCCGTGTTCAGTTCTGTGTTTTCCCCGGTGTCGATATCTGCCTGTACTACCCGACTACGAGCCTGCCTACTCCTGTTTACCTCAGCCCTTCTGCCTCGACTATCGCCTTCTGCCTGTCCACCGACCAACGAGCCTGCCTACCCCAGTGTACCTCTGCCGTGTTATCCTGTTGCCAATCTTTGCCTGTCCTCCGATTACGAGACTGTCTACTCATTAAATATATCGTTTATTGGAATCTATCCTGCCTCTGTGTCCGCATTTGGGTCCACCTGCCTGCCTTGTGTCAGATTGGAGTCCACCTGTGGTAAATTCAATTGATTGGACATGATTTGGAAAGGCACACACCTGTCTGTATAAGGTCCCACAGTTGACAGTGCATGTCAGAGCAAAAATCAAGCCATGAGGTTGAAGGAATTGCTCAGAGACAGGATTGTGTCGAGGCACAGATCTGGGGAAGGGTACCAATAAATGTCTACAGCATTGAAGGTCCCCAAGAGCACAGTGGCCTCCATCATTCTTAAATGGAAGAAATTAGGGTTACCAAGAACCCGATGGTCACTCTGACAGAGCTCCAAAGATCCTCTGTGGAGATGTGAGAACCTTCCAGAAGGACAACCATCTCTGCAGCACTACATCAATCAGGTCTTTATGGTAGAGTGGCCAGACTTGTAGTGTCATACCCAAGAAAATTCAAGGCTGTAATCGCTGCCAAAGGTGCTTCAACAATGTACTGAGTAAAGGGTCTGAATACTTATGTAAATGTGACATTTCTAAAAACCTGAATTTGCATTGTCATTATGGGGTATTGTGTCATTATGGGGTATTGTGTCATTATGGGGTATTGTGTCATTATGGGGTATTGTGTCATTATGGGGTATTGGGTCATTATGGGGTATTGTGTCATTATGGGGTGTTGTGTCATTATGGGGTGTTGTGTCATTATGGGGTGTTGTGTCATTATGGGGTATTGTGTCATTGTGGGGTATTGTGTCATTGTGGGGTATTGTGTCATTGTGGGGTATTGTGTCATTGTGGGGTATTGTGTCATTGTGGGGTATTGTGTCATTGTGGGGTATTGTGTCATTGTGGGGTATTGTGTCATTGTGGGGTATTGTGTCATTGTGGGGTATTGTGTCATTATGGGGTATTGTGTCATTATGGGGTATTGTGTCATTATGGGGTATTGTGTCATTATGGGGTAATGTGTCATTATGGGGTAATGTGTCATTATGGGGTAATGTGTCATTATGGGGTATTGTGTCATTATGGGGTATTGTGTCATTATGGGGTATTGTGTCATTATGGGGTATTGTGTCACTATGTATTGTGATATCCCTGTAACATGTATTGTGATATCCCTGTAACATGTATTGTGATATCCATGTAAAATGTATTGTGATATCCCTGTAACATGTATTGTGATATCCCTGTAACATGTATTGTGATATCCCTGTCACATGTATTGTGATATCCCTGTCACATGTATTGCGATATCCTTGTTACATGTATTGTGATAGCCCTGTTACATGTATTGTGATATCCTTGTCACATGTATTGTGATATCCCTACCACATGTATTGTGATATCCTTGTCACATTTGTGATATCCCGTCACATGTATTGTGATATCCATTTCACATGTATTGTGATATCCTTGTCACATTTGTGATATCCCGTCACATTTATTGTGATATCCATTTCACATTTATTGTGATATCCCCATCACATTTATTGTGATATCCCCATCACATTTAAAGTCAATCAATCAAGAGGATGAGGATGATATTCATACCAGTATGAGTTTTCCTTACCCAGTCCTTCACATCTCTTCCTTCAGAAACTAGGCCTCCAGTCTCAGGGGGCTGTTCCCAGTAGATGTTGGGCTTGCCATAGCGCCAGATCTTGCCTCTGGTTTTGTGTGAAAAGAAAGCAGCCACGGCCAACGCAGCGGTAACCAGGAACCCACACACCATGGCTACACCCTGAAGGAGACATATCAACATCAAGGAGTTTATGTAAGTAAATTATTACGCAAACGATCTGAAATACTAGATTGTTATTTAAGGCTTAAAGGGCTAAAAATACACAGTATAAGTGTTAAAGACAAACGTGTAATCATAGACCAATTCTACATCTTCAGAGCACCAACAACACAACAATCAAATGATACATTACATAGGTAGTATAACTGCTGTTCTACCTCTTGTGGGTCCACGTAGCAGTAGTGATAGAGGTACTGGTTATACATGCCGAAACCCCCCACTCCTCCTGTATTAGAATAGCTGCTTCCGTAAAGGTTCTGGCACATCAACAGCATGGGGTTGTACATCATGTTCTGAGAGCTCTGGGCCATAGGGTTCACACCCACGATGTACACAATGGTGATGATGCCCTGGATGACAGCCATGATGACACTAACCACCAGAACCACCAGGAAGAACTTCCTGCTCCTGAACGTGGTCGATTTAGAGAAACTGGCCATGAAGAATCCCAGCGCCACAAAGAAGTTGATGGCTGCCATCGCTATCATGGTGGTTTTGGCCGAATAAGGTGTTGGGTAGGAGTTACCATAGTAACCATAGTTACCATAGCCTCCTCCATAGCCTCCTCCATAGCCAGAGCCGTAGCTGGAGCCATAACCGCCTCCCATTCCCCCATAACCGCCGCCGTAGCCCATCCCTCCGCCGTAGGAGCCCATCCCCCCCATCCCGTACTGCATGTCCCAGACCAGGGTGGAGGCCACACAGGCAAAGATCCCCACACAGAGCACTATGATGGTGCCAAACATGGCCTTGACGATGCCAGGAGGAGATATCCACTTGTAGAAGTGTTGGGGCTTCTCTTCCATGTAGTAGGATTCCGGTGGGGGTGGGTAGGTGTCAAACTCACTCCTGGGCGGGTGGTAGCTTTGTGGGGGACCGTAGCCATTGGAGGCCGGGCTGTATGGAGGACTGTAGACGGGAGGGCTGTCGTAACGCTGCTTCTCAAACATCTCTCAAAGATGGCAGGGACCTACAGAGACAAAATATATGCTGGTAGACAATGAGCACAACAGCACTGAGATGTAGCTTTGATGAGGTGTGAGGTGTGGCAATGTACAGGATTACACTTGACCTTGCTAATCTCAAGCTTTACACTAATAGAATGAATCTACATGATTACACTTGGCAAGCTTTACAGTAATATAATTAAATAAATATGTTAGTGCATTGCTATTATACAGTTGAAGTCGGAGGTTTACATACACTTAGGTTGAAGTCATTAAAACCCATTTTTCAACCACTCCACAGTTTTCATGTTAACAAACTATAGTTTTGGCAAGTCGGTTAGGACATCTACTTTGTGCATGACACAAGTAATTCTTCCAACAATTGTTTAAAGACAGATTATTTCACTTATAATTCACTATATCACAATTCCAGTGGGTCAGAAGTTTACATACACTAAGTTGACTGTGCCTTTTAACAGCTTGGAAAATTCCAGAAAATGATGTCATGGCTTTAGAAGCTTCTGATAGGTTAATTGACATAATTTGAGTCAATTGGAGGTGTACCTGTGGATGTATTTCAAGGCCTACCTTCAAACTCAGTGCATCTTTGCTCGACATCATGGGAAAATCTAAAGAAATCAGCGAAGACCTCAGAAAATAAATTGTAGACTTGGTTCATCCTTGGGAGCAATTTCCAAACGCCTGAAGGTACCACATTCATCTGTACAAACAATAGTACGTAAGTATAAACACCATGGGACCATGCAGCCATCATACCGCTCAGGGAGACGCGTTCTGTCTCCTAGAGATGAACGTACTTTGGTGCGAAAAGTGCAAATCAATCCCAGAACAACAGCAAAGGACCTTGTGAAGATGCTGGAGGAAACAGGTACAAAAGTATCCATATCCACAGTAAAACGAGTCCTATGTAGACATAACCTGAAAGGCCGCTCAGCAAGGAAGAAGCCACTGCTCCAAAACCGCCATACGGTTTGCAACTGCACATGGGGACAAAGATTGCACTTTTTTGGAGAAATGTCCTCTGGTCTGATGAAACAAAAATAGAACTGTTTGGCCATAATGACCATTGTTATGTTCGGAGGGAAAAGGGGGAGGCTTGCAAGCCAAAGAACACCATCCCAACCGTGAAGAACAGGGGTGGCAGCATCATGTTGTGGGGGTGCTAAGCTGCAGGAGGGTCTGGTGCACTTCACAAAATAGATGGCATCATGAGGAAGGAAAATTATGTGGATATATTGAAGCAACTTCTCAAGACATCAGTCAGGAAGTTAAAGCTTGGTCGCAAATGGGTCTTCCAAATGGACAATGACCCCAAGCATACTTCCAAAGTTGTGGCAAAATGGCTTAAGGACAACAAAGTCAAGGTATTGGAGTGGCCATCACAAAGCCCGTTGTGGGCAGAACTGAAAAAGCTGTGCGAGCAAGGAGGCCTACAAACCTGACTCAGTTACACCAGTTCTGTCAGGAGGAATGGGCCAAAATTCACCCAACTTATTGTGGAAGGCAACCCGAAACGTTTGACCCAAGTTAAACAATTTAAAGGCAATGCTACCAAATACTAATTGAGTGTATGTAAACTTCTGACCCACTGGGAATGTGATGAAAGAAATAAAAACTGAAATAAATAATTATCTCTACTATTATTGTGACATTCTAAAATAAAGTGGTGATCCTAACTGACCTAAGACAGGGCATTTTTACTAGGATTAAATGTCAGGAATTGAGTTTAAGGTGTATGTAAACTTCCGACTTCAACTGTATTCCTATTAGACGTTCCTTATTTGACTGGTCCCAACATGTATGACTTATAAAACAGATGTGATTGATGATTGATTGTACATTTCCAGACAGCAGTTCAGTGTCTATTCTACTTTATGAACAGTACCAACGTAAAGTTATTTAGAGGGGGTGCACCAGGCCATCATTTCCAACATAAAGACTTTACAGATGACCTTAGCTTTGAGTTCTATCTACCAGCAAAGTCAGAACCAGCATGGCTACGTTGGTACCAGGAACCAGAGTTCAGACAGCAGCCCAACCCAGCACAATGCTGCTTTTCACCCGGCCCCATGGGCAGAGGGAGTCTACTTCAATCCCTCATATTGTCCTGCTGCCTTTGAACACTTCATAGCCAATCCTGGGCCAAATTTGGTTTTGTTTTGAATTCAGGCCACACGTAACTGCTAGTCCACAGTATAAACATACTTAACAATGGCTATTATTTCACAATAGTCAACAGGCAAGAGGTTGGCATTAACAACAAGCTGATTTAATTCTAGAAGAAAATATATTTTAAACATTTTACATTTGAGAAGTGCAGATGTATTTTATTGCTGATGCTGAGGAGGCCATGTCAGTCTTTGACATCAATAGACTGCATTGTTCCATATTTTTATCATGGCACATTGTAGCACTGTGCAAGAACAGTGTGTGGCTAAATGCATTAGATAACAGTAGTACAAGACATTATCAGGTGGCTGCCTGTCTTCCTCCCTGCCTGTCTTCCTCCCTGCCTGTCTTCCTCCCTGCCTGTCTTCCTCCCTGCCTGTCTTCCTGCCTGCCTGCCTTCCTGCCTGCCTGTCTTCCTCCCTGCCTGTCTTCCTGCCTGCCTGCCTTCCTGCCTGCCTTCCTGCCTGTCTTCCTCCCTGCCTGTCTTCCTCCCTGCCTGTCTTCCTCCCTGCCTGTCTTCCTGCCTGCCTTCCTGCCTGCCTGTCTTCCTCCCTGCCTGTCTTCGTCCCTGCCTGTCTTCCTGCCTGCCTGTCTTCCTGCCTGCCTGTCTTCGTCCCTGCCTGTCTTCCTGCCTGCCTGTCTTCCTGCCTGCCTTCCTCCCTGCCTGTCTTCCTCCCTGCCTGTCTTCGTCCCTGCCTGTCTTCCTCCCTGCCAGTTTTCCTGCCTGCAAAGAACCCCCTGTTTTCTTACAGTCACACTAACAGACACACTGTGAATGGCCCAAAGCTTTACATCATGCAGGACAAACAAAACAGACAGGCCTGGCTCAACCCAGTACAGCCATTACTTCTCTCTCTTTATGACTCAGTTCAATAGGGGTCTCGCCTGACTGAGCCCCTCCTCTCAGACACCTTCCCCTCCTCCTCTCCCCCCCTTCCTCCCAAACCCCCCTTCCCCCACTCCATATCCTTCATTCCATCTTCCCTCACCCCCTCTCACTCCTCCCTCCCTTCCTCGCTCCCTAACTTATTGTCTTTGTTTTTGGAGGGTGAGGGGAAAAGTCAAGACTGATAGGTGCAGGAATTATGGTTGCCATGGTATTTAGGAAGGAAAGAACTGGCCCCATTAAAGAAAAGATCCAACAAGAGCTCTCCTGTGTGGATACTGTGGGAGGGAGGGAGGGGTACATTTGGGCAAGAGGATCAGGTGTCTTCTGAAGGGGGTTCCACCTTTGTTTATCAATAGCCTGCCTAGTAGCTTCCATCATCATCACAGCATATTGGAAATAACTCCCTCTGCAGTGTGTAAAGTCTAGACACCTGGGTTCATTACACCTTTCCAGGACTCTGCTCTGCATGTACGTGGTGATACTGCCTCACCAAAAGAAACACCTCAGACTGGACATTTTTAGCCACCCCTATGTTAGAGAGTTTTAAGGCAAACCTTAAGAAATGGTTAAAGGGCAAAATGCTTTAAAGCTAAAGTCCTTAATTAAAACAATAACAAAGCGGCCACCCCACCTCTGTTTTGATAAAAAGCTGAGGGATGGACCTGGAGAAATAGACAGAGCTATGGATGCAAAGACTGACCATCCATGATATCAAAATGATAGTTTTAACCTTGTTTTGAGGGTATACAGTGCTTGTTTACAGCTTAATTTCCATCCCTGGTATTGTGTTTTTAAATGGTCAAATAAAAAAAATAAAAAAATACAATACAGTTAAACAGCAGCCTACAGTTCAGAGCTCCATGTAAATGTTGCCTCTATGAAACAGACAACGGTCTTTCAACCAAACAACACAGTGATAGAGGAGGCTGTTTAGCTGGGGTCAAAGATCAGCCACCCACTACTCACTGAGCTGCTGTCATACAGCGCAGACAGCCACACATTCAATCATCTCTGGTTGATAACAGAATTCCAACCATGAATCACATGCCTCACATCTGTCAAAAACTATTATCCACCCGCCTAATGTAGGCTAAGGCTGGGGCACAGCTAGTGGTAGGCTACTCTAGTTACATGGCTATTCAAAACACTCTAGAGAAGAGCACTCTAATAAATCAAAATTAAGGATAAAGCAGTACAAGCAAATAATACGTCAATCTCTAAATACAGGGCTAGATAGACTAGAGCAAAATAACTTAATGTTTCCTACTTAGAGAACACAAATGGGCATAAAGCCAATGTATCTCAACGTTTTAGCCTGAGATAATAGTCTATCAAATAAATTTCCCCTTGGGGATCAATAAAGTATCTATCTATCTATCTATCTATCTATCTATCTATCTATCTATCTATCTATCTATCTATCTATCTATCTATCTGATTGTATGTAAGACAAATATATATATTTAAGAGGCAACCATGTCAACCACTAGGCATGTTTTCCTAATACAGGATGTCAAATTGAAATAACAAGAGAAAAGCTACTAACAATGCAAGCGGAAACCCTCACAGGCCCCACTTGTGAGAGCCCCCTTCAAGCCCCACGAGGGCACTTCACGTCTCTCAGAGCAAGCACAATTGCAAGCTTGTGTGAGAGAAAGAAAACCCTGATTTTAGAGTAACTGATACTAATTATAAAACACAAAAAACGTTGCCTAAAACATTTAAAAGCAAAATAATAACCAATTTAAATGGGTAGACTTCATGTTAATATTTAGTTTGAGGCCTTTTCTTACTTAAATAACCAACACATCATCAAGCTTTGATTATTTTAATCAGCTGTATAGTGCTAGGGTAAAAACCAAAACGTGCACACAGTGGGGGCCCCAGGACCGAGTTTGGGAAACCTTGGTCTAGAAGACATGGTGTTCAATATGTAGCCAATTGAACACCATGTTTTCTAAACTGTTGACTTTGAACCCATGTAGTGTACAGGTCGTTGGGAAAAGTCCTCAAACTAAATGTTAAAATGAAGTCTACCCATTTAAATAGGTTATTATTTCGATTTCTAACGGTTTAAAGTCGACTTAACGCCCATTTCACTTACCTGAAAGTAGAATAAAAAAAAAACAGACGCGTTGTCGCTTAAGGCAGTGCCGAAAGCACCGTAGTTTTGTGTTTTCTTTGTATCCGTGAAGATGTAGACGAGAGAGGTTGAAATAAACTCGGCAACGAAATTAACCTCTTTATTAGTGACCTGCTTTAGATGTGGTGGCTCCCTCTTTCGTCCCGTCCCACGCGCAGAGACGGTTCTGTGTCTGAACAAGTGCTTTGTTGTGCTTTCCAAGGACATTGGTTGACTGCCCAACCCTGCGCTGTCTGGAAGTAGGTATGATTTGTAGACTAGTCGACTACAGTGTGATACTTGATAGAAAAAGTCCATTGGTTGATTGAATTCTGAAAACACTGGTTCTGTGGATTTTCTCATACATTTTTACAGGTATGTAGTCTATTTGTCTATATTAGCATGTAATTACCATGTAACAACCAATAGACCAAATTCCAGTGGCGACCTGTCATTCAGGGCAGGCGGGGCAGAGACCCACCTGTTTTGAGCCCACATGCAAAAATAAATATATATTAAAAGGTTGGGCTTGCCTGTTTTGCATGTTGTTTTGTCATAAAACAAATCTATCATTCTGTCATTAATGGGGACACTATGTCACCGCCAATTTTAAATACTTAGTAAGGGTAGACATCCAAAATTTCAGCCCTTTGTGTCCTGCCATAGAGTTTTATTACAAGTGCCCTTCCAAGAAGGCTCAAGGTCACTGGCCCCAGAAATTACGTCAAATCACGTTATATGTACAGTAGCTTTGATTGGACTGATCATGTCAACATCTTACTTTCACAATCTTACCTAGCAGTCATCATCATGAATAAAGTCTACTGGCAAATCCTTGTCATATAAAGATAAATAATGAAGAGAAATTATAGAATATTTTAGCAATTACATTTACTGTTGATACTTTTTCCACCACTGTTTTTTCACGCTCAATAGTTTCCTGTGTGTATCAAGAATGGTCCACCATCCAAAGGACATCTAGCCAACTGGATATTAGAGTCCACATGGGCCAGCATCCCTGAGGAATGCTTTTGACACCTTGTAGAGTCCATGACCTGATGACTTGAGGCTGTTCTGAAGTTCAAAGGAGGTGGAACTCAATATTAGGAAGGTGTTCCTAATGTTTTGTACACTCATCGATCCTTATCTACTGACCTGCTTTGCCAAATGCATGACATGATCTACATTTCTCTTTTTTACTCTCTCTTTTTATTATATTTTTTGTTCTCAATGGTTGCCTAATTATTTGGATATCCAAGGTGGCCTAGTTAATCATTAATTCCCAGTAGATACTGTACATGTTTTGTTTTTGGTGGATGGCTCCACCTTGCTATAGCTTTTGGGTACTGTAGGAATCTTGACATCACAGTATCACTTGCCTGTTGACACAGTATAATGACACACCAGCATTAAGTAAATAAGAAAATGTACTTATTTTACTGAAATACAATATTCTCATAGACAGTACATTAGCACCAAATATCTTTCTTATGAGGTAAACAGTCACAGACCGTTCCACTAACGGTTTTCTTTTTATTTAAAATAATCTATACCATTATCTGTGGTGCATTAAATTATGTTTTATTGAATGAATGTTTGACAGAACACATTTCTTTCAAAGGGACCTTTCCCCTTTTAATCTGATGGTCCTCAGAGGGTGTGAGTCCACTCTGTAATCACTAGATGGCCATCTGTGGCCCCGCAAACTGGTGTTGTCCCGTCACAGAATTATTAGCTGGATTCTTCCTGGTTAATGTCTGTGTTCTGTGTACTGGTGAGGCTCTGTAATGTACTGTATATCTGTGTTCTGTGTACCAGTTAGATAGATAGATAGATAGATAGATAGATAGATAGATAGATAGATAGATAGATAGATAGATAGATAGATAGATAGATAGATAGATAGATAGATACTTTATTGGTATTGCAAGTTGATATAGATAAATAAGAAGTATTTGCATGGTTAACTATACTATACAGGTCGATGGCAGAGAAATACTTAAATAGCTAAATGTGCGTATGATATAAGTGAGGGTAATAATAGTTTACATAATATACAGTCTGGTTAAATTAACAGGTAAGTGAATATGTGCATGGTTACATTAACTGTACAGGTAAATGAGAGGAAGAGATACTTAAATAGCTAAATGTGTGTATGATATCATTTGGGGTAATAATAGTAATTCCCTTAAAATACAGTCCTTAGTACAGGGTTTAATTACAGACAAATGCACGTATTGCACATTCGATATACTAAAAGCAATGAAAAAAGATACAACTGACAGGATACTAATATGCATTCCTGAGTGAATGACTACGTAAGTTCAGTCCAAAAATGACTTACAATATTGCACGTGATATGATATAACAACTGTACATGAATATGTATATACAGACCTGTCCATGATGGCCAGCAGTTTGGCCAGGATCCATCTCTCCGCCAACTCCTCTAGAGTGTCAAGGCTAATCCCCAGAACAGAGCTAGCCTTCCTGATCAGCTTATTTACCAGAGAAGCATCACCAGCCTTTATATTGGGGCCCCAGCACACCACTGCAAAAGATGGCCACAGACTGGTAGAAGGTATGCAGTAGTTTACTGCACACGTTGAAGGACCTGAGCCTCGGCTCTGGCCCTTTTTGTACAGAGCCCCGGTGTTACCAGCCCATTCCAGCCTGTTGTCCATATGGACTCCCAGGAACGACCCGACCCAACCATTTCCACATCCATCCCCTGTATAGGAACTGCAGTCATTTGGGCCTTGGTTCGCCTGAAGTCCACCACCATCTCCTTTGTTTTGAGCTGAAAGTGGATCTGCTCACACCACAACACAAAGTCATTGATTGTGCTCCTGTACTCCTCCTCCTGCCCACCCCTGATGCACCCTACAATTGCGGAGTCATCAGAGAACTTCTGTAGGTGGCATGCTTCAGAGTTATATCTGAAGTCCGAGGTGTAGAGGGTGAACAGGAAGGGGGACAGGACCGTTCCCCTGTGTTGCTCACTGCCAGTTCTGTGTCTATGTAATGTACTGTACGTCTGTGTTCTGTGTACCGGTGAGTCTCTGTAATGTACTGTATGTCTGTGTCTGAAGCTGATGGCAAACCTAACATCTTCTTCTCTGAGGATAAATGACATTCATTAATTCATTGATGAGGAGCTCAACTGGAGCACACTGAGAGGCTTATGTGAATACTGAAGGAAATGTTACTGCCTACTTGTCTGGCAGTTGCCAAAGGCCATTATCTTTAAGATTGAGTTCATTAGTTATTACTCAGCCCCTTTGTGTATTGTAGTGACAGGGTCACCAGTTGCTGCATATATCCTTAAAGATCCCAAAAGGTTAGTCAGATGTTTTACAATGTAT
Source organism: Thymallus thymallus (assembly GCA_023634145.1). NCBI lineage: Eukaryota > Metazoa > Chordata > Actinopteri > Salmoniformes > Salmonidae > Thymallus > Thymallus thymallus. Next base: position 5,773,607 of record CM042393.1, on the reverse strand, counting down.
ACAGAGTAAGTGGTCTTAAGTTGACTCGTGTCCATATTCCACCAGTATACCATGTTGGGTAACCATGTAGTAGACCTATCATGTGTATATTAGTATAAATATGCAGGCCTCAATCCCTAATGAATTGGAAAGATTGGCACCATCTAATTAGATGGATTTACACTGCACACATTTTTTACATTCATTCAGTTTTGAGGCCAGCAGATTTATGACATTACCATGAGCAGCTGGGTGACTTCTGACACAAAGACAGTGTGAAGCGAAACAGCTGTATAATATATCATACTAGTCCACAGGTGATCAGAGAGACAGCAGGAAATCTGGCATTACTGAACTAGGTGCAGAAATTGGCAGAGTGCTGCTGGAAAGTGTCCCACTGTTGACAGCTGTTGTTCTTGGGAAATTAGAGGAAAACATAGGCAGTTAGAGGAAGACACTGTTTGCAGACATACAGTGGGGAGAACAAGTATTTGATACACTGCCGATTTTGCAGGTTTTCCTACTTACAAAGCATGTAGAGGTCTGTAATTTTTATCATAGGTACACTTCAACTGTGAGAGACGGAATCTAAAATCCAGAAAATCACATTGTATGATTTTTAAATAATTAATTTGCATTTTATTGCATGACATAAGTATTTGATCACCTACCAACCAGTAAGAATTCCGGCTCTCACAGACCTGTTAGTTTTTCTTTAAGAAGCCCTCCTGTTCTCCACTCATTACCTGTATTAACTGCACCTGTTTGAACTCGTTACCTGTATAAAATACACCTGTCCACACACTCAATCAAACAGACTCCAACCTCTCCACAATGGCCAAGACCAGAGAGCTGTGTAAGGACATCAGGGATAAAATTGTAGACCTGCACAAGGCTGGGATGGGCTACAGGACAATAGGCAAGCAGCTTGGTGAGAAGGCAACAACTGTTGGCGCAATTATTAGAAAATGGAAGTTCAAGATGACGGTCAATCTCCCTCGGTCTGGGGCACCATGCAAGATCTCACCTCGTGGGGCATCAATGATCATGAGGAAGGTGAGGGATCAGCCCAGAACTACACGGCAGGACCTGGTCAATGACCTGAAGAGAGCTGGGACCACAGTCTCAAAGAAAACCATTAGTAACACACTACGCCGTCATGGATTAAAATCCTGCAGCGCACGCAAGGTCCCCCTGCTCAAGCCAGCACATGTCCAGGCCCGTCTGAAGTTTGCCAATGACCATCTGGATGATCCAGAGGAGGAATGGGAGAAGGTCATGTGGTCTGATGAGACAAAAATAGAGCTTTTTGGTCTAAACTCCACTCGCCGTGTTTGGAGGAAGAAGAAGGATGAGTACAACCCCAAGAACAACATCCCAACCGTGAAGCATGGAGGTGGAAACATCATTCTTTGGGGATGCTTTTCTGCAAAGGGGACAGGACGACTGCACCGTATTGAGGGGAGGATGGATGGGGCCATGTATTGCGAGATCTTGGCCAACAACCTCCTTCCCTCAGTAAGAGCATTGAAGATGGGTTGTGGCTGGGTCTTCCAGCATGACAACGACCCGAAACACACAGCCAGGGCAACTAAGGAGTGGCTCCGTAAGAAGCATCTCAATGTCCTGGAGTGGCCTAGCCAGTCTCCAGACCTGAACCCAATAGAAAATCTTTGGAGGGAGCTGAAAGTCCATATTGCCCAGCGACAGCCCCGAAACCTGAAGGATCTGGTGAAGGTCTGTATGGGGGAGTGGGCCAAAATCCCTGCTGCAGTGTGTGCAAACCTGGTCAAGAACTACAGGAAATGTATGATCTCTGTAATTGCAAACAAAGGTTTCTGTACCAAATATTAAGTTCTGCTTTTCTGATGTATCAAATACTTATGTCATGCAATAAAATGCAAATTAATTACTTAAAATCATACAATGTGATTTTCTGGATTTTTGTTTTAGATTCCGTCACTCAGTTGAAGAGTACCTATGAAAAAAAATGACAGACTTCTACATGCTTTGTAAGTGGGAAAACCTGCAAAATCAGCAGTGTATCAAATACTTGTTCTCCCCACTGTATGCCCTACTACATAGGCAATTACAGTTGGAGACTGTTTGCAGACATGGGGCCTTGTGAGTGATTTAGGCCAACTGTATAAGACATTGCCTCTATGCACTTTACATTACTAGACATTCTAATCTATAAAAACATACATTTATCTTTCACTTGCAAACTCAGGATTGTGTAATCATGCTCTTTGTTCATGGTTCTATCTATACAATCTGTTTTAAATCAGAGGTGCAACAGCCCCTATGCCACTTTTTTGTGTCTGCAAATTGAGAGGTGCTCCTGAAATATCTCTTTATGATTTATCTTGCAGTGATTCTGCCTGTGGCACTCATGCAAGAAAAGACAGCTCTTCCGAAGGGGGGCGTTTCCTCGGCCTTTGGCGTTGCCCCTGGTGACGCGTCTGACCCAGACAAACCCCTCCGGACCCTGGACGCCCCGTTTCATTTGTCGTCTTGTGTGGCGCTTTGCTACCGCGCAAGGTGTTCGGACGAATTAGCTGTCAATCTCCGACCAAAATCTATTTAGGGTAGGTTGATTAAGGGATCAGTACTGTAGCAGTTTCCAGTGAGATTAAATCAGGATCTGCTGGAGGTTAATGTGATATTGCAAGAGTCCTCGGACTTGATGCCGTTTTCAGGTGCATTTACATTAGCTTGGTAACGCTAACTAGCTATCTACTGTACAATAACATCACAAGCTACCTCCGTGTTTGAGCAGTTTTTCTACACTCACGAAACGGAAGATGTCCGACTCCGACATAATGTCTTCAACCGAAGACAGAGCCAAGGAGATTCTGAAGGGGTTTAAGCTGTATCCTTTTCAATGAACTGAGGTTTGCTTGGTTGTTAAGCTAGCTTGTTGGCTAGTCTTCCGTTAACTTCACTGGCATAGCTGTCCTTACAGTACCACGTCTGCTACCGCGTTACATTAAGTAGGTCGTGGGTGGCTAGTCTAGGTAACCTTAGCGAAGTTAGTTAATATTTTCACTCTGTTGTTGGTTTATTAACTAACTAGCTGGTAACGTTAGTGGGGTTGCTAGTGTCTTTCTTGGCCATGCTCTGAGTCTAACGTTAGCTAACAGTAACAGGCCTAACTAGCTAACTATATACTCCACTCAGATGTGGCGACTAACTTTAGCCAATTAAGTTAGTTTGGATAAGTTGATAAGGAGCAGTCAAATTGGACAATGAGAAGCTATTTAGATGTGCATTTAATTGAACATGCAAACATGGGTTAGGTGTTAGCTGAATGGTTACCGTCGCTGGTTATCTGACTGGTTCTGACTGGCACTAAACTTGGGTAGTCGTTTGCTGATGTTCCCGCTCAGTCTCTGTAGCGTTATCTGTTCATGCAGACTAATGCATTGCCTATTACTTGTGCAAGAGCATCCTTTGCTACAGCATCAGTTTCAAGTTTTCGCGGGTCTTCACACCACGTTGGTTTGGTTCGGTTTTTCCGAACTCTGGTGCGTTTACCCGGGAGCGCACTAAACGATGCAATATGGTTCGATTATATTTATTTAGTCACATGCCCAGGGTCACATATATATATAGTAATTGCAGGGTACTGTGAAATTATTAAGCTCAGAACTGCAACAGTTCAGGTGTGAAATCAACAATACAAAATAATATATACATGTTTACAACTGAGCCAATGATAAATATAAATGCCCATTGGGGTGTGGGCAGGGTAATTGTCTTTTGAGGGGTAGGAAGTACTGGTGGCTATTCAGCGTGATCTACACTGAGTATATATATTTTTTAATTTAACCTATATTTAACTAGGCAAGTCAGTTTTTACAATGACGACGCTGGGCCAGCGTAAAAGAGGGGTCTGGTGGCCCTTTGATTAGCTATTCAGGAGTCTGATGGCTTGGGGGTAGAAACTGTTAAGAAGCCTTTTGGGCCTAGACTTGGCGCTCCTGTACCCGCTTGCCGTGGTGCGGTAGCAGAGAGAACCGTCTATGACTAGGGTGACTGGAGTCTTTGACAATTTGTAGGGCATTCCTCTGACACCGCCTGGTATGGAGGTCTTGGATGGCAGGAAGCTTGGCACCAGTGATGTACTGGGTCGTACACACTACCCTCTGTAATGCCTTGCAGTCGGAGGCTGAGCAGTTGCCATACCAGGCAGTGATGCAACCAGTCAGGATGTTCTCGATGTTGCAGCTGTAGAACTGTTTGAGGATCTGAGGACCCATGCCAAATCTTTAAAGTCTCCTGATGGGGGATAGGCTTTTAAATGGGGTATGGTAGTAGGTGCCAGGCACACCTGTTTGTGTCAAGAACCGCAACCCTCTTTTATTTATTTTTTTATAAAGCGTTTAAAAATATTATATTATTTTCCTGCTTCACAGTTTCCTGTGTACAAAGGACATCCAGCCAACTGGACACAACTGGGGGAAGCATTGGATTCAACATGGTCCAGCATCCCTGTTGAATACTTTCGACACCTTGTAGAGTTCATGCCCTGATGAAATTATGCTGTTCTGAGGGCAAAAGGGGGCATGCAACTCAATATTAGGAAGGTGTTCCTAAATGTTTAATATACTCAGTGTATGTCCATTGTGGTGGGGGCAGGGTAGATGTCTGAGGGGTGGGTGGGGGTTAGGAAGTCCGGGGGAGCAAGTAGCTGACTATTCAGCTGCCTGATGGTCTGGGGGTAGAAGCTATTGGCCAGTCTGTTTCTGTACTGCCCGCGTCTGAATGATGGAAGTAGGGAGAACAGGCCATGGCTTGGTTGGCTGAGTCCCTGATGATCTTGTTGGCCTTCCTGCGACAGCTGGTGCTGCAGCCCCATAGTATGCTCTCGATGGGGTTTCTGTAGAATACTGTGGACAGGCCAAAATTCATCAGCCTCCTGAGCTTGAAGATTCGCTGTCGTGCCTTCTTCACTGAGTCTGTGTGGTTTGACCATTTCAGCTCCTCTGAGATGTGTACGCAGAGGAACTTAAGGTTTGACAGTCTCCACGGCGTCCCGGCTGATGAGGGTGGGTTGTGCCCAGTCTGGTTCCTCCTGAAGTCCACACCTACCTCCTCCCTGTAGGCAGTCTCCTCGTTGTTGGTAATCAAGCCTACTACTGTCGTGTCGTCAACAAACTTGATGATGGAGTTGGAACTGTGTGAGGCCACGCAGTCGTGGGTATACAGGGAGTACAGGAGGGAACTGAGGAAGTACCCTTGTGGGTTTGCTCAAAAAGGGTGGTCTCGGTCTGATTCAATACGTACCATGGTGCGGTTTGCTGCAGCTGAGAATTCGGTCGTGACCAAACACAGATAAAGAACGAGTTGCGTGTTATTATTGGTTGTTTGACTGCAAGCATTTGAAATGTATGCAGCCTCATAACTTGTGATCTCGGAAACATTCTGTGAGTAGCAGTGCATTTATGAGCACATCTGATGCAGGTTAGGGGAGATGGGCGGATATAGGCTGCTAGATATGAATATTCACGTCGTAGTTAGAGCGGCTATTTTTGTGCTCCTCCCGCATGTTGTTGGAAGACCAAAGCAATCATAAAGTGATGCTTTGTGATAATCATGAATGGATTTAACATGAGCATTTTTGTCCAATAAACAAATGACTTGCCTGGATACGTGGTTTTGTTTAGGGATTTGAATGTAACAAATAGTTTAACTCTGATTCGAACTATAGCTGAAATCTGTGTGAACTCTTATTGTCACAAGCACAGTATTCAGCAGGCTGTTGTGGAGCGGGTTGAGAGCTTCAAGTTCCATGGCGTCAACATCACTAAATACTTAACATGGTCCACACAGTCGCGAAGAGGGCACAGCAGCACCTCCTCCCCCTCAGGAGGCTGATAAGATTTGGCATGGGTCCTCGGATCGTCAAAAGTTCTACAGCTGCACCATCGAGAGCATCTTGACTGGCTGCATCACCGCTTGGTACGGCAAATGCACCACCCTTGACTGCAAAGCGCTACAGGGGGTGCAGACAGCCCAGTACATCACTAGAGCCGAGTCCTTGCCATCCAGTACCTCTATATTATGCGATTTCAGAGGAAGGCCTGAAAATATTGCCAAGGACTCCAGCCACCCAAGCCATAGACTGTTCACTCTGCTACTGCCCGGCAAACGGTACCGGAACATCGTCTCTTGGACCAAAAGGCTCAGAGACAACTTCTACCCACAAGCCATAAGACTGCTAAATAGCCAGACTGATATAAGACCGCCTCACTTTTTTCCAAACCTCGAAAAAAATAAAATAATAATAATCAGGTGTTATTTTTTGGTCAATATATGCGGTGCTTTGTTCATAATGCACTAACCGCTCTGCCTTGAGGCTTTCCCAAGTTGATGCCCAAGAGACCAAACGCAAATTCCTACTATTTATGTGTCCAGGTTAAACGTGGGACGTCCCTCGTTATAAACAAACAGTCTGTTAACTTCATGGTTATTGCATCATTTTCAGATCTATTAGAAGTGATTCATAGACGAAACAACGTAATTGAACCAGAGATCAAGGCATTCATCAGCAAAGATGCAGTGCAAGCTGTAGTATTTTGGACAACCAAATTGAAGTCTGTATGCTGATTTGCGATTCATAACATACAGTTTACCGGTACTGCCAGTAGTAGTAGGCCAACCGATAACACCACGACGGAATGCGTTTGAAGTGATGATGCGCCGCCGGGAACAGCTAGCATGTCCAGCAAAGTACATCACCAGTGGCGCACACACTTCACAGCTCCACAATGATGTGACTGACTGTCTCTAAGGTGGGGGCTTTTCCAGACGAGACAGTCGAAGGACGATGCGGTGAGCAAAGTTACTGGGCTTGAATTTAGTCACGCTTGCTCTATATAGATTGATGCTTGTAATTGTTCATGTTATAAACAACATGTTTTGTTTTGATGATGATGGGTTATACTCTATGGCTGGATTTATGTCTTTTTTCCAATGCTAATTTTTTCTAATTTGTCAGACCTAACTTGATTGACAGTCTTTCTACAAGGCCTAGTCTATGAGAGACCTAATCATTTGAATATTGTGTTAAAGCCTATAGGCTATAGAGATACATTCAGGTAATTAACTCATTATTATGTATCAACATTTTAATTACAATTATTTATTGTCAATCATTCTTGAATTTGTTAGGCTATACAATTAAGCAGATTAATGAACTAACTGATAATACATTCATACATTACTTTTTTTTTTTCAAATAATTTTTGAAAGAATATTTCATTCTATTATACATCCTATGTGGATGTTCATTAATGTTAATATGTGTATTAATAATAATAATTATTATTATTATCTGAAAATCAGTCTGAAATTGAATATTTATCCTATTGTTCATGTCCATATAGCCTAGGACAATGTGGTAAAGTACTGAAAATCTGTAAAACAGTGAATACATTTTGGTCTAAATAGTCAATTAATGGTACACAATCTATCTGCACTGAATCTATCTGCACTGATGCACACCCACTAGACTATACACTGATGCACACCCACTAGACTATACACTGATGCACACCCACTAGACTATACACTGATGCACACCCACTAGACTATACACTGATGCACACCCACTAGACTATACACTGATGCACACCCACTAGACTATACACTGATGCACATCCACTAGACTATACACTGATGCACACCCACTAGACTATACACTGATGCACACCCACTAGACTATACACTGATGCACACCCACTAGACTATACACTGATGCACACCCACTAGACTATACACTGATGCACACCCACTAGACTATACACTGATGCACATCCACTAGACTATACACTGATGCACACCCACTAGACTATACACTGATGCACACCCACTAGACTATACACTGATGCACACCCACTAGACTATACACTGATGCACACCCACTAGACTATACACTGATGCACACCCACTAGACTATACACTGATGCACACCCACTAGACTATACACTGATGCACACCCACTAGACTATACACTGATGCACACCCACTAGACTATACACTGATGCACATCCACTAGACTATACACTGATGCACACCCACTAGACTATACACTGATGCACACCCACTAGACTATACACTGATGCACACCCACTAGACTATACACTGATGCACACCCACTAGACTATACACTGATGCACACCCACTAGACTATACACTGATGCACATCCACTAGACTATACACTGATGCACACCCACTAGACTATACACTGATGCACACCCACTAGACTATACACTGATGCACACCCACTAGACTATACACTGATGCACATCCACTAGACTATACACTGATGCACATCCACTAGACTATACACTGATGCACACCCACTAGACTATACACTGATGCACACCCACTAGACTATACACTGATGCACACCCACTAGACTATACACTGATGCACACCCACTAGACTATACACTGATGCACATCCACACCCACTAGACTATACACTGATGCACATCCACTAGACTATACACTGATGCACACCCACTAGACTATACACTGATGCACACCCACTAGACTATACACTGAGTGTACAAAACATTAGGAACTATTTCCTCATTTTGAGTTGCTCCATTTTGCCCTCAGAACAGCCTAAATTCGTCAAGGCATACAAGGTGTCAAGCATTCCACAGGGAGCATGTTTTTAAGAAATGTCCCCCTCTGGGATCAATAAAGTATCCTATCTATCCTATCTCTCTATCATGCTTCCCACAGTTGTGCCAAGATGGCTGGAGTGCTTTTGGTGGTGGATTGTGTATTAGCAGAAAACGGGATCAATCTCTGTGTAAACAAAAAAAAAAGTTTGGAAGACGATCCTAATTGGTTATAATACTCAAATGTATTTTAAAATCGCACACAGAAAAGGTGAAGGATAATTTAGTTGCTAATGGCAGCTTGCAGTACCCTGGTCATCCTTCAACTTGAGTTACTCAATGAGAGGGGGCAGCACTGAGCTAGCCTTCAACGTCTCTTCCTGGAGTAGCTCAAAGTGTGCATGTTACGTCTCCATGAGACGCCATCTTACCGACTAAATTTGGCTTCAATGTGCTATTGAGTCTTCACATAGGAGTGAATCGTGTCACGTGATCAATGGCGTTGTCCATTCATATGAAATATACAAACACACACACACACACACACACACAAACACAGTCATTGATCCTGACTGACCTTACGGATCCTTGAGGCAAATATGTTCAGCATAAGGAAAGACATCTAAATACAAATTTTCAAGTCTCAAGGTCAAACAGGGCAGTGGATATGAGGGTCTAAGTGAGACTGCTTATAACCACTTGAGTTATTTGACCATGTTCAGGGAAAATAACATCTAAGAATAACATTAGGTTTCACTGCTTTGCTTTGCTGTGAAACCTAAATAAGCAATATTAATCACTAATCACATTCACACAAGCCATCATTTATTTGAAGTGTGTGTGTGTGGTAGAAACCTGAGGATGAGCATAGTCTGTGTGTCTAACTTTATTTATCACAGTCAATGCAAGGTGTGTGTCTGACTGGCAGGTTGATCTATACTAAACATGTTGGACATAGCTGGAGCCGTTGGCAGGGCAGAAAGTGAAACAACAGTTTACCCTGATCCTGAAATCCTCTTAACTCAACATTTATAATCATACCATATCTTTAAACCATAATGGAGGAGCGCATTGGAGGAGCTTGTTTGATTACCCTTCTATGTACCTTCCATGGTTAATGTTTTGTGCATCTCTCCTAGCTCGGATAGAAGCCCTTACTCTGCTTTACGTAGGCTAACACAAGCCACCGGTCCCAAAATAGGCCCGATAATGCGGATGAGAATAATCACACCTACACTACTGCCTTCGGCTTCACATGGAAGACTGAAGATCCATCGTTTATTTAATTACACCCTGTACATTAAACATGACTTGGTAGCACTGAGAGTAGGCCTATTCAGCATTGAATAGGTAAGGGATCCTGACTGCTTTAGAAGGCTGTGTATTCGTGACCTTCAAGGCAGGCTTCATTTTCTAGGCTTCTCATTCTTAAATCCTTGATTTGCAAGGACAGGGATTTGCTGCCTTATGGTCCTCCTAACAGGCCTGGTGACTGAGTTTAGCGCGCTACCAGGCACTGCATGGAGCCACGACTGGCCGCATACCCCTAGTGTACCACAGTATAAGTCATAATACTCATAAAACCTAGCAGTCAAACACAGAAATGGTTCCAATTGTTTTTCCACCATTCATTTTTTCCCCATAGGGGATTTTAGGAACATTTCAGTTGAAGGCTGTGTTTCGTGTAGGCTTACCCTTGCGTGACGTTTTGATAACTTCGAATCTCTCTCGGACAAGGTGACAATTTTTATCAATATATTTGCCTGTATTTACTGTGGCCATCATACAGAACTATAAATGCCCGTCTCAAACGTCACGTCATTCACCAGGGCCATGATGATATGGATGAGACTGCCAAATTGAGGCAAAGGTAAGAATCTCTGTATTGTGATTTTAATAAATTGGTTATATTTGTTTAAATTGACAATTTTGTGAACTGTCTTGGGCAGGTTTCAATTTACACTACCTGTTATCAATCAAGCCAACTAGCTCATGGATAGCTAGCTAGCTGGCTATATCGCTACATTGGAGGTATATTTTTCTAGCAATTTAAATGCATGAGAAATTCATAAAAACCAGTTTCTTTGGCTTTTATAAACCAACTGTCTAGCTTGCTAGTTAACTAGCCAGCTAACTTAGATGGTGAAGCTAGGCGTTTTTGATAATGTTTGTTTGCATCTGGGTGAGTGTTGCCAACGTCAAGTAGCCTACTACTTGACTTGTAGCTACCCTAGCTAGCTGTATTATTTTGATCTGGCTTTTTGAGAGGTTTCAGAGAGCCTGATTAGCATCTCTTGAGTCAACAGTGTGCTTACTTTACTGCAGGAAGACATTGAGCTGTTTGCCGTTACCCTCTGGACCCTTAGGGTGTCAGGTAACCTAGCGGTTAGAGCGTTGACCCTGTAGGTAGGCCGTCATTGTAAATAAGAATTTGTTCTTGACTGACTTTCATTAGTATAGTTATTAAGCAAGGTTATGGAACCTTATTTAGTCCTACCTACTATGGTGGGTTTTAAATTAATTGGTATTCACACTTTTGTTTTTGAGGTAGAATTGATGTTTAATTGCATTCCTTATTTGAACCTTCTCTATTCCAGAACCAATGGGTGTGCCTGAGTCTCTTCACCTCTCAACTAGGTCCGCTGTTCTCCTGCTTTGGACTGGTTCAGTCATTGCAGGAAGTCTTGAAGAGCAGAAGTGTGTATGAAGGGTTTTGTCCTAGGCCAGCTCTATCGCCTGGCTTAAATAATCAACATAACAAGTCACGGTTATGAGCTGGGCAGGAACAAAAGCTTATACACACTCCTGCCATTCAGAGCTGGAGATGTCCACCATTTTAAGACATTATGTACTATGGGTACACATTTTTGGGGTGTGGGGGGCGGATTCATTTAGAGGGTGTTGCTATTTAATGCACGTCACATTCAAGTTGAACTTGACTGATGCCAGGCTGGTGTCTGCTAAGAAGGGAGCAACTGCGACTAGAAGACTGCAGCCAAGGCAGCACTGGTCCACACCTGCCCTGTCTGTCGGATGAGTAGTATTGGTTGGTACTGCATGTGCCTTTAGGTTCTTCTCCATGTGTAGGCTATTGTGCTAGCCTATGTGGTTGTCTTTCATACATTGTGTTCAGGGCCCTTGACTTTTTCCACATTTTGTTATGTTACAGACTTATTCTAAAATGTATTAAATAGTTTTTAATCTACACACAATGTTACATGATGACAAAGCAAAAACAGGTTTTTAGAAATGAGGAAAAAAATGAAATATTACATTTACATAAGTATTCAGACCCTTTACTCAGTACTTTGTTGAAGCACCTTTGGCAGCGATTACAGCCTTGAGTCTTTAGCTCTGTCAGGTTGGATGGGAGCGTCGCTGCACAGCTATTTTCAGGTCTCCATAGATGTTTGATCGTATTCAAGCCCAGGCTCTGACTGGGCCACTGAAGGACATTCAGAGGCTTGGCCTGAAGCCACTCCTGCTTTGTCTTGGCTTTGTGCTTAGGGTCGTTGTCCTGTTGGAAGGTGAACCTTCGCCCCAGTCTGAGGTCCTGAGAGCTCTGGATCAGGTTTTTATCAAGGATCTCTGTACTTTGCTCCATTCATCTTTCTCTCGATCCTGACTAGTCTCCCAGTCCCTGCCGCTGAAAAAGATCCCCACGGCATGATGCTGCCACCAGCATGCTTCACCGTAGGGATGGTGCCAGGTTTCCACCAGACGTGACGTTTGGCATTCAGGCCAAAGAGTTACAGTTAAGTCGTAAGTTTACATACACCTTAGCCAAATACATTTAAACTCAGTTTTTCACAATTCCTGACATTTAATCCTATTAAGAATTTCCTGTCTTAGGTCCGTTAGGATCACCACTTTATTTTAAGAATGTGAAATGTCAGAATAATAGTAGAGATAATGATTTATTTCAGCTTTTATTTCTTTCATCACATTCCCTGTGGGTTATAAGTTTACATACACTCAATTAGTATTTGGTAGAATTGCCTTTAATAACTTGGGTCAAACGTTTCATGTAGCCTTCCACAAGCTTCCCACAATAAGTTGGGTGAATTCTGGCCCATTCCTCCTGACAGAACTGGTGTAACTGAGTCAGGTTTGTAGGCCTCCTTGCTCGCACATACTTTTTCAGTTCTGCCCACAAATGTTCTATAGGATTGAGGTCAGGGCTTTGTGATGGCCACTCCAATACCTTGACTTTGTTGTTCTTAAGCCATTTTGCCACAACTTTGGAAGTATGCTTGGGGTCATTGGCCATTTGGAAGACCCATTTGCGACCAAGCTTTAACTTCCTGACTGATGTCTTGAGAAGTTGCTTCAATATATCCACATAATTTTCCTTCCTCATGATGCCATCTATTTTGTGAAGTGCACCAGTCCCTCCTGCAGCAAAGCAGGTGTTCTTCGGCTTGCAAGCCTCCCCCTTTTTCCTCCAAACATAACGATGGTCATTATGGCCAAACAGTTCTATTTTTGTTTCATCAGACCAGAGGACATTTCTCCAAAAAGTACGATCTTTGTCCCCATGTGCAGTTGCAAACCGTAGTCTGGCTTTTTTATGGTGGTTTTGGAGCAGTGGCTTCTTCCTTGCCGAGCAGCCTTTCAGCTTATGTCGATACAGAACTCGTTTTACTGCGGATATAGATACTTTTGTACCTGTTTCCTCCAGCATCTTCACAAGGTTCTTTGGTGTTGTTCTGGGATTGATTCGCATTTTTTGCACTAAAGTACGTTCATCTCTAGGAGACAGAACGCATCTCCTTCCTGAGCGGTATGACGGCTGCGTGGTCCCATGGTGTTTATACTTGCGTACTATTGTTTGTACAGATGAACGTGGTACCTTCACCAAATGGTATGCAGCGTCATCTAGCTGAAGTTCAACATTCACCTTCAGCTACCCGTTAGAACGCACTACAACTGACTCTGCAACACAGTCCTGCAACACAGTCCTGCAAGGCAAAACGCAGCGTTCCATTGGAAATATATGTATGATAGGTACTTTATTGATCTCCGAGGGGAAATTTCTTTGTCAAGCAGCTACGAAAAAAACACAGGGCAGGTGCAAAATGCCAGAACGAAAATACACAAAAGACAGATACACTATACATGATACATAGTGCGGCAGTATGAAAAAGTATAGAAATACAAGAAGTCTGGAGTGCAAAAAAGCTATAAAAAGGCATTGTATGGCTGAATATGTATTCTATACATTGTTACAGTTGATATAGATAACCATGCAAATATTCCTTATTTAACTATACTATACATGTCGATGGCAGAGAAATACTTAAATAGCTAAATGTCCGTATGATATAAGTGAGGGTAATAATAGTTTACTTAATATACAGACTGGTTAAATGAGCAGGTGAAATATTTGCATGGTTAAATTAACTGTACGGGTAAATGACAGATACTTAAATAGCTAAATGTGTGTATGATATAATTTAGGGTAATAATAATAATTCCCATAATACAGTATTTAGTGCAGGGTTTAATTACAGATAAATTCATGTATTGCACATTCAATATACTAAAAGCAATGAAAAAAGATCCAACTGTCTGGATACTAATATGCATTCCCGAGTGAATGACTACTTAAGTTCAGTCGAAGAATTACTTACAATATTGCACGTGATATGATATAACAACTCTACATGAATATGTACATACAGTCCTGAATGAATAAGTCCTGAGTGATTACAGACCAGAGTTACAGATGGATGGATGCCTAATTGTTAAACTAGGTCCTAACACCTCAACAGTTCCAGGTCTGTTTCCGACGGCACGGCACCCTGGTGAGGCATTAAATAGTATAATAGCCGCCGGCAGGAACCTCCTGTAGCGCTCTATGGCACACCGTGGTGAGATCAGTCTGTGACTGAAAGTGCTCCTCTGCGTCATAACCATGTCATGTAGAGGGTGGGTGACGTTGTCCATGATGGCCAGCAGTTTGGCCAGGATCCGTCTTTCCGCTACCTCCTCTAGAGTGTCAAGGCTAATCCCCAGAACAGAGCTAGCCTTCCTGATCAGCTTATTTACCCGAGAAACACTGTCTGGTGTACTAAAACACAATTTAGCAGTCGGTGTGTTCAAAGTGTAAATGTAATGTGGGGAAGGGGTCTGAATACTTTCCCAATGCACTGTATGTGTAGTAGTTTGTCTAATCGTAATGCTTATTTTATAATTTGTGTTAACTTTGAGTTCAATCTTAGCCACAGATTGTTCACTTACTCCATTTTGTACTTGACCTTTATAGACACATACCTGAAGACGTTCAAGCAGGACTTTGAGAGCAAGCATCCCAAGTCTTCAATGGTCCCATTACTGGTTAATGTGCAGGCCTAACTGACCACACACACTCAGATGGACCTGCAGCTGGGATACGATTCTTCCATCATTCACACACATTAGCCACCATGTTGTCAACAAAATACTGTCCTCAATGCTTAAGTTGTATTGTGTATGGCTCAAATTGTGGAAATTCTGTGATCACTCATCGTTTTTTTTATGTTGTGATTCAGACATACAATGACCACGATTTGAATGCTGCAGCTGAGACTAAATGACGTTGAGGGACATACGCTGAGACCCCGAGTGTGACTGGATATGGACCGTATATTTTGGGACCTAAAAGGGTGCAGAAGCACACCAGCAATACAAAGCATTATGTTTGGGGCAAATCCAACCCAACACATCACTGAGTACCAATCTTCATATTTACAAGCATGGTGGTGGCTGCATCATGTGATGAGTATGCTTGTCATCGGCAAAATGGCTAGGGAGTTTTTGTTAGGACAAAAGGAATAGAGCTAAGCATAGGTAAAGTCCTAGAGGGAAAACCTGGTTCAGTCTGCTTTCCAACAAACATTGGGAGACAAATCCACCTTTCAGCAGGACAATAACCTAAAATGCAAGGCCAATTATACACTGGAGTTACTTACCAAGACTTTGAATGTTTCTGAGTGGCCTAGTTACAGTTTTGACTTAAATCAGCTTGAAAATATACTTAAAAAGACTTAAAAATGGCTGTCTAGCAACGATCAACAACCAACTTGACAGCTTGAAGAATTTTAAAAAGAATAATGGGCAAATATTGTACAATCCAGCTTTGCAAAGCGCTGAGATTTACCCAGAAACACTGATTCTAAATCTCAGGGGGTTGAATACTTATCAAAATGTATTTGTTTGAATTCTTCTTCTACTTTGACAGTTTTTTTGTGTAGATTGTTGACAAAAAATGACAAATCCATTTTAATCCCACTTTGTAACACAACAGAATGTGGAAGAAGTCAAAGGGTGTGAATACTTCCTGAAGGCACTGGCTGCATTTAGGCATGGCTTCCTTGTTTTGAGTCTTAAGTGTTTCTCATTCTGCTGGAGTTGAACCTAAGTATTTTTATACTGAACAAAAATATAAACGCAACATGCAATAATTTCGAAGATTTTACTGAGGTACAGTTCATGAGGAAATCGGTCAATTTAAATAAATTCATTAGTGACTGGGAATACAGATATGCATCTGTTGGTCACAGATACCTTAAAGATAGATGGGCCTCAGAATCTCGTCACGGTATTTCTGTGCATTCAAATTGCCATCGATTTAAAATGCAATTGTGTTCGTTGTCTATAGCTTATGCCTGCCCATACCATAACCCTACTGCCACCATGGGGCACTCTGTTCACGACGTTGACGTCAGCAAACCACCCAACGCCATATGCGTGGTCTGCGGTTGTGAAGCCGATTTTGGACGTACTGCCAAATTCTCTAAAACGAGAAATGGTAGAGAAATTAACATTCAATTCTCTGGCAACAGCTCTGGTGGACATTCCTGCAGTCTGCATGCCAATTGCATGCTCCCTCAACTTGAGACACCTGAGTAATGATCATGCTGTTTAATAAGCTTCTTGATATGCCACACCTGTCAGGTGGATGGATGGATGGATGGATGGATGATCTTGGCAAAGGAGACATGCTCACTAACAGGGATGTAAAAAATGTGTGCACAACATTTGAGAGAAATACGCTTTTTGTGCGAATGGAACATTTCTGGGATTTTATGTCAGCTCATGAAACATGGGATCAATGCTTTACATGTTGAGTTTATATTTGATGTTCTTTGTGTATTAAGCCTACCTTCCACATCCAGTTATTTCTCCATTTGTAACACCCACCACTAAAACAATATGCCGTTTTTTCATTTTTCTTTATTTGTGCTGGTGTAATTCCTATAATGGGAAAGCAGAAGAATCTGCGCTCTCGGATAGTAATAATAATTCATATGTTGCCAGGTTAGTTGATTAATAAATAATTTAAGCTTTACCTCAAGTCAGATGTTGGTTATGTATGCATTGTTTACTATTTTGATTTCTTTAAAACAATGTAATTGTTTGATGTGATTGATGGGTGACTGTCTTGTCATATCTTTTTTTGCCTAGTATTCATGGCACAATGTAAATATCTGACTGCTACTTGGACAGTATTTTGTTCGACACAAGACCAAATGCATAAATAAGCCAACAAATATTAGTTAAATGATAATGTTCAATATATATTTTGTTTTGTATCAAGGTAGCTAGAGATTAAATGTAGGATCTTGCAGGAATTTTTAGTCAAGCATGATGTCTACTTTGATGGAATTAGCATTTTCGAATCTGAAAGTATATGGAGCCGAATATATTCACCTTGTCCTAGAGAGATTTACATGGTTATCAAAACGTCATGCCAGGGAAAAGTTTACACTTAGGAACCATTTCCATGTTTGACCGCTAGGTTTTATGGGTATTATGATGCATCCACTGTGTAACGGATTTTAGGACCTTTGCAAAGAGGTTAGCCTATGCCTTTTGATTTTTTCATTGTGGATTGCAAGGGAACATAGAGGATAGTCAAGCTGTTTCAAGTTTAAGCAGATCCTCATGAGACCAAGCAATCGATTTGTACTCTGAATAATTGTCCATCTTTGAACTAAAACCAAAAACTTCTTCCATCCCCCTCCTTAAAAGTTAAGTAACGAGCATCAGATTAATTGTGATTACAACATCACCAAGAAACGGGCTACATTCACACAGATTTCACAAGGTTTTTCCATCAAATGAATCTAGAAGTTTTGAATGAATCTAGTATTTATTTGATGTGTGCTGATCAGAGTGGTAGGCTGATCAGTTTTCCCTGTATCACTTTGTGTGCCGTGTGGTGGCTATCGGGTTAAGGAGGTTAGGAAGTCTTCCCCAGCATGACCAGCTTTTTGACCTGTAGGTCATTGTCTTATGAAATGAGGATATTTATAGAAAGCACTAGAAGTAGTATCACAGCAAGGAGAATTCAAAGACGTGGCACAAGACGTGCTACAACAGTGTGGCAGGTAGCCTAGCGGTTAGAGCGTTGGGCCAGTAACCAAAAGGTCGCTGGTTGGAATACCTGAGCTAACAAGGTGAAAAAACCTGTCAATGTGTCCTTGAGCAAGGCACTTAACCCTCATTTGCTCCAGGAGCTGACCCTGTAGGTAGGCTGTCATTGTAAATAAGAATTTGTTCTTAACTGACTTGCTTAGTTAAATAAAAATAAACAACTCTGCTTCAGCACCAATTTGCTTGTTTGCAGACTGATGACGAGAGTATCATAATTGCTTTCAGTTAGTACAGTTTCTAAGTGTAGCATAATATTCATGTTCTGTAATGAATGTAGGTAAAACCTGAAATGATAAGTGTGATCCCCTTATGCTGCCTAATCAGATTATTTGATCATGTGATTCCTGGGAACTGCCTTGCAACCATGAATAACCCAGTATTGTGTGCCATAGGCCTAGGCTATAGCCTATTACCCAAGTTGTGCTGAGGATCCTGACTCTCCATAGCACACTACAGTATTTTATAAAGCCGCCCTACAGTAGTTCATTGTTTGGAAAAACCTCTCGGCAGTTCGGTTAATTAGACAAACATACATCTCAGACTAAAAGTCCATAGGCTACATGACTGACTTATTTCTGATAATGCTGCATTGGGCTTCATGGCCTGTACAGGAGCACTGTGCCTCAACATGGCCTCTTATGTCCCTAAGGAAGGCAAAGGTTGGCCTCGGAGGAGAATGCAGTGTGCACTGCAGCCAGCTTTTGTTTCCCCTGAGTGGACCTGACTTGCATTTAATCTGTCCCTGAAACAAACTGATTCACATAACTGTGTGAACACAAGGACTGGCTAACCTCACAGTGAAGATGAAGATGTATGTACACATTTTGCAATGAGATTTATTAATTTGCAATGGTTTCATTTGACAGTTTATGCAATATTACATACGTCATGACTTTATATGTCTTGTGTCTATTGCATGTACAGTTTAAAAATGTGATTTTCTTGTGTTTTATATATATTTCCACACGAGGTTGGAATAATACTCTGTGATTGTGAAAATGATAATAATGCCCTTTTTAGTGTAAGATCTGTTTTGAAAGGACCAGTTGAAATTTCAACTTGTTTGCATGGGTGGGTTTTTTAGACCACCTGGCTACATCACCAGGCAATAAAAGTTAACCCTGTCAGTCCCGAGACCCCCAGCTAAGATCAGCTTTTACCATTTTTGTTTCAGGACAACCAGGGCTCCA
This sequence comes from Thymallus thymallus, assembly GCA_023634145.1. Classification (NCBI taxonomy): domain Eukaryota; kingdom Metazoa; phylum Chordata; class Actinopteri; order Salmoniformes; family Salmonidae; genus Thymallus; species Thymallus thymallus. The sequence continues at coordinate 5,754,379 of CM042393.1, read as the reverse complement.
AGTAGAACACAAAACAATTTCGACATAAACCATTGCATTCATGAGTTTTATTGCAAATCTCCAAAAAAAAAAAAAAAAAAAGGTCTGCCAAAGCAAAAATCTGATCAAAATGAATTTATCTGAATGCTGTAAATACAGAAATTGTTTTCTCAGTGGAAATCAAAACATGTTACATGTAATTGAGTCTCTGCTTTTCATAGATAGTTTCTAATAGTGTGTAGCTCAAACCATTCCAACTCTACAGGGGTTTTTGTAAAAAAAGACACAGGCTCCTTCGGGATCCGCCCATGTCTCACAAACACCACTCTAGCTCAGCCCCCCTTAATCACACAGACTAATGGTGTACAAGACATACTTATCTAATGGTACAACCCAGAAGCTCAAACACGATGTTTAAAAGGGTCCAAACCGCACTGGCATCATGGTGGGATTCATTGGGTTAAAAGACCATACTAAATAGAGTTTTCCCTCCATTAATAGCTAGTTTTCAGGTTACTTATCCCTCCCATTAGTCTCCTCCAATTAGGTCCCTCACTCAGGCCACTCCCAGACAGTCCTAGCAAAATTGTTGCTTAAGAAATTGCTTTTTTGCTAAGCTACTTTTGTTTGTTTTCAATTAAAATGGTAAAAAATTATCACTAAGGTACTTAATTGTTAAACAGAACAGACTTGATATTGAGATTAAAATAAACGTCGGCATTGACCTTTTTAAAGCTACTCTTTAAAAATGTATGGGGCTTAAGTGAGGCTAGCATGCCCCTAAGGGCTAATTAAAAGCCTGTTAAGTGAGGCTAGCATGCACCTCGGGGCTAATAAGAACCCTGTGAGTGTGTTGGGGAACCAGGGTCTGTCCCCCCTGAGGATCTTCTCTGCTTATCACCAGGGATCTCAGATGTGATCCTGGAGACATCTGTCACCTCTTTCAACACCGGGCCTAGCAGTTAGCTGACATCTCTATCTGGGCCTATTATGAAGAGGTTTGTGTTATCTAGGCACTAGTCTATGACCTTGGAATGTACTGGAAATATGGGGGCAGCACAGATGGTCTTGAGACAGGGGTTCAGGTGCTTCGGACATGGAGTACCCTCTAGTTGACACACAACAGCTATATCTTTAGGTTGGCTTCCAGAGCCAGGTTAGAAACTCTTTGTTCTGTCCGTTAGCACTTGCACCCGCTGGAGAACTGTTATGTTACACTTGACTGGGCTTGCACCACTTGACCTATAAGAGGTTAGCTAGTAGTAGCTACATAATCATGGGTGGCTTTAATCCACTAGAATTGGCCAATAAAAGAACATGGTGTGAGAGCTGGTGTAAATAACTAGACCCCAATCGTCAGCTCTCTTAAGAGTTTTGGAAGTATAAAAATAGGCCTAGACAGTTACTTTTGGGCTTTAACTCGTGCCCACTAGTTGCATTATTGTCCGCTGGTTTGCTTACTTGCATACTTCTGTATTACCTGTTGGCTCCGATAGATCAAAGGTTCTATATATTGTTGTGTATTTCCTCCTTGTGATTGGGCTTGGCTACTGTTTGAATTGTCTGTTAGTTGCCTTCCACTAAACTATCATAACTTGATGGGTTTTCTGTTATCCTGGGTGCCACCTTGAGGAATACTGGCGTTACTTCATTGATCCCTGGCCCCAAATTCTAAGGTTTGCCACGAGCTGCAGGCAAACAATACAGACCAGAAACCAGAACCTAGACAAGGCTACTGATGCCTGATGGAAGCAGGTGGCTGTGTCCATAGTGTTCCTTGAATCCCTCTGCCAGAAACTGGATGAACCTGCGTGATGCTGAGACGGGGAAGGTGCTGTGGCAGGGAACGGAGGATCTGTCTCTTCCTGGGGTCGAACATGAAGGTACTGGAACTTCCTGGCTGTTTTACTGTCCTCTTTCCTCCCTCCTGGTGTGAACATGGATTATTAGGCCATATCTTCCAACCACTACCAAGACGACCACTCGGTTTGAACCATACCAACAGTCAGCCAGTTTTTCCTTAAGCGCTTGAACCCCTAACCAATGTCAAAATGCCCAAAATAATTATTAGCAATTTACCTCCACACATAGTTATATCATGTTGTGCCATGTTCAGTGTTGTGTATATTAGAGTCAATAGGAAAATGAACATGTATTTTATGTGAGAACGTAGCCTAGTTCTAGGTAAACATCAGGGGCCTAATTTATAAGTGTATAATTACTCCATGAGCCATTTCTGTGCGCATGTACAAAAATAGAGATTTATAAACTTGGCGCACGCCATACATAAGCATGTTTCTCGTTATAAATCAGACCTGTCATAAAACTGTGTGAACGAGCATTAGTACTCTGCTGAAAAAACGCTCTCCGTTCACCTTTTATGGTGATAATAATGCCCTTTTGTTTGAGGTATAATTTGGAACTGTTGGCATTAGGCCACAGCATGCAAAATACATTCAATATTTAGTTCATCAATAGATTCAAAAAATATAATATTTCTATGTTTAATTATTTTAAAAAACGTGATCTTCGCAGTAATTGTAAATGGCTGCATTCTTGTTTATTTTTTACTACTTTTATTTTTTTTATGAATATGCTTTTTATATCCCCGATTTGCACAAATGACTTGCTTGCAATACAATATTTCAACCACTAGCAGATGTGCTTACGCATGGTCTAAAGTTGGCAGGGAGGTGAGCACATTCTCACATCAAGTACATTTTCTATAAATGGCAACTTTTGCGTGAACTGGCTCACGCACATTTTGGGGTATATTTTGTATGTACGCACGGTATATAAATGAGGCAACCAGGATATTGTTGTTTGTGTTGTGATGCCATTTATTCTCTCCTAATTAGTAGTTTGACCTTCCCTTACATTTCCTTGCAGCTCGAGTCCCCAAGAAAATCCTCAAGTGCAAAGCTGTGTCCAGAGAGCTAAATTTCTCTTCCTCAGAAAAACTGGAAAAATTCCGCCTTGAGCAGAAGGTTTTCTTCAAAGGCCAGTGCTTAGAAGGTACAAGTCTATTTTATCTGTTTCAATAATCATGCTTTTTATATACGGGTAACTGCCAACATAAAAGAAACACCAACATAGTGTCTTAATAGGGTGTTGGACCAACACGAGCCGCCAGAACAGCTTCAATGCCCATTGGCATAGATTCTAGAAGTGTCTGGAACTGTTGGAGGGATGCGACACCATTCGTTCCACCACCATGTTTTTCTCATGGTGGTGGAAAACGTTGTCTCAGGTGCCGCTCCAGAATCTACCATAAGTGTTTAATTGGGTTGAGATCTGGTGACTGAGACAAACACACACACACACACCCATCCCATTAAACAACCTATGCTCCTTTGAGAACCCTCTTTCAAAGTCACTGACATCTCTTCACGCCATGGTAGCCAAAATAATGACCAAACATTTACATGTTGCGTTTATATTTTTGTTCAATATACTTTGTATGCTTCATTTACTGACGTTTTTCCATTATTTTGGCAGTTACCTGTATCAAAGATTATCCATCATATCGACCAGATACTGTAGTGGCCGCTCTAACAAGAAAAAAAAAGAAAGAAAGGGAGGAGGCGAGATCAGGTGGGACCATTCTAGCCAATGAGAGGGCAGATACGCGCGTAAACAGGCACAACGGTTACCACAGCTACAAAGTTGGCAATATCGTTAAAAAAAGTGTAAGGCATAAGGTTATCAGTGTGGGTAATGTTAGGTTTAAAATCACATTTTAAGAATATACAGTTTAGAAATAGGCGGGGTGTATGGCTTTGTGGCAACTAGAGTCGACCAGGCACAACTCCAATGTTTGTTTTTTGTAAGTTGTCGGGATTTCATATGTCCTACTTATCCGTACATTCGTAACAACCTAATCATTACGACAGTTCTATTCGGTCTAATAAGCCACGCATAGCAAATACGCCATTCAATTTTTTGTTAAACAAATTCGACACTCATTGACCTCTATACAAAACCTTGAGCGAAACATATTTTTTAACGGTACCTGCTGGAGAAGACAGATTTTGGGCCCAGTTATCCCTCTCGCTTCGCCTCTTCCTTTCTGTCTGTATGTACTAAAGAACACAATATCCGTGCATAGTGAATAAACACACATTTAATGTATTTTGGATGGCTCTCTCCTCTACCGGCAGAATGGTTCTTTGAGTTTGGCTTTGTGATTCCCAACTCCACAAACACATGGCAGTCCTTGATAGAGGCGGCTCCAGAGTCGCAGATGATGCCAGCAAATGTTTTAACGTAAGAGTTGATATATATTTTTAAACTATTTCAGCCTTTTGCATTTCTCTGCATGTGGTGTTGGGTCTTCTGGTCATTGTCCTACATGTGGGTTGTGCAATTGTTTGTCAGTAGTGTAGAACTGTCACTCACTAGGCTTGAATAAGTAATGAGCCTACATCCAATTATTCCTTCATACTTTATCTATTCTACACCAAACGTCCTGTAAACTGCAATGTCCTTTTTATGGGACTGCTTTGTCTCATATTTTGCAGCTAGAGGTTAGCGGTTGTTGTATTTGAATGCTTCTTCGTTTCTCTCCCTTGTAGTGGAAATGTTGTTATAGAGACCAAGTTCTTTGATGACGATCTTCACGTCAGCACCTCCCGAGTACGGCTTTTCTATGTCTGAAGAGGAACACCTTACTTTTTGATTTTCTATTAATCCTTGAAGTGGGGGGAAAACCAGGACCATGCATACACAGCTAATTGTTGTTATCCAATGGTCACAGGAGGCCACGTTCGACAGAGAGCATTTCTCTTTACAGTGACGGGAGACGCAGCACTAAAGGGAACAATGCAGGAAAAAACCGGCATCCAACCAAGTCAAGATCACACTGGCTTCTTGGCAGACGAGACTTTTTATTTGTAAATATCTTTATATATATATATGCGCAAAGATGATGTTCATGGCAAGAAACCATGTAAATTATTTTATTTGTACATTATTTTTTCCTTGTCATTCCAGAAATGTCACCCTGCGATGTACATTGCTCCATGGTCACCTTGTGTTTTTGATGTTTGCTTCCAGTTGATGTTGTGGTTGCTGATATTCTCGTTGTTTTAATTTTTCTTTTTAGCTGTCACTAATCCTATAAAATGTACTGTTTATTACTACATGAATGATGGATTAAAATATGTCCACTACATATTTTTTGTTGTTGTAGTTGGGGAAGTTTAACTGAAACAGAATGTTGAAGTGGCTCATGCATGATATTTTGCCTCCTGGGATCACGAACTTGGCAAGTGTATGAGGCACCTGTATCCAAATTAGAACTAACCATTCATGCTAACCACTCAACACTTCAATAAACCCGTGGGCAGTTAACATTGATTGTACTCCATTGAATGCAAGACTGTTTCATAAAATACAGACTAGCCTGCTACAGGGCGGCTATGTAATTTAGAGCTGCAGTGAACTGCAAGTCCCAGAAAGCCTTTCACCTGAATGATTATAGCTGTCTGTGACGACCTTGGATATCGACTGCACTGCAAGCATGGCGAATAAAGAGCCCAACGTGAGTATTTAAAATAACTACGAACCATATTTACTATAGACATAGGCAAGACATACTTGTTATAGTGTCAGCTTGTAAACGCTGTTTGTATTCCAGACGCGTGTGTTCTATATTATGACTTATAGGCTATGCTTAAGAGGAGATAAGAGTTAGCTAGCTAGGCTATGGTTAACTGGCTAGTTACGCAGGTAGATTTTAAGACTCATGTACTCTGCAAAGCGTATGACAGCTAGCGATCGAAACTATAGCAAGTATTTATTTAGTTTCCATATGGAAGTGAAGGTTTGCCAATGCCAATTTAGCTATACTGTTCTCTAACCAGCTAGAAACAGGCCAGTTCTCACGTTGCATCAGATGCTAACTTCAATGTCTTTGATGATATTTGATAGTAAGTTACACGTACCTAGTTTCTTGCTGAAGTATGGGCAAATATTGGTATTTGGAATAACAGGCAGTTACCAAAATATTATAACTTGTTAGCAGTCATTCATTCAATGTCATCACACATGCAGGTAACTTGCTTATCCGTTTCTACGTGGAATACATGGATTTATGTTCTGTTTAAACGTAAACGTTACAAGTTTACATGCCTATTCATTACTCAATGACTTGCACAATCCACAGTTCTTCTAGGAATGTTCAAGAATATTCGAGGTGAATATGAATGACAGGCAGGTCATGGCCACAAGTACCCCTCAAGACCACCCAATGGGGGAGTGGTGTTAAATAGCTGTACCATCAACGCTCAATGTTTTTCTGGCCTAATAAACAACTGTAGAGGAACCATGTAGTAATTTGTGGTGAAGGGCTCAGTCAGCTACCAAAGAGGCCTGACAAGATGTCCTCGTTCTGTCTTCCCAGCGCTTTCTGACACATCTGCGGGACCTGGCCGGTCGTATGTCTGGTGCAGGGGGCAAGGGAGCAGGGATAGGTCTCAAGCTGCTCATTGGGGCTGGAGCTCTGGCCTATGGCGTCAAAGAGGCTACATTCACAGGTAGGCTTAACCTCTGGTATTGGAATGGGTAACACTATCACAATCATGAGCGCACCCCACTAATGTTGTGTGAAATGGTTTCTCAGTGGATGGAGGTCAGCGAGCAATCATCTTCAACAGAATCGGTGGGATGCAGATGGACACAGTGTTGGCTGAGGGACTGCACTTCAGGTATACTGTCGGACTCTGTCTCGGGTTTATCATAAAGCCAGGGCCGTCATGTTCAGTAGGCTCCAACTTGAAGCAAAACTGAATTCACATGACCATATTGTAACAGAACCAAATTCACATTACCATATTGTAACTGAACAGGACTGAATTCACGTGACCATATTGTAACTGAACAGAACTGAATTCACATGACCATATTGTAACTGAACAGTTTTTTGTTCTTCAGGTTACCATGGATCCAGTACCCAATCATCTATGACATCAGAGCCAGGCCCAGGAAGATCGCTTCACTGACTGGAAGCAAAGGTACATGATGGCTGAAATGGAGGGATGGACACATGTAGACCAATTCATTATGTCCAGCAGATCAGTAAAGATGTGATGTCTTCAGATCAGTGAAGAAGATACAGCCCCATGACTTTGTTCTGTCTCCCTGTCTCTGTTTCCCTTGTGTAGATCTGCAGATGATAAACATTGGGCTACGTGTGCTGTCCCGTCCCGTGGCCGCCAACCTGCCTGCCATGTACCAGCAGCTGGGGAAAGACTATGACGAGAGAGTACTACCCTCCATCGTCAATGAGGTGCTGAAGAGCGTGGTGGCCAAGTTCAATGCCTCACAGCTCATTACTCAGAGAGCACAGGTACGGCACAGGGATTCACACAGGTAGCCTATAGCTCATCTCAGAGAGCACAGGGACTCACACAGGTAGCCTACAGCTCATCTCAGAGAGCACAGGTACTGCCTCACAGAAGTGATGGATTGTTTGGGACCAAGGTTGTGTACTTTGCCGGGTCTCTGCTTAAATGAACATACAGTAGATTGAATCATGAATTCCTGCATATGTTTAACCTTTTCCTTGAGTGTTTATAAAACTGCTGTGTTCCTGTGTCTACTCTAGGTGTCCTTGTTGATTCGCCGGGAGCTGTTTGAGAGAGCCAAAGACTTCAACATCATCCTGGACGATGTGGCCATCACAGAGCTGAGCTTCAGCAGGGAGTACACTGCTGCCGTAGAGGCCAAACAAGTTGGTACGTACCCATTGTGTGGGGGGGTATATGGCTCTCAGTACACTAAAGTGTGTGTGTGTGAGAACATGCATTTTGTTTAAACAAAGCTTGTGTGTCTTTATAGCCCAACAGGAGGCCCAGAGAGCCCAGTTCTATGTGGAGAAAGCCAAACAGGACCAGAGACACAAGATTATTCAGGCGGAGGGAGAGGCAGAGGCTGCCAAGATGGTAATACATTAACTTCCCCACAACCTTTAGACAATATGCCCCTTCCTCCTCGCATGACCTCACATGACTTCAAAACCCAGGCAGATTATTCTAGTCTACAATTGTTTTTTTATTTACTTTAAGGTGTTATATGAATTCCTTTTTTTGGTAAGATGTTATTTTTAACAATACAAAATGTACGCATGAAAACATCACACAAACATAAACTACGTCACCTGCCCAGACCCACCTGCTCACACCTCCATCTCCAGCGCTGCATCACTCTCCGCCACATGGCCTCAAACTGCACCATTTTGTTTCTCCGTCACCCACTCACTTTCAACATTTACATAATAAAGCATTTGACCTTTAAATGTTGTTAACGACGGAGGATTGGTTGATTTCCAGTTAGGTATACATGTTTTCCCAAGATGATTGACGAGAAAAGTATCGTCCAATCCATCTGGTATCTCACTGCACCCTCATATGCCATGTCTTGAAATACAGACAGATGGATTAAAAGCCCATTTACATTAATACTTCTGACATGTAATGAATTTCATTAAGCATTCCTTCGTTATGGCTCTGTGTGTTTGTGCTATAGTTGGGACAAGCAGTGACAAAGAATCCTGGATACCTGAAGCTTCGACGAATCAGAGCTGCCCAAGCCATTGCTAAGACGGTGAGTTCTAATCATGGCCTTGTTCCTGTATAAATTAATTGGATGTCAATTGAGTTATGTTCTCATAACTACTTTTATTAATTGAGTATGGAGGAAATAGTTAATCAACCTTTGTTATTGTTCCAATCAGAATGGGGTCATTTATTTTAGAAGCCTGTTCTTGTTGTGGCTGTTTGGTTCTCATTGCTATGGTAACCCACAGTGCAGTTAGCTGGTTACATCGGTATCTTCGATTATTTTCTGAGCAAATAGGGCTGAAGGATGGCTGTTTACCCTCATACTATGAGCTGCTTCAAGACTAGCTCTGACACTGCATTTTCAACTGTGTTTTTTGTCTGTTGTGTTGTCTCAGGTGGCAACGTCCCAGAACAAGGTGTACCTTTCCGCAGACAACCTGGTCCTCAACCTTCAAGATGACTCTTTTAACAAGTATGTTTCTCTTACCTTCACTCTCACATCATGTCCTAGTCTGGCTCTGTCCTCACATCATCGTGTCCTAGTCTGGCTCTGTCCTCACATCGTCGTGTCCTAGTCTGGCTCTGTCCTCACATCGTCGTGTCCTAGTCTGGCTCTGTCCTCACATCGTCGTGTCCTAGTCTGGCTCTGTCCTCACATCGTCGTGTCCTAGTCTGGCTCTGTCCTCACATCGTCGTGTCCTAGTCTGGCTCTGTCCTCACATCGTCGTGTCCTAGTCTGGCTCTGTCCTCACATCGTCGTGTCCTAGTCTGCCTCTGTCCTCACATCGTCGTGTCCTAGTCTGCCTCTGTCCTCACATCGTCGTGTCCTAGTCTGGCTCTGTCCTCACATCGTCGTGTCCTAGTCTGGCTCTGTCCTCACATCGTCGTGTCCTAGTCTGCCTCTGTCCTCACATCGTCGTGTCCTAGTCTGGCTCTGTCCTCACATCGTCGTGTCCTAGTCTGGCTCTGTCCTCACATCGTCGTGTCCTAGTCTGCCTCTGTCCTCACAACACTACCCAGATGGTTTGTTTTAGTTGCCTCAAGCAAAGTTAGCTCTGAGATTAATGTTCACATCTACAGTTTTGCACACTGTGTAGTGCATTACAGGTGCTGGGGAAAATCAATGGCAATATTGGAAAAATACATTCCTGCACAATCACATTTCCTGTGGAAAGTAGGAATTCCCTAAAGATACCCCAAAGGAGTTTTTTTGAAGCAGCTCCATACTGGAATTGATGGCAGCTGAAGCTTGAAGAGAATATGATTTTTAGCAAAACCATGACAGTAATGACTGCTCTTCTCACATTCCTTCCAGTGTGCATGTCATGTCATTTTCACAGCTTTGACCTATGGCCACCAGGGGTTTTCATTAGGCACCTCTAATGGAAGACAGCAGACTGAAACAGGGTGGGACTATCCAATAAGAAATGCTTGTTTTCCTTACAAAACATTAACATGTTTTCATACGGTGTGCGCTAATGAACACAACTTGATCTTTGCTCCATCTCACTGCTTTGGATGGTCACTGGTTGGACTCTTATTACACTGAAATAATGATCCTCTTATCTTAATGCTGCCAAGGATCCATATATAATTGTTCACAGAGACAGAACCTGATGCCAAACGCCTGTCATTCATTCCTCAAATACATGTTATATTGTTAAGCAGTTGACAATAAGACCAACTAATAAGAGATATTTAGCAACATGTCAGCATAGCAATCCTTTGTCCATCGTGTGTTGATATGTTTATTGAAGTCAACGTCTTGTCAGAGCCTTGAAGAAATTCAAAAATATATATATATTTATTTTTTCTCACTCATCACCATTTTGTCATCTGAGCAATTTTTAGAGCACTTTAAATAACATAATCCAAATCTTCCTTTACTTTTGTTGCTGTTATGTTTTCCTCTTTATGATTGCTTTATTGTGAAGCCTTTTTAGAAAAGTATGTATCATTAACAGGTTCCATCCCCTCTGCTTTCCTTTCAGTCTATCACTTGGAAAGAAGTAGGCTTTTGAGAAGCCTCTAGTATTCCACCTGTCTGAGACTACATCTACAGCTAAGACCTGTCTGTCCACCTGCCTATATTTCTGATTGTATCCAAGTAGCTTACCAACTCACTGAAGAAGACTCTAAAGCATTGGATGGCTCTGCAGTAAACCTATGGGACTAGTGCTGTATATCTGACATGGCTACGTTCAGATGGAACCTGCAGGGATGACATCATAATGAATTTGGAATCAATAGTGTTTGTGGAATCAAACCGAATAGCACTAGCCTATAACAACATAATCAGCTGCTTCGTTATCAATAAGCTGTGCAGATGGTGATATAGGTAAGAACCCTACTTGTTCTGTCTGGGACTAGATGTGTTTGAGGACAGCAGGACTAGACTCTTGTGCTGCGTTTAGACAGGCAGCCCAATTCTGATCCTTTCTCTTTTCACTAGTTGTTCTTCTGATCAATCAGATCAGCTCTGAAAAAGATCTGGTGTGTTTGGTCAAAAGATCAATTAGTGGAAAAATATCACAATTGGGCTGCCTGTCTGAATGCAGCCATGGTGTGTCATACGTCAGTGTAATTGGTCAGGTGTAAGCATGGACATAGACAGTACTGGAACGGTGTATATTTAAAGCTGTGCTTGTGTAATGATGACTTAAGTCTTCTCTTTTCTATACAACTACTGTTAACCTCTGGGCCTAGCGGCCCTATGTTGTTGTGTTAAATGATGACCGTGTTATCTGATACACCTTGTGGAGATCAATCTGCCAAGAAGATTCCATCCACTAGTTTGAAGCTGACAAAGGCGTTGCCCTTCTAAGTGTTATTACATTGTTCACCAGAGGGGGATTGAGACATGACTGAAAATAAAGGAAGGCGGCACAATAAATATTTTTTATTTCAGTTTTTTTTGTGTGTGTGTGGGCGCAGGTTCATGTTTGTTTTGAAAAACACACATTAAGGACTGTTATAAAATTGCTCTATTGTCTACGTTGAGTTTTTCTGAGAAATGAAATGTTCCCATGACTGAATCAGACATATTAGATAACAGTACGGCCTGTTATTGTACTAGGGGGATCTTTAGCTGTACATCTACAGTGGAATTAAAGCCGCTACATGACTTCACTAGAATGGATTGAATGGGTTGTTGCTCCCTTGGTGAGCTGCGAGATGGGAATTGAACATATGTAACATACTGTATATACACAGTATGTACCAGTCAAAAGTTTGGACACCTACTCATTCAAGTGATTTTCTTTGTTTTTACTATTTTCTACATTGTACAATAATAGTGAAGACCTCAACTATGAAATAACACATGGAATCATGTAGTAACCAAAAGTGTTAAACAAATCAAAATATATTTGAGATTAGGCATGAGGTAGTCACCTGGAATGCATTTCAATTAACAGGTGTGCCTTAAGTTAATTTGAGGAATTTCTTTCCTCCTTAATGCGTTTCAGCCAATCAGTTGTGTTGTGACAAGGTAGGGTGGTATACAGAAGATAGTCCATATTATGGCAAGAACAGCTCAAATAAGCGAAGGGAAAAGACAGTCCATCATTACTTTAACTTCAAGTGCCGTCGCAAAAACCATCAAGCGTGATGAAACTGGTTCTCATGAGGACCGCCACAGGAAAGGAAGAACCAGAGTTACCACTGCTGCAGAGGATAAGTTCATTAGAATTAACTGCAACAGATTGCAGCCCAAAAGTCAACATTAACTGTTCAGAGACTGTGAATCAGGCCTTCAAGGTCGAATAGCTGGAAAGAAATCATTATTAAAGGACACCAATAAGAAGAGACTTGTTTGGGCCAAGCAAGTCTCATGAACAATAGATATTAGACCAGTGGAAATCTGTCCTTGGTCTGATGGTTACAACCGCCGTGTCTTTTAGACGCAGAGTAAGTGAACGGATGATATCCGCATGTGTGGTTCCCACCGTGAAGCATGGAGGTGTGATGGTGCTTTGCTGGTGACACTGTCAGTGATTTATTTAGAATTCAGGGCACACTTAACCAGTATGGCTACCACAGCATTCTACAGCGATACGCCATCCCATCTGGTTTGCTCTTAGTGGGACTATCATTTGTTTTACAATGGGACAATGACCCAAAACATACCTCCAGGCTGTGTAAAAGCTATTTGACCAAGAAGGAGAGTAATTGATTGTTGCATCTGATGACCTGGCCTCCACAAATCACCTGACCTCAACCCAATTGGTTTGGGATGAGTTGGACCGCAAAGTGAAGGAAAAGCAGCCAACAAGTGCTCAGCATATGTGGGAACTCCTTCAAGACTGTTGGAAAACCATTCCTCATGAAGTTGGTTGAGAGAATACCAAGTGTGCAAAGCTGTCATCAAGGCAAAGGGTGGCTACTTTGAAGAATCTAAATATATTTTGATTTGTTTAACACTTTTTGGTGATTCCATAAGTGTTATTTCATAGTTTTGATGTCTTCACTATTATTCTACAATGTAGAAAATAGTAAAAATAAAGAAAAACACTTGAATGAGTAGGTGTGTCCAAAGTTTTGACTGGTAATGTGTATATACTGTATATGTATATACAGTGCATTCGGAAAGTATTCAGACCCCTTGACTGTTTTTTTCCCGTCATCAATCTACACACAATACCCCATAATGACAAAGCAACTATTACATTTACATAAGTATTCAGACACTTTAAGCACCTTTGGCAGTGATAACAGCCTCAAGTCTTCTTGGCTATGACGCTACAAGCTTGGCACACCTTTATTTGGGGAGTTTCTCCCATTCCTCTGCAGATTCTCTCAGGCTTTGTCAGGTTGGATGGGGAGCGTCGCTGCACAGCTATTTTCAGGTCTCTCCAGAGATGTTCGATCAGGTTCAAGCCTGGGCTCTGACTGGGCGACTCAAGGACATTCAGAGACTTGTCCCGAAGCCACTCCTGCATTGTCTTGGCTGTGTGTTTAGGGTCGTTGTCCTGTTGGAAGGTGACCTTTGCCGCAGTTGGAGGTCCTGAGCACTCTGGAGCTGGTTTTCATCAAGGATCTCTCTGTACTTTGCTCCGTTCATCTTTGCTTCGATCATGACTAGTCTCCCAGTCCCTGCCGCTGAAAAACATCCCCATAGTATGATGCTGCCACCACCATGCTTCACCGTAGGGATGGGGCCAGGTTTCCTACAGATGTGACGCTTGTCCAAAGACTTCATTCTTGTTTTCATCAGACTAGAGAATTTTGTTTCTCATTTTCTGAGAGTCTTTAGATGCCTTTAGGCAAACTCCAAGCGGGCTGTCATGTGCCTTTCACTGAGGAGTGGCTTTCGTCTGGCCATTCTACCCTAAAGGCCTTATGTGTGTAGTGCTGCAGAGATGGTTGCCCATCTGGAGCTCTGTCAGAGTGACCATCGGGTTCTTGGTCACCTCCCTGACCAAGGGCCATCTCCCCCGATTGCTCAGTTTGGCTGGGCGGCCAGCTCTAGGAAGAGTCTTGATCGTTCCAAACTTCTTCCATTCAAGAATGATGGAGGCCACTTTGTTCTTGGGGACCTTCAATGCTGTAGAATCTTTTTGGTATCCTTCTGAGATCTGTGCCTCGACACAATCCTGTCTCGGAGCTCTACGGACAATTCCTTTGACCTCATGGCTTAGTTTTTGCTCTGACATACACTGTCAACTGTGGGACCTTATATAGACAGGTGTGTGCCTTTCCAAATCATGTCCAATCAATTGAATTTACCACAGGTGGACTCCAATCAAGTTGTAGAAACATCTCAAGGATGATCAGTGGAAACAGGATGCACCTGAGCTCAATTTTGAGTCTCAAAGCAAAGGGTCTGCATACTTATGTAAATAAGGTATTTCTGTGTAATATTTTTATACGTTTGCAAAAGATTCTAAAAACCTGTTTTTCCGTTTGTCATTATGGGGTATTGTGTGTAGATTGATGGGAGAAAAATAATTTAATAAATTTTAGAATAAGGCTGTAACGTAACTCGATATGTAACTGGAATGTATTTTTATTTTCTTGCCCCCATCTCTACCCCTATAACATAAGCCTCTGAATCTGGGCCCACTGCTCTTCCTCTGTGGCCTGAATAACATCAGCCTCTGAATCTGGGCCCACTGCTCTTCCTCTGTGGCCTGAATAACATCCGTCTCTGAATCTGATTGTGGTTATGTGCCCCCACAGGGAGAGAAGTCATTTATAGTATAATTACTTTATGTTGGATATAAGAAGTTGCACAGATCTAGGACCTTCTTACCATGGCCTCCCCTAATTCTAATCTTTACGACTAGGAGGAATGCAAAACTAACCTTATATCAGTGTGTGAGAGGGTGGGGGTCCTTTATGATAAGTTACTCCGTTATGGCACAATCCTTTCTACTGTCTCCAACCAGCAAGACGTAATGGACAGCTCTCCCATTGGTTTATTTGTATTAGCATTCTTTAAAGGGCACCAATGAGCTGCTTTTGCTCAACATGCTAAAACTAACTGAACACTGTAGAGTAGGTTTGGGTAATAATTCTGGCTCCAGGGCCACATTGGGATTAAAAAATTCAGCAGAGGGCCACACATATTTTTTGGGGGACCGATTTGTTCGTCAAAAGCAATTTTCCAGGAAAAGGGCAGTTATTTCAAAACGTATAGGTCCATTATAATTTCTACAAACGTTCAAGAGTGGCCTGGAGAGTCTTTTTTATTTAAAAAAAATGTCCTTAAACGTCCGGCAGGCTGGATTGAATGGGCCGTATGTTGTCCACCCTTGTAGAGCCGTAGAGGCCCCTTCAAATGGCTGACTCATTCCTTTCCTTGGCCTCTACCATGATAGTCCACAGTACAATGTCCATTATCACACAACCACCCAGCGATTTAGAATGACAGATGATCTGTTGTTCCTTTACAAATAGTTTAGCAGTTCATGATCATATTTATTAATGATTTTGTTTTATGTATTGTTAAGTATTTTCACTATTTATAAAATTGTATTTTCCCCCAAATTTAAATCGGAATGAATTTTGTTCTCAAATGACAAGTCCTTGCTCTATTACATGGTGCTTCCAACAATGTGTCCAGGTAGTTCCACCGTTCCCCCACCTGATGGCGCCCCTTGCAAAACTATGGAACTCCTTAAACCTTGATATAATCTAGGGATACTGCAGAGAAGCCTTGGGCGTAATTTTATCAAATCTTATAATGTAATCATTTTCAGGCTTCATGCAATCGTGTGACATAATTTAACAATGCAGAATTGCAATGCAGATTTTTAAGCAATAACATCTAGTAACTTATACATGTATCACAGACATGCTGCTGCAATGCATGTATTAGATAGATAGATAGATAGATAGATAGATAGATACTTTATTGATCCCCGAGGGGAAATTTCTTCGCCAAGCAGTAATGAAAAAACTCAGTGCAGGTGCAAAATGCCAGAACGAAAATACACAAAAGATACACCATACATGATGCATAGTGCGGCAGTATGAAAAAGTATAAAAATACAAGAGGTGTGGATGTGCACCAATGTGAATGATTATGTGGTGTGCAGTCTGTGTGCAATGAAGGTTGTATTTCTGCGTGTGTGTTTGCCTGGATACTTGTGCTTGTAGAAGCACTGCATGCAGGAGGGGTTTAGAGGTAACGCTCTGTTTAATTAGTTTTGACCACAGGCAGCGCCTGTTCCTGTGTGCTGGCTGCCTGTTCCTGTGTGCTAGCTGCCTGTTCCTGTGTGCTGGCTGCCTGTTCCTGTGTGCTGGCTGCCTGTTCCTGTGTGCTAGCTGCCTGTTCCTGTGTGCTAGCTGCCTGTTCCTGTGTGCTGGCTGCCTGTTCCTGTGTGCTTGCTGCCTGTTCCTGTGTGCTGGCTGCCTGTTCCTGTGTGCTAGCTGCCTGTTCCTGTGTGCTAGCTGCCTGTTCCTGTGTGCTGGCTGCCTGTTTCTGTGTGCTAGCTGCCTGTTCCTGTGTGCTGGCTGCCTGTTTCTGTGTGCTAGCTGCCTGTTCCTGTGTGCTGGCTGCCTGTTCCTGTGTGCTGGCTGCCTGTTCCTGTGTGCTGGCTGCCTGTTCCTGTGTGCTGGCTGCCTGTTTCTGTGTGCTGGCTGCCTGTTCCTGTGTGCTGGCTGCCTGTTCCTGTGTGCTGGCTGCCTGTTCCTGTGTGCTGGCTGCCTGTTCCTGTGTGCTGGCTGCCTGTTCCTGTGTGCTGGCTGCCTGTTCCTGTGTGCTGGCTGCCTGTTTCTGTGTGCTGGCCGCCTGTTTCTGTGTGCTAGCCGCCTGTTTCTGTGTGCTAGCTGCCTGTTTCTGTGTGCTGGCTGCATGTGTGCTGGCTGCCTGTTCCAGAACTGCCTGTAAGTAGGCTACTATTACAGGCAGTTCTGAATATCCAGTTCTGACACTCCTCCCTCTCTCCCCCTCCCCTTCTCTCTCTCCCTCCCCTTCTTCACTCCCTATCCCTCTCCTGCTCTCTCCCTCCCCTTCTCTCTATCTCCCTCCCCCTCCTCCCTCGTTCACTCTCTCCCCCTCCCCTTTCCTGTTCACTCGCTCACTTGGGGGGCAGCAGCTTACTGCTCAGCTGGTGTGTTTCCATAGAAACACTGACCTCACGCTGTGACAGGCGATCTGGGCCGGTTGCCATGGTGATCTGCTGTGACATCAAACCTGAGCCTCTAGTTGCCATGATACCACACCTACCGGCTCAGCAGCAGCTATTTCAGTCCTACTCTTTGAGCCTTTACAATGTTCCAGTTTTTACACAGCGTCATAGTGTTGTGTGTTCTCATGCTGTCCTTGTCTGTATGTGCAGCAGACTGCAGTAGCTTACATGCAGGCAAAGATCTGTGTTCTGACAGTGGTTGCCTGTCTCTCATTTATAGGTGTACGTACTACCTACAACCTCAGTAGCGCAGATGTAATGGGGATATACAACCACTGTCTGGACTGTATCCCCATTACATCAGCTACTGTCTGCTGGAGCGTCTGTGTCTCTGGTAAAGCGAATGAGGGTGTGTGTACGCGCTCACACTGCATCTGTGCGCAGTGTCATTGAGAGGGCTGCACAGGGCTCCAAGGACACACAGGATTATCAGCTCTGAGGTTAATCCAGAGATGGTGCTAGCTTTATACTAGCATCTCTATGTACTCTCTTTAGCCGTGTGTGTGTGTGTGTGTGTGTGTGTGTGTGTGTGTGTGTGTGTGTGTGTGTGTGTGTCACATGCTTCCATCTCTACTATGTACCATGCAGAGTGTTTCTCGATATGAACATATGTGTTTTATTTACCAGGCCTCAGCAGGTGGTAGGAACCTAAAGACAGATCTGTTCTATCATGTGGCCCATTTTGATCCTGTGTGTTTATAGAATTAGAAGAGATTTAGTAATTGCTCATTAAAAAGATTGGGTATCCAGGGACCTGTATTAATGGCATTATGGCCATATTGTATTAATGGCATTAGTACGAAAATGTATGCACTCACTGATAAGTGAGTAAGTTGCTCTGGATAAGCGTCTGCTAAATGACTAACATGTCATGTGTGTGTTTGTGCCTCTGTGTTCTCTTGAGTTTTGTGTGTGTTCCAAAAAAATGACTGTCTGCTTTTGTAAATTGTGTGGTGTGTTTTTGCAGTCTCCACGGAGTACAGTAATCACCTCAGGTGCAGCCAGCCTCTCTGTCTGTCATCACTCATGCACTGCAGCACATCTCTGTTTTTCAACCAGGTGGTCAGGCAGAGGCAGGAGTCTTGTGCCTTAGTGTGTGAGCAGGCTAGAGGCTAGAGATTACCCTGCTTTCTGAGCGTGCAGGTCATTATGGTAAATTAGGTTTTATTATGGATGGTGCTGACTGGTTGCTGACTGGTGGGTTTGTTCAGTTCCTTCCTCACTTACGTGGTCAAATGGTCCGTCCCAGCATTCCGGCTCACCTCGTAGCATCTGGTTTCAACCTGGTTCTCCCTCGTGGATCTGACAACTGAAAAAGACAATTAGGGTTGTTCTGGAATAGAGTGCCAAACCTAGTCTAGCATGTGATATTGAATAGATTTAGTTAGATCAATACACAATAAATGATCTAGCAGCATTCTCCAAGTTGTGTGTTCAGAGCAGCCCACCCCAGAGCTCCCCTCTGTCCACTGCTGTACTTAGCTGTTTGGATGAACCACTACATCCTGTTCTGACTAGGAGGAAGTGTGCCCCAGATAACACTGCCCCAGTGAAGGGCGGAGAGCTCTGTAGTAGAGCTCTTTGAAGCTGGATGTGGGGTCTAGGGGTTGACGTTAGACTGGCCTTAGCTAGACTAAGGCTGGGATTCAGTCGGAAATTATAGGCATTGTGGCTTTTTAAGGCAATGTTCCTGCGTTTGCGGAGATCCCAATCATGGTCAACACTGCATGTGTAGTATAGTACAGCAGAACCCACGCTGTTCTAGATGGAGTACAGCAGAACCCACGCTGTTCTAGATGGAGTACAGCAGAACCCATGCTGTTCTAGATGGAGTACAGCAGAACCCACGCTGTTCTAGATGGAGTACAGGAGAACCCACGCTGTTCTAGATGAAGTACAGCAGAACCCACGCTGTTCTAGATGGAGTACAGGAGAACTCATGCTGTTCTAGATGAAGTACAGGAGAACCCACGCTGTTCTAGATGGAGTACAGCAGAACCCACGCTGTTCTAGATGGAGTACAGCAGAACCCACGCTGTTCTAGATGGAGTACAGGAGAACTCACACTGTTCTAGATGGAGTACAGCAGAACCCACGCTGTTCTAGATGGAGTACAGCAGAACTCACGCTGTTCTAGATGGAGTACAGGAGAACCCACACTGTTCTAGATGGAGTACAGGAGAACTCACGCTGTTCTAGATGGAGTACAGGAGAACTCACGCTGTTCTAGATGGAGTACAGCAGAACCCACGCTGTTCTAGATGGAGTACAGCAGAACCCACGCTGTTCTAGATGGAGTACAGCAGAACCCACGCTGTTCTAGATGGAGTACAGCAGAACCCACGCTGTTCTAGATGGAGTACAGCAGAACCCACGCTGTTCTAGATGGAGTACAGGAGAACTCACACTGTTCTAGGTGGAGTACAGCAGAACCCACGCTGTTCTAGATGAAGTACAGCAGAACCCACGCTGTTCTAGATGAAGTACAAGAGAACTCACACTGTTCTAGATGAAGTACAGCAGAACCCACGCTGTTTTAGATGAAGTACAGGAGAACCCATGCTGTTCTAGATGAAGTACAGGAGAACCCACACTGTTCTAGATGAAGTACAGGAGAACCCACGCTGTTCTAGATTAAGTACAGGAGAACCCACGCTGTTCTAGATTAAGTACAGGAGAACCCACGCTGTTCTAGATGAAGTACAGGAGAACCCACGCTGTTCTAGATGAAGTACAGGAGAACCCACGCTGTTCTAGATGAAGTACAGCATATGTGATTTTTCGTAGCAGGTTAGGTGAGCTTTATGCAGCAGGTTAGGAGAATTAATGTAGCAGATTAGGAGAATTACATTAAGGTTAGGAAAAGGTTTAGGGTTAACTAAAATGCTAAAATTGTCCCAGACGAGACTCGAACATATCTAGCCTGTCAGGACAGCATTCGTTTCCATAAATGCAATTGTACTGCATATGTCAGCTCAGTTGGAAACTCGCTTTAAAAACCACAATACCTATAACCAACGATCAACCTCTGTTCTCCTAAACTACAGGACCTCCCTGTGGGCTCTACTGTGTCTGACTAAAACACTCTCACCCTGAAGGAAACATTAAGGGAGAGTCCTTTCAATAGAGGTGTTTTTGTACAGCGCTGAAGGAAGCAGGCTAAATGAGGACTTGTGTACCACAGGAAAGCTGGTGTGGGTCCGGTCAGGGTGACCCACTCTGTGAGTGTAAAGTTAACCTTATGTCGGCTTTCAAATGTGATAATTCAATATACAGTTTGATAAATGTGCCATATTCACTTTGTAATAGTTCCAAGGGCTTCTTAGAGCACTGTTAGCTTGAGCTCTCTGTATTCAATGGGCACAAAGTCTACCTCATTAAACTAACTGCCAAGAGAGTCTGTTGATACGGACTTCAATGACGAGCTGCGTTCAAGATACTTTGTTGTTGTTATATCAGTACTAGAAGAATGTGCCCTGGGATTATTTTAGGAAAGTTTACCCTTCATGATCTATGCGAATCTGAAATGCATCCTGAAGGGAGGATGACGCAAAGTGCTGAAGGAGAGCAGTGTGGGTGTGATACCCTTTTCATTCTCTTTGTTTGAAATTACCAAAAATAAACAAAACTGTTATGGTCCTGGCTGAGAATGCTAACAGGCCATTTGGTGACATTGCCCCTGGACACTGATCTAATGTCAGTTTTTATTTGGTCCCCATCATGGTAAAGGTTAGGGACTGGATAAGCTGATCCTAGATCTGTGCCTAAGGGCAGGAGTGAACAGCTTGGCCATGAGGTTGCAGTATGTAGTTTGAACTGAAGAGGGCTGCAGGGTACAAGTGTTCCTCTTTCTATCAATTAGACAGGAACAAGACAAGGGATTGAAGACTCACAGTGCTCTTAAATGGTTATCTTCTACAGTCACATCAATGGTTATCTTCTACAGTCACATTTTATTTTATTTTACTAGGCAAGTCAGTTAAGAACAAATTCTTATTTACAATGATGGCCTAGGAACAGTGGGTTATCTGCCTTGTTCAGGTGCAGAATTACAGATTTTTACCTTGTCAGCTCGGGGATTCAATCCAGCAACCTTTCGGTTACGGCCCAACACTCAAACCACTCGTCTACCTATCTTCTACAGTCACATCAATGGTTAGCTTCTACAGTCACATCAATGGTTACCTTCTACAGTCACATCAATGGTTACCTTCTACAGTCACATCAATGGTTACCTTCTACAGTCACATCAATGGTTACCTTCTACAGTCACATCAATCAATCACATTTATTTATAAAGCCCTTTTTACATTAGTCGATGGCACAAAAGTGCTATACAGAAACCCAGCCTAAAACCCCAAACAGCAAGCAAGGCAGATGTAGAAGCACGGTGGCTAGGAAAAACTCCCTAGAAAGGCAAAAACCTAGGAAGAAACCTAGAGAGGAACCAGGCTCTGAGGGGTGGCCAGTCCTCTTCTGGCTGTGCCGGGTGGAGATTATAACAATTCATGGCCATTAAGGCCAGATCTTTCTCCAAGATGTTCAAATGTTCATAGATGACCAGCAGGGTCAAATAATAATCATAGTGGTTGTAGAGGTTGCAACAGGTAAATACACCAGGAGTAAATGTCACTTGGCTTTTCATAGATGTTGAAATAGCAGGTAGAGAGAGCGAGTTAAAAACAGCAGGCCTGGGACAAGTTGGCACCAACATCAATGGTTACCTTCTACAGTCACATCAAGCACAGACAAAACAGACAAGTATGTCTCAGGCCATTTGGAAATAAAATTGCAGGATGAAAAATGTACAGCACAATAATTAATAATTTCATCTGATGGAGTTTGATCCAAGATGGCATGGCCCTTTTACTCTGTTCATTCTTCAGTGCTTATAAGGCACTTCATCCTATATAGACATGACCTCAGTAAGTATCATATCTGTCTGGCTCCAATTTGGAGCAAACTGTGAATGATAGAATGTGAATTCCTGTCCAGAGTGAATGAATAATCTGCAGCCTCATGTTTCTTCCCAAAAGATCCTTAAACTCTGAGCCCCTGGTACGCCACAAAAGAGCTTCAGTATACCTGCCACAGAGAACAGTCAGCCTAAATAAGATGTTGTCTGCCGGCAGGGTGAGAGAGCTGACCTAATGCCATAACAGTGATCATGAGGGGAATGAAGGAATGTCTGTCTGGATGTATTTAGTAATAAGGTGCTGATGCACCAGTAGAGAGCTACTATGTCAGAGCTATTTAACTCTGACCCTACGAGGTCCGGAGTACTGCTGGTTCTCTGTTCTACCTGATAATTAATTTCCCCCACCTGGTGTCCCAGGTCTAAATCAGTTCCTGATTTGAGGAGAACAATGAAAACCAGCAGTTGAACTGGCTTCCAGGTCCAGAGTTGAACTGGCTTCCAGGTCCAGAGTTGAGTTTGAGGGCGCTATGTTATGTCATTATTCTGCTATAATGAAGGCCTTCGAAGGTCGCCAATGGGTCCACATTTCTAAGCCTTCTTGCCCCCTCTATTCCTTCCATAATGGTTTCTCCCGCGTGCATTGGTTCAGACTGAATATGTAAATACAGCACACAGAGGTACTGTAAGCAAACATGAATATTTACTGTTAGTTGACACCTCTCCTTTAGTCCCTCTATCCCTCTATCACTCTATCCCTCTTCTCTCCATTTAAATTTCACTGACTTCTTTCAGGCCCCTCCCCTCCCCCTCCCCTCCCCTTCTCCTTCTCCTTTGTCTCAGTTTTTATTATCTGTAGTTCCCATTCTCTCATGTTGTGTCTGCTTTGTCAGGTGGCATACAGGGTAAGGCTATCTTTGTCAGGTGGCATACAGGGTAAGGCTATCTTTGTCAGGTGGCATACAGGGTAAGGCTATCTTTGTCAGGTGGCATACAGGGTAAGGCTATCTTTGTCAGGTGGCATACAGGGTAAGGCTATCTTTGTCAGGTGGCATACAGGGTAAGGCTATCTTTGTCAGGTGGCATACAGGGTAAGGCTATCTTTGTCAGGTGGCATACAGGGTAAGGCTATCTTTGTCAGGTGGCATACAGGGTAAGGCTATCTCCCCGATTCAACACAGACCCTGAACGGCACACACAGACGAAGTCAGGAGACCTTGTGCCAAATGGCATCAAATGTGCTCTAGCTTTTTGTGGTTTTAATGTTCTTGCCTAATAAAGGAAGTGTTTTTTGAGTGTTGGCCTTTGCTAAAAGAACATGTGGGAAATGCATTTCTAAAGGTCTTTGTCATAATAATATATCTTAGTTAGACATTGAAGGCAAATTATTGAAACTAGTACATAAATGACTATGTATTATATAGATGTACTTTATATCAATGTTTTTTGTTCAGTGTGAATGAAAGCATCCCTCCATCATGTTACTTAAGGCATTTGGCCAATAAGGAACTATAATGTATTAAACTATGGAAAATGATGTATGTCTATGTTTGCAACATCGATTTATGTTTTATGAAGCTACATTATCACAAACTCTGGGTGAACCCTCGCTGCATTCCTAAACTTAATTTGGGAATATTTGCATACATGATTTAGGATACAGCTGCAGCAATCTCTCACCGTTGAACGTGAAAGATCTGTTGAACAGCCATGCGTCTCCTGTGTCTCTCATTCTTGATTTCCAGGCGTGTGCAAACATGGTTCCGGGTAGAAGTTGCCCCCAGGCTGAGGTCTGGGATCAATGTGAAGGTACACTGAAAGCCTGTTTTTCCAGCACTTCTGTAAAATATATAAATACTCAATACAATATATTTCTGCTTGGTATGGAAAATGCCTACAGATTCTTCTGGGAAAAAATATGTTCACCTTTCAAGGCATCCAGCTAGAGTATGCCCTCTGGCTGTTCTGCTGGTGCATGATGGGTGGAAACTTGCCCCACACTTGAACAAGTCACATGACCCTCCTTGCCTTCAGCATGTACTCCATAATGCCTTAAGAGATATATATACTGTGGGGAGAACAAGTATTTGATACACTGCCGATTTTGCAGGTTTTCCCACTTACAAAGCATGTAGAAGTCTGTAATTTTTATCATAGGTAAACTTCAACTGTGAGAGACGGAATCTAAAACAAAAATCCAGAAAATCACATTGTATGATTTTTAAATAATTAATTTGCATTTTATTGCATGACATAAGTATTTGATCACCTACCAACCAGTAAGAATTCCGGCTCTCACAGACCTGTTAGTTTCTCTTTAAGAAGCCCTCCTGTTCTCCACTCATTACCTGTATTAACTGCACCAGCTCTCTGGTCTTAGATTCCGTCTCTCACAGTTGGTGTACCTATGATAAAAATTACAGACCTCTACATGCTTTGTAAGTAGGAAAACCTGCAAAATCGGCAGTGTATCAAATACTTGTTCTCCCCACTGTATATACTGTATGCCTCTATGTCTCTCTCTATATATATATATGTGTATATATACACATACATACAGCTGGTGAAATAAGTATTGAACACGTCACCATTTTTCTCAGTAAATATATTTCCAAAGGTGCTATTGACATGTTCAGAAATGAAGTTGTGTGTAATAATGTGAAATGACACAGGGAAAAAGTATTGAACACACTTACTGATATTTATTTAATACTTTGTACAAAAGCCTTTGTTGGTAATGACAGCTTCAAGACGCCTCCTGTATGGAGAAACTAGTCGCATGCATTGCTCTGGTGTGAATTTGGCCCATTCTTCCACACAAACAGTCTTCAAATCTTGAAGGTTCCGTGGGCCTCTTCTATGAATCTTGATCTTCAGTTCTTTCCATAGATTTTCAATGGGATTTAAGTCAGGTGATTGGCTGGGCCATTCTAGCAGCTTTATTTTCTTTCTTTGAAACCAATTGAGAGTTTCCTTGGCTGTGTGTTTGGGATCATTGTCTTCCTGAAATGTCCACCCTCGTTTCATCTTCATCATCCTGGTAGATGGTATCAGATTTCTGTCAAGAATGTCTCGATAAATTTGCCCATTCATCCTTCCTTCAATTATGTGAAGTTTGCAAGTACCATTTGCTGAAAAGCAGCCCCACACCATGATGTTCCCACCTCCAAACTTCACTGTTGGTATGGTGTTTTTAGGGTGATATGCAGTGCCATTTCTCCTCCAAACATGGTGTGTATTATGACATCCAAACAGTTCAATTTTGCTCTCATCTGACCACACTATATTCTCCCAGTATTTCACTGGCTTTTCCAAATGTTGTGCAGCAAACTTTAAACGAGCTTTAACATGCTTTTTTTTCAGCAATGGAGTCTTGCGTGGTGAGCGTGCATACAGGCCATGGCGGTGGAGTGCATTACTTACTGTTTTCTTTGAGACAACAGTACCTGCTAATTGCAGGTCTTTTTGAAGCTCTCCACAAGTGGTCCTTGGCTCATGGACAACTCTTCTGATTATTCTTTTCACTCTGTCAGAAATCTTGCGAGGAGCACCTGGTCGAGGCAAATTTATGGTGAAATGATTGTCTTTCCACTTCCGTATTATGGCCCCAACAGTGCTCACTGGAACATTCAGAAGCTTAGAAATGTGCCTATAACCAATGCCATCATTATGTTTTGCAACAATTAAGATGTGTCTTGTGTGACACCTTGGCAATGAGACCTTTTTGTAGGCCATCAGTTGGGACTGAACCAGCTGATATTAATTTGCACTGACAGGGGGCTGGATTGCTTTTTAATTACTGATAGTTTTCAGCTGTTGTCTGGGCTTTCCATGCCTTTTTGCACCTCCCTTTCTTCATGTGTTCAATACTTTTTCCCTGTGTCATTTCACATTATTACACATAACCTAATTTCTGAACTTATTTGTTTTGGTTTCTTTGTATGTATGGATTACTTGGGTTGTTACCAACATCTGGTGAAAATGTCATGTCAATAGCACCATTGGAAATATATTTACTGAGAAACATGGTGACGTGTTCAATACTTATTTCACCCGCTGTATATATATATATATAGAGAGAGAGAGAGAGACATAGAGGCATACAGTATACATTTAAACTCAGTTTCTCACAATTCCTGATATTTAATCCTAGTAAAAATTCCTTGTCTTAGGTCAGTTAGGATCACCACTTTATTTTAAGGATGTGAAATGTCAGAATAATAGTAGAGAGAATGATTTATTTCAGCTTGTATTTCTTTCATCACATTCCCAGTGGGACAGAAGTTTACATACACACAGTTAGTATTTGGTAGCATTGCCTTATAAATTGTTTAACTTGGGTCAAACATTTCGGGTAGCCTTTCACAAGCTTCCTACAATAAGTTGGGTGAATTTTGGCCCATTCCTCCTGACATAACTGGTGTAACTGAATCAGGTTTGTAGGCCTCCTTGCTCACACACGCTTTTTCAGTTTGGCCCACAAATGTTCTATAGGATTGAGGTCAGGGCTTTGTGATGACCACTCCAATACCTTGACTTTGTTGTCCTTAAGCCATTTTACCACAACTTTGGAAGTATGCTTGGGGTCATTGTCCATTTGGAAGACCCATTTGCGACCAAGCTTTAACTTCCTGACTGATGTCTTGAGATGTTGCTTCAATATATCCACATAATTATGCCATCTATTTTGTGAAGTGCACCAATCCCTCCTGCAGCAAAGCACCCCCACAACATGATGCTGCCACCCCTGTGCTTCACGGTTGGGATGGTGTTCTTTGGCTTGCAAGCCTCTTCCTTTTTCCTCCAAACATAACAATGGTCATTATGGCCAAAACAGTTCTAGAGAGAGAGAGAGAGAGAGAGAGAGAGAGAGAGAGAGATACAGTATATATATATATTGAGAGAGAGACAGAGACATACTATATGTATACAGAGAGACACACAGTATATATATAGAGAGACACAGAGACATACTATATGTCTTTGAATAGCTTGGAAATAGATTTGTAACCCCTCCCAGACTCATTGGCATTAATAATCTTTCTTCTGAGGGCCTCGGGTAGGTCTTTTGATCTTTGAATGATGTGTTACCACACACCCATATGGTTAAGACCAAACCAGACCAATTGTCTTATCTTTATGAAAGGCTGGTTTCTCTCTAATGTTTTCCAATCATTTGCACTTGTTTTGGTACCTAATAATAATTTCTGTTTTATGTGATGGTAAAGGTAGGGGTGTACTAACTTTTTTTTGTGTGTGTGTGAGTTGTTCAAAGATTACATACCATCTGTCCAAATATGTTTTTTTTTTTTTTAAAGAGAACTTTCCAGGGGGTGTACTTACTTTTACATACACTTAGGTTGAAGTCATTAAAACTCATTTTTCAACCACTCCACAGATTTCATGTTAACAAACTATAGTTTTTGCAAGTCGGTTAGGACATCTACTTTGTGCATGACACAAGTAATTCTTCCAACAATTGTTTACAGACAGATTATTTCACTCATAATTGTCTACCCTCTCTCTCTGTCTGTCCTCTCTCTCTGTCTGTCCTCTCTCTTTGTCTGTCCTCTCTCTCTGTCTGTCCTCTCTCTCTGTCTGTCCTCTCTCTCTGTCTGTCCTCTCTCTCTGTCTGTCCTCTCTCTTTGTCTGTCCTCTCTCTCTGTCTACCCTCTCTCTCTGTCTACCCTCTCTCTCTGTCTACCCTCTCTCTCTGTCTACCCTCTCTCTCTGTCTGTCCTCTCTCTCTGTCTGTCCTCTCTCTCTGTCTGTCCTCTCTCTCTGTCTGTCCTCTCTCTTTGTCTACCCTCTCTCTGTCTGTCCTCTCTCTCTGTCTGTCCTCTCTCTCTGTCTGTCCTCTCTCTTTGTCTACCCTCTCTCTCTGTCTACCCTCTCTCTCTGTCTGTCCTCTCTCTCTGTCTGTCCTCTCTCTCTGTCTGTCCTCTCTCTTTGTCTACCCTCTCTCTCTGTCTGTCCTCTCTCTCTGTCTGTCCTCTCTCTCTGTCTGTCCTCTCTCTCTGTCTGTCCTCTCTCTTTGTCTGTCCTCTCTCTTTGTCTGTCCTCTCTCTTTGTCTGTCCTCTCTCTTTGTCTACCCTCTCTCTCTGTCTACCCTCTCTCTTTGTCTGTCCTCTCTCTTTGTCTACCCTCTCTCTCTGTCTACCCTCTCTCTCTGTCTACCCTCTCTCTCTGTCTACCCTCTCTCTCTGTCTGTCCTCTCTCTCTGTCTGTCCTCTCTCTCTGTCTGTCCTCTCTCTCTGTCTACCCTCTCTCTTTGTCTACCCTCTCTCTTTCTACCCTCTCTCTCTTTCTACCCTCTCTCTCTGTCTGTCCTCTTTCTCTGTCTGTCCTCCCTCTCTGTCTGTCCTCTCTCTCTGTCTACCCTCCTCTCTTTCTACCCTCTCTCTCTGTCTACCCTCTCTCTTTGTCCTACCCTCTCTCTCTGTCTACCCTCTCTCTCTGTCTACCCTCTCTCTTTGTCTACCCTCTCTCTTTGTCTACCCTCTCTCTTTCTACCCTCTCTCTCTTTCTACCCTCTCTCTCTGTCTGTCCTCTCTCTCTGTCTACCCTCTCTCTTTGTCTACCCTCTCTCTCTGTCTACCCTCTCTCTCTGTCTACCCTCTCTCTTTGTCTACCCTCTCTCTCTGTCTACCCTCTCTCTTTCTACACTCTCTCTCTGTCTACCCTCTCTCTCTTTCTACCCTCTCTCTCTGTCTACCCTCTCTCTTTGTCCTACCCTCTCTCTCTGTCTACCCTCTCTCTCTGTCTACCCTCTCTCTCTGTCTACCCTCTCTCTCTGTCTGTCCTCTCTCTCTGTCTGTCCTCTCTCTCTGTCTGTCCTCTCTCTTTGTCTACCCTCTCTCTCTGTCTGTCCTCTCTCTCTGTCTGTCCTCTCTCTTTGTCTGTCCTCTCTCTTTGTCTGTCCTCTCTCTCTGTCTGTCCTCTCTCTCTGTCTGTCCTCTCTCTTTGTCTACCCTCTCTCTCTGTCTACCCTCTCTCTCTGTCTGTCCTCTCTCTCTGTCTGTCCTCTCTCTTTGTCTGTCCTCTCTCTTTGTCTACCCTCTCTCTCTGTCTACCCTCTCTCTCTGTCTGTCCTCTCTCTCTGTCTACCCTCTCTCTCTGTCTACCCTCTCTCTCTGTCTGTCCTCTCTCTCTGTCTACCCTCTCTCTCTGTCTACCCTCTCTCTCTGTCTACCCTCTCTCTCTGTCTGTCCTCTCTCTCTGTCTACCCTCTCTCTCTGTCTACCCTCTCTCTCTGTCTGTCCTCTCTCTCTGTCTACCCTCTCTCTCTGTCTACCCTCTCTCTCTGTCTGTCCTCTCTCTGTCTGTCCTCTCTCTTTGTCTGCCCTCTCTCTCTGTCTACCCTCTCTCTCTGTCTGTCCTCTCTCTCTGTCTGTCCTCTCTCTCTGTCTACCCTCTCTCTCTGTCTGTCCTCTCTCTCTGTCTACCCTCTCTCTCTGTCTGTCCTCTCTCTCTGTCTACCCTCTCTCTCTGTCTACCCTCTCTCTCTGTCTGTCCTCTCTCTGTCTGTCCTCTCTCTTTGTCTGCCCTCTCTCTCTGTCTACCCTCTCTCTCTGTCTGTCCTCTCTCTCTGTCTGTCCTCTCTCTTTGTCTACCCTCTCTCTCTGTCTACCCTCCCTCTATGTCTGTCCTCTCTCTCTGTCTGTCCTCTCTCTCTGTCTGTCCTCTCTCTCTGTCTACCCTCTCTCTCTGTCTACCCTCTCTCTCTGTCTGTCCTCTCTCTCTGTCTGCCCTCCCTCTCTGTCTGTCCTCTCTCTCTGTCTACCCTCTCTCTTTGTCTACCCTCTCTCTTTCTACCCTCTCTCTCTTTCTACCCTCTCTCTCTGTCTGTCCTCTCTCTCTGTCTGTCCTCCCTCTCTGTCTGTCCTCTCTCTCTGTCTACCCTCCTCTCTTTCTACCCTCTCTCTCTGTCTACCCTCTCTCTTTGTCCTACCCTCTCTCTCTGTCTACCCTCTCTCTCTGTCTACCCTCTCTCTTTGTCTACCCTCTCTCTTTGTCTACCCTCTCTCTTTCTACCCTCTCTCTCTTTCTACCCTCTCTCTCTGTCTGTCCTCTCTCTCTGTCTACCCTCTCTCTTTGTCTACCCTCTCTCTCTGTCTACCCTCTCTCTTTGTCTACCCTCTCTCTCTGTCTACCCTCTCTCTTTCTACACTCTCTATCTGTCTACCCTCTCTCTCTTTCTACCCTCTCTCTCTGTCTACCCTCTCTCTTTGTCCTACCCTCTCTCTCTGTCTACCCTCTCTCTCTGTCTACCCTCTCTCTTCCTCTCATTCTTCTACTGCTCCCTCAACTCTATCTTCCTGCCTTCCTATATGTTCCTCTTCCCTCTCTCATGATGCCCTATCCTTATCTCATCTGTCCTCCTCTGTCATCCTATATCTTTCCTCTGTCCTCCTCTGTCATCCTCTCTCCTCTTCTGTCATCCTATCGCTCTCTCCTCTCTCCTCCTGTTTCATCCTCTCTCCTCCTCTGTCATCCTCTCTCCTCCTCTATCATCCTCTCTCGTCCTCTGTCATCCTATCTCTCTCCTCTCTCCTCCTGTCATCCTATCTCTCTCCTCTGTCATCCTATCTCTCACCTCCCCCCTCTTCATCTCCGCTCTTCTCTCCTTGCGTCTCTTCCTCTTCTCATCTCTCCCATCCTCCCCTCTCTGTTTCTCTTCTCTCTTCCTCTCCTCTCTGTTCCAGCTGTCAGTGTGCTTGTCACAGTGATGTGAAGCCCACTGAAGCACATTTACTAGGTTCCACTAGGCTGAATCACTAGGCTGCATCTCTGAGATGCACCCAGCAGGCTGCAGACGAGCACTCTTCCTGTGTCACACACCAGTTCTCTTCCTGCAGCAGCCGATGTGACATAAATATCATACATATCACAAAATATATCTGCTCTCTGTAAACTACATGCTGGTTTGAACATGCCTTGTGTGGGTACAAAACATTGGTTTAGACTAGATAGACAATCTATCCTTTCAACAACAAATCTACCTCAAAGTAATTTATAGTTTTTGTACTTTCTGAGGGAAAGTGAGTGGAGGTCAAGGTGATAACCAGTATAACTTCCCTGATACAGAAGTTGTCATCCTGAAAACGGAAGTGAGATTGATAGAACTGTATGCAGTGTATGCAAGGCTCAACTTACTAATAAATCACAGTATAGTCAGAGACAATGTACTTTCTATGAACTGAGGTTGAAAGAAAATGAAACCTGAACTTTCTACCTTCTAGGCCCTTTAAACTCAACTCTGGACCTGGAAGCCAGTTCCACTGCATTTCTTCATCGTTCTCCTCTAGTCAGAGACTGACTGTGCAATTAATTATCAGGTAGAACAGAAAACCAGCCGGCTTAGGACCTCGTAGGGTAAGAGTTGAATACCCCTGTTCTAGGGATTTCTATTTTCAGAACAATTCTGGGGATTTCTTTGGGTTAGATTCTGCCTCTTTAAATTCCCTTTGGCCTACTGATTACTTCCTCTTGACAGGCCTATAGCATGAACGCCAGCTAGACAGTTGCATAACTCTCACTATATGCCTTAAACTGGAGGTCCATAGGTTAAATACCATAGACATACTGCAAGCAAAGAGGCTGCATGTTAGAATATGAACAATTGGAAAGAAGATGGACAGAATACATGTTTCAAATACAAAGCCAGAAGGCGCCGTTAGACTGTGGACAGATGTGGTTAATGGGAGGCTGCAGTTCCCCAGCCCTATATTCACTCTTCTCTATATGAACAGGAAGTACCATTCTCTGTGTGTTGTACTCTGCCATGTGATTGACTGATAATAGCACATTATGAATGAAGGACTCAGAGAAGTCTGTATGAATCAAAAGGCCTACGGTGTCTGTTTGTTTGGCGATGTATTTAAATAAAAAATAAAACAATTATTCTCTCCAATAAGACTAGAATTCAGCTTATGGCCATTTTAACTTATATACTACCGGCAATATAATAGTCTGTAATTAACATAAATGGTGGGACGTCAGGTAATATAATAGTCCGTAATCAACATAAATGATGGGACGTCAGGTAATATAATAGTCTGTAATCAACATAAATGGTGGGACGTCAGGTAATATAATAGTCTGTAATTAACATAAATGGTGGGACGTCAGGTAATATAATAGTCTGTAATTAACATAAATGGTGGGACGTCAGGTAATATAATAGTCTAATTAACATAAATGGTGGGACGTCAGGTAATATAATAGTCTGTAATTAACATAAATGGTGGGAAGTCAGGTAATATAATAGTCTGTAATTAACATAAATGGTGGGACGTCAGGTAATATAATAGTCTGTAATTAACATAAATGGTGGGACATCAGGTAATATAATAGTCTGTAATTAACATAAATGGTGGGAAGTCAGGTAATATAATAGTCTGTAATTAACATAAATGGTGGGACGTCAGGTAATATAATAGTCTGTAATTAACATAAATGGTGGGACGTCAGGTAATATAATAGTCTAATTAACATAAATGGTGGGACGTCAGGTAATATAATAGTCTGTAATTAACATAAATGGTGGGACGTCAGGTAATATAATAGTCAGTAATTAACATAAATGGTGGGACGTCAGGTAATATAATAGTCTGTAATTAACATAAATGGTGGGACGTCAGGTAATATAATAGTCTGTAATTAACATAAATGGTGGGAAGTCAGGTAATATAATAGTCTGTAATTAACATAAATGGTGGGACGTCAGGTAATATAATAGTCTGTAATTAACATAAATGGTGGGACGTCAGGTAATATAATAGTCAGTAATTAACATAAATGGTGGGACGTCAGGTAATATAATAGTCTGTAATTAACATAAATGGTGGGACGTCAGGTAATATAATAGTCTGTAATTAACATAAATGGTGGGACGTCAGGTAATATAATAGTCTAATTAACATAAATGGTGGGACGTCAGGTAATATAATAGTCAGTAATTAACATAAATGGTGGGACGTCAGGTAATATAATAGTCTGTAATTAACATAAATGGTGGGACGTCAGGTAATATAATAGTCTGTAATTAACATAAATGGTGGGAAGTCAGGTAATATAATAGTCTGTAATTAACATAAATGGTGGGACGTCAGGTAATATAATAGTCTGTAATTAACATAAATGGTGGGACGTCAGGTAATATAATAGTCAGTAATTAACATAAATGGTGGGACGTCAGGTAATATAATAGTCTGTAATTAACATAAATGGTGGGACGTCAGGTAATATAATAGTCTGTAATTAACATAAATGGTGGGACGTCAGGTAATATAATAGTCTAATTAACATAAATGGTGGGACGTCAGGTAATATAATAGTCAGTAATTAACATAAATGGTGGGACGTCAGGTAATATAATAGTCTGTAATTAACATAAATGGTGGGACGTCAGGTAATATAATAGTCAGTAATTAACATAAATGGTGGGACGTCAGGTAATATAATAGTCTGTAATTAACATAAATGGTGGGACGTCAGGTAATATAATAGTCAGTAATTAACATAAATGGTGGGACGTCAGGTAATATAATAGTCTGTAATTAACATAAATGGTGGGACGTCAGGTAATATAATAGTCTGTAATTAACATAAATGGTGGGACGTCAGGTAATATAATAGTCTAATTAACATAAATGGTGGGACGTCAGGTAATATAATAGTCAGTAATTAACATAAATGGTGGGACGTCAGGTAATATAATAGTCAGTAATTAACATAAATGGTGGGACGTCAGGTAATATAATAGTCTGTAATTAACATAAATGGTGGGACGTCAGGTAATATAATAGTCTGTAATTAACATAAATTGTGGGACGACAGGTAATATAATAGTCTGTAATTAACATAAATTGTGGGACGACAGGTAATATAATAGTCTGTAATTAACATAAATTGTGGGACGTCAGGTAATTGTTCCACACACTGGAAGAAAATGCTATAAAACTGAATAAATTACTTTACAGACTATACTGCAATGCTATCACAGACTTCATAGACTATACTGAAATGCTATCACAGACTTTATAGACTATACTGTAATGCTATCACAGACTTTATAGACTATGTGCAATGCTATCACAGACTTCATAGACTATACTGAAATGCTATCACAGACTTTATAGACTATACTGAAATGCTATCACAGACTTTATAGACTATACTGCAATGCTATCACAGACTTTATAGACTATACTGTAATGCTATCACAGACTGTATAGACTATACTGCAATGCTATCACAGACTTTATAGACTATACTGCAATGCTATCACAGACTTTATAGACTATACTGCAATGCTATCACAGACTTTATAGACTATACTGCAATGCTATCACAGACTTTATAGACTATACTGCAAAGCTATCACAGACTTTATAGACTATACTGCAAAGCTATCACAGACTTTATAGACTATACTGCAATGCTATCACAGACTTTATAGACTATACTGCAATGCTATCACAGACTTTTGATTCAATTTGTGGCATGAAGTACAGATGTGGTCAAATTTGTTGGTACCCCTCTACAAAAAACGAATGCACAATTACATTATCTCTGAAATAACTTGAAATTGACAAAAGTAATTGACATCCACCATTGTTTATTCCATATTTAATAGAAATCCGACTTTTCTTTAGATTTTTCATTCAACATAATATTGTAAATAATAAAACAAATGAAAATGGCATGGACAAAAATGATGGGACCCTTAACCTAATATTTTGTTCCACAACCTTTTGAGGCAATCACTGCAATCAAATGTTTTCTGTAGCTCTCAATGAGACTTCTGCACCTGTTAACAGGTAGTTTGGCCTACTCTTCCTGAGCAAACTGCTCCAGCTGTCTCAGGTTTGATGGCTGCCTTCTCCAGACTGCAAGTTTCAGCTCTTTCCATAGATGTTTGATAGGATTCAGATCAGGACTCATAGAAGGCCACTTTAGAATAGTCCAATGTTTTGTTCTTATCCATTCTTGGGTGCTTTAAGCTGTGTGTTTTGGTTATTATCCTGTTGGAGGACCCATGACCTGAGACAGAGCTTTCTGACACTGGTCAGTTCGTTTCGCTCCAAAATGCCTCGATAGTCTTGAGATTTCATTGTGCCCTGCACAGATTCAAGGCACCCTGTGCCAGGCGCAGCAAAGCAGCCCCAAAATGTAACTGAGCCTTCTTTTCTTTGAAAGCATAATTTTTTCATCTGTGATCATAGAGCTGATGTGACTTGCCAAAAAGCTCCAGTTTTGACTCATCTGTCCAAAGGACATTCTCCCAGAAGGATAGTGGCTTGTCAATATGAATTTTTGCAAATTCCAGTCTTCCTGGGACTTCTTCCATGGAGCCCACTTTCACTCAAAAAGCGACGGATGGTGCGATCAGAAACTGACGTACCTTCACCTTGGAGTTCAGCTTGTATCTCTTTGGCAGTTAACCTTGGTTCTTTTTCTACCATTCGCACTATCCTTCTGTTCAATCTGGGGTTGATTTTCCTCTTGCGGCCGAGCCCAGGGAGGTTGGCTACAGTTTCATGGACCTTAAACTTCTTAATAATATTTGCAACTGTTGTCACAGGAACATCAAGCTGCTTGGAGATGGTCTTGTAGCCTTTACCTTTACCATGCTGGTCTATTATTTTCTTTCTGATCTCCTCAGACAACTCTCTCCTTTGCTTTCTCTGGTCCATGTTCAGTGTGGTGCAACAATGATACCAAACAGCACAGTGACTACTTTTCTCCATTTAAATAGGCTGAATGACTGATTACAAGATTGGAGACGTGTGATACTAATTAAATAAACTAATTAGTTTGAAATATCACTATAATCCAATGATTTATTATCTTTTCTAAGGGGTAACAACAAATGTGTCCAGGCCATTTTAGAATATCATTGTAGAATAAGCAATAATTCATCTATTTTCCCAGCTTCTTTGCTTTATTCTATGACATACCAAAGGCATGCAAGTATACATGATAAAATAGCTTTTCATTTCATCACTTTTCAGGAGGAATGAAGCATTATTTCAATGAGCTGTAAGGGTACCAACAAATTTGAGCATGTCTGTATTAGTGTTAAAAAAAAACATTAAGTTTACTGATACAGTAGAAAATCAACTAATTCCTGCTGAGATTAACAATTTTCTATAATCAATATGACGTCTTAACCGTAAAGGAGTGATTGTTTATTAAATAATGCCCCAGGATAGTGTTTACACAGCATACTGTAACTGACATACTATTGGTTTCAGACTTAATTTGTGCGTCCACTGAAGCACGACGAATCTGAGATGGCAGGTTGAAACGTATATACTTGGCATTGTCATAATACGCAGAGTGCATGCCTGATCTCTCTCTCTCTCTCTCTCTCTCTCTCTCTCACACACACACACACACACACACACACACACATTTACAGCCTGTGTGACACATATTAATGAGAGTTGATGTAGGTCATCATACTAATACATATAAAGGATTATCTGGAGAGAAACCATGATGATAGGCCTGGATTTACTGAGAGAAACCAAGATGGTAGGCTTGGATTTACTGAGAGAAACCATAATGATAGGCCTGGATTAACTGACAGAAAGAGACAAGGGGAGGCGTCTCTGAGAGGCTGGTCATGTGCCCTCATATCAGGACTAAATCAATTATCACAGAGCCGGCCAATAAACACTACGGATCATCCATCACACTAGCCTCCAGTGGAGTTTACCGTTGTTCCCCTGGCTGCTGCATTATGGTAGTGTAGCTACTGTAGCTACAGTACTGTATTCTTCCCAGGGAGAATAGCCAAGGGCAACGCAGGTCAATTAGACAGGCTAAAAGAAGCATTAGCTGAGCTGACTAAACCTAATCCTGTCCTCCTCCCGCCCTCCTCCTGATCCTGCCCTCCTCCCTCCCTCCTCCTGATCCTGCCCTCCTCCCGCCCTCCTCCTGATCCTGCCCTCCTCCCGATCCTGTCCACCTCCCGCCCTCCTCCTGATCCTGTCCTCCTCCCGCCCTCCTCCTGATCCTGTCCTCCTCCCGCCCTCCTCCTGATTCTGTCCTCCTCCCGCCCTCCTCATGATCCCTTTCTCCCACCCTCCTCCCGCTCACTGCATCACGTTTTCACAATATTTTGTTTTGAGCCTAAACAGAGAGCAGGCCTATAGCCAGAGTAGTGATAGTTGTATTACATGTTTTTAAGTTGAGGGCCTTGAAAAACCATGACATTCCTCTTTAGTTGTACTGCACTGTATCTGTGCAGCCCTCTGTGAGCAGCCCGCCTACAAAACCTTTAATCTCTCCTCTATCCTTTGAGAAACAGTAAATAGGGGTAAATTAAGCGTATTTTGGCATCAGCTAATGTAATGTACATATTCAACTGTTACTTTTTATGTGAAGGTGTTTTGTATATTTTAATCTTACTTGTGAATGTCAGTTATGTTTCACTCTTGATGTTTTATCTTCCACTCTATCTTCACAGGGTGGAGAAAACACACATTCTTCATCAATGAATCAGCTGCCTGAGAAAACACAGTTGAAAAGAAACAGTCAGCCCAACCTAGGATGTTACCTTTACCCAGCTATGCTGCTCTGCTTTAGAAACAGTCAATCTGGGTCAACTTCCAGTGTGTAGCTAAGCACAATAGAGACGTAAGACCTTAAATTTAGGTGACAAAATAAGAAATGTGCACAACAGAATACCCTGTCTGTCATATTGCAAAGGAAAATCAATTGTTGGTGTTTTCTGTTATCTTAAGGAAATACTGCACATGATAGTGCTTTTATTTACAACAGGAAGATCAGGCTAGATGCACTGTGTGATTTCCCTAAACCTTAAACCACTTACAAAAATTTTTTCAGTCAAATGTTTTTTCTTCAAAGACTGTTCACAAAGTCTTTAGAAAAACAAACTTTTGCCATCACATGTATTGTTCAACCTTTCATATTTAGAATATTGGCATTGAGCCTTCCAACGAAGAACGCTTTCCCTCCAATTTTCCTCAGATGTTTTCTGTCATTGTTTCACTACAGGTGTTGCCACAGTGTTATGTAGTAGATATTAGTATTATATTGGTACTCTATTGCTGAGATGAGCAGTTCTCAGGAAGGCTACATCTTATTGTTGTAGTATAGTGTATAAATTATTATTGGTTATTCCAATCTGGCTTGGGTTTGTGCAGCCCTCCCCCAACTGCTCACACAAATAAATATGTTCCTGGCTCTCTCTCTCTCTCTCTCTCTCTCTCTCTCTCTCTCTCTCTCTCTCTCTCTCTCTCTCTCTCTGACAAACTGTGAATTCCTGTGGTGGTGGTGGTGGTGGTGTTGGTGGTACAGTCCTGTGTTGGTGGTACAGTCCTGTGGTGGTACAGTCCTGTGGTGGTGGTACAGTCCTGTGTTGGTGGTACAGTCCTGTGGTGGTGGTACAGTCCTGTGGGGGTGGTACCATCCTGTGGTGATGGTACAGTCCTACAGTCCTGTGGGGGTGGTACAGTCCTGTGGTGATGGTACAGTCCTGTGGGGATGGTACAGTCCTGTGGGGGTGGTACAGTCCTGTGGTGATGGTACAGTCCTGTGGTGATGGTACAGTACTGTGGTGATGGTACAGTCCTGTGGTGATGGTACAGTCCTGTAGTGATGGTACAGTCCTGTGGGGGTGGTACAGTCCTGTGGTGATGGTACAGTCCTGTGGGGATGGTACAGTCCTGTGGGGGTGGTACAGTCCTGTGGTGATGGTACAGTTTTGTGGTGATGGTACAGTCCTGTGGTGATGGTACAGTCCTGTAGTGATGGTACAGTCCTGTAGTGGTGGTACAGTCCTGTGTTGGTGGTACAGTCCTGTGGTGGTGGTACAGTCCTGTGGGGGTGGTACCATCCTGTGGTGATGGTACAGTCCTACAGTCCTGTGGGGGTGGTACAGTCCTGTGGTGATGGTACAGTCCTGTGGGGATGGTACAGTCCTGTGGGGGTGGTACAGTCCTGTGGTGATGGTACAGTCCTGTGGTGATGGTACAGTACTGTGGTGATGGTACAGTCCTGTGGTGATGGTACAGTCCTGTGGTGATGGTACAGTCCTGTGGGGGTGGTACAGTCCTGTGGTGATGGTACAGTCCTGTGGGGATGGTACAGTCCTGTGGGGGTGGTACAGTCCTGTGGTGATGGTACAGTTTTGTGGTGATGGTACAGTCCTGTGGTGATGGTACAGTCCTGTGGTGATGGTACAGTCCTGTAGTGATGGTACAGTCCTGTGGTGATGGTACAGTCCTGTGGTGATGGTACAGTCCTGTGGTGATGGTACAGTCCTGTGGTGATGGTACAGTCCTGTCTGACTCTCAGTCCCTCCATCCTTTCTCTATCTCCCACTCACTTCCTCTTGGAGTTGCCTCCTTCACTCCTCTCTCTCTCTCTCTCTCTCAGCCAGGTCCATGTATGGTCAGGGACTTATACAGGCTGGATGGGAGGAGGACAAGGCTAGCTGTATGGGAGTAGGCCCCGGTGACCAAATTAACTTGAGAACAACTATTTACTCAAGAAGGAGTGAGAAAGGCTTGAGACGAAGGATTGTGCTTAGAGGAGAGACAGCGATGGAGACAGACAAGCTG
This sequence comes from Thymallus thymallus, assembly GCA_023634145.1. Lineage (NCBI taxonomy): Eukaryota > Metazoa > Chordata > Actinopteri > Salmoniformes > Salmonidae > Thymallus > Thymallus thymallus. The sequence goes on along the minus strand of CM042393.1, from coordinate 5,714,687 downwards.
TGTGCTGTTCATGAGATTCCTGTCACACAACAATGTCTTAGCCTACGCATGTGTGTGCAGTACGACAAATTCACTTGAGTAGGGTTACCTTACTTTACAATTAACTTTGACCAACTGTGTTGAAGTAAGTAAACAGAAGGCTATCGTCACATATCGCCTCCGGAGATAAGCCACGGTTCTCCATTTAGAATGTCTTATTCCTGCTCTATTTAGAGGAAGCTCATATTCACAGGAAATCAGCAGTGCCATGGTTCTGCTCTTATCAGGAAAACACGACTTGTATGGACATGAGTGAAACTACAGAACACATTCCTCTCACTCCCACCACAACTCTCTCCTTCACACATTCCTCTCACTACTGCCACAACTCTCTCCTTCACACATTCCTCTCACTACTGCCACAACTCACTCCTTCACACATTCTCTCTCTTCCTCACTCCCACCCCAACTCTCACTCCCTCATGCTCTCTCCCACCCCAGCTCTCTCTCACTCCCACCCCAACTCTCTCTCATTCTCTCACACTCACTCTCTTGTGTGTGCGTACACGTGTGTGTGTGTGTGTGTGTGTGTGTGTGTGTGTGTGTGTGTGTGTGTGTGTGTGTGTGTGTGTGTGTGTGTGTGTGTGTGTGTGTGTGTGTGTAAGGGAAACAGCTGCCCCTCTTGTTCAGTGGTGTTGATAACATTATAAAGGTCACCTTTGTCATGACTACCTATGGGGTCCCAGTCCCTGATGGTGTATAGAGTATTTATAACACAACTGTAGCAGCTTGTTAGTTTTACTTAAGAGGACTATTTATATGCCTATCATCCCTGGGAAGAGCAGACTATAAAGCATGACAACTCTGTACATACATAGAGTTGGAATCAGGCACCATTAATAGGGTATAGTGTTGGGAACATGCCTTGGACATCTCCCTTTCCTCTTTTGGCCATTGAATTGCTTTCATATATGTCCTGACCTCGTCTGTATTTCATTATGTGGCAGCTGTTTAAATATACATAAAGGCAGGAGTTTATGTCCAAACTGTTATCTAATAGAGAAAAAACGGACTAGCAATGGCAGTTCAGGAACTGCAGACTACACTGAACAAGCATCAGTGAGGCAGTCCGGAATCCACTCCTAGATCCAGCTCCATGTATTTCTTTCGCCGCCAGGCAGCTTTGAATGCGCAGTGTCAAATTTCTCTGTCCTTGCCTCCTCCACCGTCCGCCATTTCGCATTAAAGATGCATGTTTTTGCACCCTGTCATGGAGGAACAACGAATTGCCTTTGTTGCACTAATACCGCGCAGAGGAAGAAGTGACGATGCAGCTCTTCATACTGGTGGCGGTGGGCTCTGGACCTGACTCCATTTTGTTCTGCCTTTCCGCTTTCTTCGAATAGAAATATAACATTTTGGATACGATTTCTTTACATCTGTTTTACGCACTTTCACACAACCGATAACTAATCACACCAAAATAAAGTTGTTTTATATAATCGAAATATATATATATATTATTTATATATTATTAATATTTTAAATCACAGAATGTATTACATTCAGTATTCGAGACTGTCTGAAAATAGTCTACACCTATTCCGTCTCAGAAAAAAGACAATTGTTTTACCTACGCATTGAAATAATGTTTTAATATAATGCATTAGGCCTACCTATGAACGAATCTGTCGCTGCTTACAGATAGTTAGCCTAGTTGATCTAGTGTAGTCTACATGCGGTCATTATGCGATAGATAGCTGTGCGTAACGGTTACAAACGCGAAGGAAAGCTTTCAGGACAAAGACAGCGGGGGTGCAACGCAGTGGAGAGGTTTTCCCCCAAAACCACGAACAGCCCGGCTAGTTTGTGTGAGAGAGTCGGTGGGGGGCGGGCGACACAGACAGTAGCTTAGCTCTCTTTGTTGCACCCATTGCCTACTGTTGGATGAAATAAACCCGACGATCGTCTATTGTGGTCTGGGAGTTCAGAAGCCTCACCTTTGATATGTGTCACTACAGACAACCTGTTTCGAATCCAGGCTGTATCACAACCGGCCGCGATTGGGAGTCCCGTAGGACGGCGCACAATTGGCCCAGCGTCGTTCGAGTTTGGCCGGTGTAGGCCGTCATTGTAAATAAGAATTTGTTCTTAACTGACTTGCCTAGTTAAATAAAGGTTAAATAAAATATAAACTCTGTTCTCTACTCTCTATAAAAAACAAGGTAAAGTGATAGCCCATATGTGGATATTGATGGGTAAGGACTCACTAGAAAGCAGTGGCAATTGTTAGGGATACTGAGTGGACTATCCTGACTAAATAAATAAAACATTTATTTAATTAATGTAAATAAATATATTCCAGCTCTTTAGGGATGCTGGTTGGTCACAGTGGGTGGTGCATGAAATGGCACAGTTATACGCCAGGTCGCAGTTGTAAATGAGAACTTGTTCTCAACTGGCCTACCTGGTTAAATAAAGGTGAAATAAAAATTAATAAATATGGGAAATGAGGAGTACTTGGGCTGGACTGAGCAGCTGCCTTGAGGTTGACTGTCATCTGGCACTGGTTCAAGGATAACTAAGTACAGAGATACATGCTACTGATCAACACATTCAGTTCAAGGTCCAAATCAAGTTAAAATCAGACCAACTGCACTTAGAAAAAAGGATTCCAAAAGGGTCCCTTTGGCTTTCCCAATAGGAGAATGTAGAAAGGGTTCTACATAGAACCCAAAAGGGTTCTACCTGCAACCAAAAATGGTTATCCTATGGGGACAGCCGAAGAACCCTTTAAGGTTCTAGATCAGGGCTCTCCAACCCTGTTCCTGGAGAGCTACCGTCCAGTAGGTTTTTTCTCTAACCCTATTTTAGCGCACCTGATTTGAATAATTAGCTGGTTGAAAACCTAAAGAATGGTTGCTCTCCAGGAACAGGGTTGGAGCCCTGTTCTAGATATAACCTTTTTTAAAGAATGTATAATGCATAGAGCCAAGAATGTTCGGACCAATTATAATGCATAGAGCCAGGAGTTTTCAGACCCATTAGAATGCATAGAGCCAGGAGTTTTAAGATCCATTATAATGCATAGAGCCAGGAGATTTCAGACCCATTATAATGCATAGAGCCAGGAGTTTTAAGATCCATTATAATGCATAGAGCCAGGAGTTTTAAGATCCATTATAATGCATAGAGCCAGGAGTTTTAAGATCCATTATAATGCATAGAGCCAGGAGTTTTCAGACCCATTATAATGCATAGAGCCAGGAGTTTTAAGATCCATTATAATGCATAGAGCCAGGAGTTTTAAGATCCATTATAATGCATAGAGCCAGGAGTTTTAAGATCCATTATAATGCATAGAGCCAGGAGTTTTCAGACCCATTATAATGCATAGAGCCAGGAATTGTAAGACCCATTATAATGCATAGAGCCAGGAGTTTTAAGACCCATTTTAAGATCCATTATAATGCATAGAGCCAGGAGTTTTCAGACCCATTATAATGCATAGAGCCAGGAGTTTTAAGACCCATTTTAAGACCCATTATAATGCATAGAGCCAGGAGTTTTAAGACCCATTATAATGCATAGAGCCAGGAGTTTTCAGACCCATTATAATGCATAGAGCCAGGAATTTTAAGACCCATTATAATGCATAGAGCCAGGAGTTTTAAGACCCATTTTAAGATCCATTATAATGCATAGAGCCAGGAGTTTTCATACCCATTATAATGCATAGAGCCACGAGTTTTAAGATCCATTATAATGCATAGAGCCAGGAGGTTTAAGATCCATTATAATGCATAGAGCCAGGAGTTTTAAGACCCATTATAATGCATAGAGCCAGGAGTTTACAGACCCATTATAATGCATAGAGCCAGGAGTTTTAAGATCCATTATAAAGCATAGAGCCAGGAGTTTTCAGACCCATTATAATGCATAGAGCCAGGAGTTTTCAGATCCTATATAATGCATAGAGCCAGGAGTATTAAGATCCATTATATTGTTATATTATTTTCTACTCCCTGTATATAGCTATGTTATTTTCTACTCCCTGTATATAGTCATGTTATTTTCTACTCCCTGTATACAGCCATGTTATTTTCTATTCCCTGTATATAACCATGTTATTTTCTACTCCCTGTATATAACCATGTTATTTTCTACTTCCTGTATATAACCATGTTATTTTCTACTCCCTGTATATAACCATGTTATTTTCTACTCCCTGTATATAATCATGTTATTTTCTACTTCCTGTATATAACCATGTTATTTTCTACCCCCTGTATATAACAATATTATTTTCTACCCCCTGTATATAACAATATTATTTTCTACCCCCTGTATATAACCATGTTATTTTCTACTCCCTGTATATAGCCATGTTATTTTCTACTCCCTGTATATAGCCATGTTATTTTCTACTCCCTGTATATAGCCATGTTATTTTCTACTCCCTGTACATAGTGATATTATTTTCTACTCCCTGTATATAACCATGTTATGTTATACTCCCTGTATATAATTATGTTATTTTCTACTCCCTGAATATAGCCATGTTATTTTCTACTCCCTGTTTATAACCATGTTATTTTCTACTCCCTGTATATAACCATGTTATTTTCTACTCCCTGTATATAACCATGTTATTTTATACTCCCTGTATATATAATGATGTTATTTTCTACCCCCTGTATAAAACAATGTTATTTTCTACCCCCTGTATATAACCATGTTATTTTCTACTCCCTGTATATAACCATGTTATTTTCTACTCCCTGTATATAACCATGTTATTTTCTACTCCCTCTATATAGTCATGTTATTTTCTACTCCCTGTATATAACAATGTTATTTTCTACCACCTGTATATAACCATGTTATTTTCTACTCCCTGTATATATAACCATGTTATTTTCTACCCCCTGTATATAACAATGTTATTTTCTACCCCCTGTATATAACCATGTTATTTTCTATTCCCTGTATATAGCCATGTTATTTTCTACTCCCTGTATATAGCCATGTTATTTTCTACTCCCTGTATATAGCCATGTTATTTTCTACTCCCTGTATATAGTGATGTTATTTTCTACTGCCTGTATATAGCCATGTTATTTTCTACTCCCTGTATATAACCATGTTATTTTCTACTTCCTGTATATAACCATGTTATTTTCTACTCCCTGTATATAACCATGTTATGTTATACTCCCTGTATATAATGATGTTATTTTCTACTCCCTGAATATAGCCATGTTTTTTTCTACTCCCTGTTTATAACCATGTTATTTTCTACTCCCTGTATATAACCATGTTATTTTCTACTCCCTGTATATAACCATGTTATTTTCTACTTCCTGTATATAGCCATGTTATTTTCTACTTCCTGTATATAGCCATGTTATTTTCTACTTCCTGTATATAGTCATATTATTTTCTACTCCCTGTATATAGCCATGTTATTTTCTACTTCCTATTTCTAGCCATGTTATTTTCTACTTCCTATTTCTAGCCATGTTATTTTCTACTACCTGTATATAACCATGTTATTTTCTACCCCCTATATATAACCATGTTATTTTCTACTCCCTGTATATAACCATGTTATTTTCTACTCCCTGTATATAACCATGTTATTTTCTACCCCCTGTATATAACCATGTTATTTTCTACCCCCTATATATAACCATGTTATTTTCTACTCCCTGTATATAACCATGTTATTTTCTACTTCCTGTATATAGCCATGTTATTTTCTACTCCCTGTATATAACCATGTTATTTTCTACTCCCTGTATATAACCATGTTATTTTCTACCCCCTATATATAACCATGTTATTTTCTACTCCCTGTATATAGCCATGTTATTTTCTACTTCCTGTATATAGCTATGTTATTTTCTACTTCCTGTATATAGCCATGTTATTTTCTACTCCCTGTATATAGCCATGTTATTTTCTACTCCCTGTATATAACCATGTTATTTTCTACTCCCTGTATATAGCCATGTTATTTTCTACTCCCTGTATGTATAACCATGTTATTTCTACCCCCTGTATAAAACCATGTTATTTTCTACTTCCTGTATATAGCCATGTTATTTTCTACTCCCTGTATATAGTCATGTTATTTTCTACTCCCTGTATGTAACCATGTTATTTTCTACTCCCTGTATATAACCATGTTATTTTCTACTCCCTGTTTATAACCATGTTATTTTCTACTCCCTGTATATAACCATGTTATTTTCTACTCCCTGTATATAACCATGTTATTTTCTACTCCCTGTATATATAATGATGTTATTTTCTACCCCCTGTATAAAACGATGTTATTTTCTACCCCCTGTATATAACCATGTTATTTTCTACTCCCCGTATATAACCATGTTCTTTTCTACTCCCCGTATATAGTCATGTTATTTTCTACTCCCTGTATAGAACAATGTTATTTTTTACTCCCTGTATATAACCATGTTATTTTCTACTCCCTGTATGTATAACCATGTTATTTTCTACCCCCTGTATATAGTCATGTTATTTTCTACTCTCTGTATATAGCCATGTTATTTTCTACTCCTTGTATATAGCCATGTTATTTTCTACTTCCTATTTCTAGCAATGTTATTTTCTACTTCCTATTTATAGCCATGTTATTTTCTACTCCCTGTATATAGCCATGTTATTTTCTACTCCCTGTATATAACCATGTTATTTTCTACTTCCTGTATATAACCATGTTATGTTCTACTCCCTGTTTATAACCATGTTATTTTCTACTCCCTGTATATAACCATGTTATTTTCTACTCCCTGTATATAACCATGTTATTTTCTACCCCCTATATATAACCATGTTATTTTCTACTCCCTGTATATAGCCATGTTATTTTCTACTTCCTGTATATAGCTATGTTATTTTCTACTTCCTGTATATAGCTATGTTATTTTCTACTTCCTGTATATAGCCATGTTATTTTCTACTCCCTGTATATAGCCATGTTATTTTCTACTCCCTGTATATAACCATGTTATTTTCTACTCCCTGTATATAGCCATGTTATTTTCTACTCCCTGTATGTATAACCATGTTATTTCTACCCCCTGTATAAAACCATGTTATTTTCTACTTCCTGTATATAGCCATGTTATTTTCTACTCCCTGTATATAGTCATGTTATTTTCTACTCCCTGTATGTAACCATGTTATTTTCTACTCCCTGTATATAACCATGTTATTTTCTACTCCCTGTTTATAACCATGTTATTTTCTACTCCCTGTATATAACCATGTTATTTTCTACTCCCTGTATATAACCATGTTATTTTCTACTCCCTGTATATATAATGATGTTATTTTCTACCCCCTGTATAAAACAATGTTATTTTCTACCCCCTGTATATAACCATGTTATTTTCTACTCCCTGTATATAACCATGTTATTTTCTACTCCCTGTATATAACCATGTTATTTTCTACTCCCTCTATATAGTCATGTTATTTTCTACTCCCTGTATATAACAATGTTATTTTCTACCACCTGTATATAACCATGTTATTTTCTACTCCCTGTATATATAACCATGTTATTTTCTACCCCCTGTATATAGTCATGTTATTTTCTACTCTCTGTATATAGCCATGTTATTTTCTACTCCTTGTATATAGCCATGTTATTTTCTACTTCCTATTTCTAGCAATGTTATTTTCTACTTCCTGTATATAGCTATGTTATTTTCTACTTCCTGTATATAGCCATGTTATTTTCTACTCCCTGTATATAGCCATGTTATTTTCTACTCCCTGTATATAACCATGTTATTTTCTACTCCCTGTATATAGCCATGTTATTTTCTACTCCCTGTATGTATAACCATGTTATTTCTACCCCCTGTATAAAACCATGTTATTTTCTACTTCCTGTATATAGCCATGTTATTTTCTACTCCCTGTATATAGTCATGTTATTTTCTACTCCCTGTATGTAACCATGTTATTTTCTACTCCCTGTATATAACCATGTTATTTTCTACTCCCTGTTTATAACCATGTTATTTTCTACTCCCTGTATATAACCATGTTATTTTCTACTCCCTGTATATAACCATGTTATTTTCTACTCCCTGTATATATAATGATGTTATTTTCTACCCCCTGTATAAAACGATGTTATTTTCTACCCCCTGTATATAACCATGTTATTTTCTACTCCCCGTATATAACCATGTTCTTTTCTACTCCCCGTATATAGTCATGTTATTTTCTACTCCCTGTATAGAACAATGTTATTTTTTACTCCCTGTATATAACCATGTTATTTTCTACTCCCTGTATGTATAACCATGTTATTTTCTACCCCCTGTATATAGTCATGTTATTTTCTACTCTCTGTATATAGCCATGTTATTTTCTACTCCTTGTATATAGCCATGTTATTTTCTACTTCCTATTTCTAGCAATGTTATTTTCTACTTCCTATTTATAGCCATGTTATTTTCTACTCCCTGTATATAGCCATGTTATTTTCTACTCCCTGTATATAACCATGTTATTTTCTACTTCCTGTATATAACCATGTTATGTTCTACTCCCTGTTTATAACCATGTTATTTTCTACTCCCTGTATATAACCATGTTATTTTCTACTCCCTGTATATAACCATGTTATTTTCTACCCCCTATATATAACCATGTTATTTTCTACTCCCTGTATATAGCCATGTTATTTTCTACTTCCTGTATATAGCTATGTTATTTTCTACTTCCTGTATATAGCTATGTTATTTTCTACTTCCTGTATATAGCCATGTTATTTTCTACTCCCTGTATATAGCCATGTTATTTTCTACTCCCTGTATATAACCATGTTATTTTCTACTCCCTGTATATAGCCATGTTATTTTCTACTCCCTGTATGTATAACCATGTTATTTCTACCCCCTGTATAAAACCATGTTATTTTCTACTTCCTGTATATAGCCATGTTATTTTCTACTCCCTGTATATAGTCATGTTATTTTCTACTCCCTGTATGTAACCATGTTATTTTCTACTCCCTGTATATAACCATGTTATTTTCTACTCCCTGTTTATAACCATGTTATTTTCTACTCCCTGTATATAACCATGTTATTTTCTACTCCCTGTATATAACCATGTTATTTTCTACTCCCTGTATATATAATGATGTTATTTTCTACCCCCTGTATAAAACGATGTTATTTTCTACCCCCTGTATATAACCATGTTATTTTCTACTCCCCGTATATAACCATGTTCTTTTCTACTCCCCGTATATAGTCATGTTATTTTCTACTCCCTGTATAGAACAATGTTATTTTTTACTCCCTGTATATAACCATGTTATTTTCTACTCCCTGTATGTATAACCATGTTATTTTCTACCCCCTGTATATAGTCATGTTATTTTCTACTCTCTGTATATAGCCATGTTATTTTCTACTCCTTGTATATAGCCATGTTATTTTCTACTTCCTATTTCTAGCAATGTTATTTTCTACTTCCTATTTATAGCCATGTTATTTTCTACTCCCTGTATATAGCCATGTTATTTTCTACTCCCTGTATATAACCATGTTATTTTCTACTTCCTGTATATAACCATGTTATGTTCTACTCCCTGTTTATAACCATGTTATTTTCTACTCCCTGTATATAACCATGTTATTTTCTACTCCCTGTATATAACCATGTTATTTTCTACCCCCTATATATAACCATGTTATTTTCTACTCCCTGTATATAGCCATGTTATTTTCTACTTCCTGTATATAGCTATGTTATTTTCTACTTCCTGTATATAGCCATGTTATTTTCTACTCCCTGTATATAGCCATGTTATTTTCTACTCCCTGTATATAACCATGTTATTTTCTACTCCCTGTATATAGCCATGTTATTTTCTATTTCCTGTATGTATAACCATGTTATTTTCTACTCCCTGTATGTAACCATGTTATTTTCTACTCCCTGTATATAGCCATGTTATTTTCTACTTCCTGTATATAGCCATGTTATTTTCTACTCCCTGTATATAGCCATGTTATTTTCTACTTCCTGTATATAGCCATGTTATTTTCTACTCCCTGTATATAACCATGTTATTTTCTACTCCCTGTATATAGCATGTTATTTTCTACTTCCTGTATATAGCCATGTTATTTTCTACTCCCTGTATATAACCATGTTATTTTCTACTCCCTGTATATAGCCATGTTATTTTCTTCTCCCTGTATATAACCATGTTATTTTCTACTCCCTGTATATAACCATGTTATTTTCTACTCCCTGTATATAACCATGTTATTTTCTACTCCCTGTATATAGCCATGTTATTTTCTATTCCCTGTATGTATAACCATGTTATTTTCTACTCCCTGTATGTAACCATGTTATTTTCTACTCCCTGTATATAGCCATGTTATTTTCTACTTCCTGTATATAGCCATGTTATTTTCTACTCCCTGTATATAGCCATGTTATTTTCTACTTCCTGTATATAGCCATGTTATTTTCTACTCCCTGTATATAACCATGTTATTTTCTACTCCCTGTATATAGCCATGTTATTTTCTACTCCCTGTATGTATAACCATGTTATTTTCTACCCCCTGTATATAACGATGTTGTTTTCTACCCCCTGTATATAACAATGTTATTTTCTACCCCCTGTATATAACCATGTTATTTTCTACTCCCTGTATATAGCCATGTTATTTTCTACTCCCTGTATATAACCATGTTATTTTCTACTCCCTGTATATAACCATGTTATTTTCTACTCCCTGTATATAACCATGTTATTTTCTACTCTCTGTATATAGCCATGTTATTTTCTACTTCCTGTATATAGCTATGTTATTTTCTACTTCCTGTATATAGCCATGTTATTTTCTACTCCCTGTATATAACCATGTTATTTTCTACTCTCTGTATATAACCATGTTATTTTCTACTCCCTGTATATAGCCATGTTATTTTCTACTCCCTGTATGTATAACCATGTTATTTTCTACCCCCTGTATATAACCATGTTATTTTCTACCCCCTGTATATAACCATGTTATTTTCTTCTCCCTGTATATAACCATGTTATTTTCTACTCCCTGTATATAACCATGTTATTTTCTACTCCCTGTATATAACCATGTTATTTTCTACTCCATGTACTCCCCATGTTATTTTCTACTCCCTCTATATAACCATGATATTTTCTACTCCCTGTATATAACCATGTTATTTTTACTTGTTAATTGTATTCATTATTCACTGTGTATTTATTCCTTGTGTCAACATTTTTATTCGTGTTTATTAAATCTTTAACTCTGCATTGTTGGAAAAGGACCCATAATTAAGCATTTCACCTGTTTCATGTGACAATTAACATTTTGATTTGATTTGACATACGTTATAGATGATTAAGCATGAATGGCTTCCTCAATGAGAAAACCCTGAATGTATACAGTATGCTTACATGTGGGTTGTGCTGTCACTTGATCCATATGAAACAGGAAGTTCTTTATCACTCTGTGGGTTAAAGGGCAGAACACTTGGACAGTTTCCTGTTCGAACAAAACAAAATCAACTCCACAAATCCTTGATTTTCGTCAGCTGTCCACAAACAAGGATTAGGCTAAAAAATTATGCAAAGTCATGAGAGGGCCAAGGACAACCCATAGTATGTGAGAAGTGGAATTATAAGAAATACTGTTCATATTCACAATTATTATCAATTATTTATTTTTGCTGCCTCATGCAACTTAGTTTTTTTGTCTACTGTAAACATAGCCTACTGTTAAACTGTCCCATTCAACCCACTTCAGCAAAGCAAATACAGCAATGAGAAGTTCAAGGTCGACTCAGGAGAGGACACGCCTCGATTCTAATATAGCATGTCATTAAACGAGAACGCAACATGATTCAGACCAGTTTTAATGTACTAGGGATTGGTCTATCAATCAACACTTGATAACTTGATCCTTGTAATATATAATGTCCGTTTTCATCTGTTATTTAAAAAAATCAGTTAAATTGAATAAAGGCAAATTTAGTTAGATTGAACTACATATACGATCTATTTACAATAATCCAAGGCAAAGATTTGACTGGAAGGAAGGTGTTATGCTCTGTTACCTATCACCGTTGAACACCAGATGGCAGTAAACAACTAAGAATAAATCTTGGCCATCGGTGAATCCAGCATGCCAAATATACCTCACACCTGCTGTTTAATCTGTTTTCACAGGAGTTCATGATACCTTGCAGTTGCAAAAACAAAGAACTCAAACTTAAAAAATGCTCATTGGTCACTGTTGGAAAGTAGCCAATGGAATGACACTGGGAAATGTAGGCTACTCAGTTTCAGTCTCAGCGGTCTTTATTAAGTGAGTAAAAACAAAATACCTTTATTTGACTGTGTTTTTAGAGCAGGGGCCCAGTTTGCTGTACATCTCCAGGGAGAGGGGTGGGAGTGGGGGAGAGAGAGGGAGGGGACGACTCGCAGGGTCTCGGTGACAACCAGCCATGCCAGGGGATTAATGTGTCTCATTACACACATATGACACAGCTCAGAAGGCAGCTAAGGATGCCAAACACACACACACACACACACACAAACACACACACACACACACACACACACACACACACACAGTGTTAAGGTGCAATCCACTAAGGACTGACCTCTCCCCTCCAGGAGGTCCCTACCACTGAGCTAAATTGTTTATTATTTATGAATATTTCATAAATGTTTCATGCCTTTTATGGTTTGAGTTGTCAGTAAATAATACATAAATTCCGAATCATACCTCTTGAATTTTTAAAGTAGTTCTCACATACATTAGATTTGTTTTAATCTCCATAACTTTTGTAAAAATGTTCAGGGCTCCAGAAAATCCAGAACCACTGCCACTCCGTTGTTTTAAAGGCAGAGACTGAAGGTGTTCACAGTGAAATAGGTGATACAGTCACTGAAAAGGAATGTATATGTATATTTATCTGCCAGGATGCTGACATTTGGAAAACAAATGTATTATCTACTATTATTTTACAGTTTTTTTTCTAAGGTGTGATGTAAGTGCAGCATAGTTGAGTGAGTTTATCTGTTATAATATAACTGTAAAGATAGTCATCACCTGTAGTGATGTGGGATTTCTGTTCCAGTGATGTTGGATCCCGCAGCTCCTCTCTTCTCCACTAGAGTCCCCCATAGAGCCACCATCACAGCTCTCGCCTCCAACTGCAGTCTGGAAAACTTAGAATAAACCCAGTACTCTACCAGTCTGCTCAGACCCCTCTGTGTCAGATTCAGTCACTCCTCCGTTGGCCGTATTTATAACTATGTTCACAAACTAGCGCCCTCGCCCACACACTCACACATTACACTCTGAAAACTGAAGGGGTCAGAAGTTGTGTGGTTGTGGTCAGTTGCTTTGGTCAGTAGTTGTGGTCAGTATTTGTGTGGTTGTGGTCTGTAGTTGTGTGGTTCAGTTGTTGTATGGTCAATATTTGTGTTGTTGTGGTCAGTTATTGTGGTCAATCTTTCCACTCTCCTCATGTTTTATTTAAATGCCAGATTGGAGTAGCAGAGAAGTAGACAAAGAAGTCAATGCTATTACTTTTTGTTTAAGTTGTTGCAAAATGGAATAATTAGCTGATTTGTGTCAAAGTTGCATGATTTCACTTGGCAGTGATGATGTCACAGTGGGGATCTTTAGGTTCTTGATGAAATGCGTTGAAAGCGGATATAGGTCATAAGAAAAAGGACTCAAAGTAACTACTGACCATAACCACACGCTTACACATTACGCTCTTTGAAAACTGAAGGGATCTACCTGTAGTGGGAGGTACTAAAATGACAGTTCCCACAACAATTCTGTGATTTTAGGAAAAGGGTATGTTTTGAATCTAGAGAGTAAACAGTGAACAGCAGGTTGGGTTGAATGGAGCATTCTGTCTCTCTCTCCCAGTGACCCTTGCTCTCATTACCTCACAACCGTAGTCACGCGGCCCTTTCGACAGGCCACATCAGCCAAAGAAAATACACACACATCTGGACCTTCCACCCTGGCATTTTGTGGTTCTGTCTGATGTCAGTAGTGAAGGTTTCATTGGGAGTCAAAGCCTTTCATACAGGCCACTTTGATTCTCCTCCAACCTACTGGCCTGCTGGTACTGTATCTGTGAGTGATGGGAAGAGGGACCAATGACATCAGCCATTTGGTAGACCTGTGATCTCTCTTTCTGTCTTTTCCTGACCTATTTTTTTCTATTTGGTTCAGAGGAATGGAAGGATGGTGTGATGAAAGAATGTTAGACATGTCCTTGAGTTCCTCTGAGGACTAAGGTGCTAACAACACGTAGAAAAGAGCTCACTACAATGTATGTATATAGTTATACAGGTAAGTATATAGTAGCCTATACTTACCTGTATAACTATATACATACATTGTATGTGAGCAGCAGCCCCTACAAAAAGGCATTGTGTGTGTGTGTGTATGTATGTACTATAGTCCCAGACCTCAACATGGTGTTGAGGTCTAGCATTGCTGAGCCAGAGAACTACATGTTCAAACTGGTCTTAGTTAGGCATTCCTCTCTCTCTCTCTCCCTCTGTCCCTTTCTTTCTCTCTCTGTCTCTCTCCGTCAGTCTCTCTCCGTCTGTCTCTCTCCGTCTGTCTCTCTTAGTCTGTCTCTCTCCGTCTGTCTCTCTTAGTCTGTCTCTGGGGCCCACAGCAGCATTATGAATTCACAGTAAGTGCAGGGTGTCTGAATGACGCTGTGTTGCAGTTCTGTTTAAAGAGGGAGTTTTGTGTATGTAACAAAAAAATACCAAAATCTATAGAGCATGACTTTACATGCTACATTACATTTGTAGTTATGTGCTACATTACATTTGTAGTTCTCTGCGGCATTACATTTGTAGTTCTCTTCTACATTACATTTGTAGTTATGTGCTACATTAATTTGTAGTTCTCTCCTGCATTACATTTGTAGTTCTATGCGACATTACATTTGTAGTTCTCTGCGACATTACATTTGTAGTTCTCTGCGACATTACATTTGTAGTTATTTCTAACAATGTGTTCTGAACATTGAGGCCCTTGAACACTGACTCATAAAATCAAATCAAATTTTATTGGTCACATACACGTGTTTAGCAGATATTGTGGGTGTAGCGAAATGCTCCTCTACTGAAGAACCTGGCCTCCCAACCCTAACCCTCCTCTACTGAAGCACCAGGCCTCCCAACCCTAACCCTCCTCTACTGAAGCACCAGGCCTCCCAACCCTAACCCTCCTCTACTGAAGAACCAGGCCTCCCAACCCTAACCCTCCTCTACTGAAGAACCAGGCCTCCCAACCCTAACCCTCCTCTACTGAAGCACCAGGCCTCCCAACCCTAACCCTCCTCTACTGAAGCACCAGGCCTCCCAACCCTAACCCTCCTCTACTGAAGCACCAGGCCTCCCAACCCTAACCCTCCTCTACTGAAGCACCAGGCCTCCCAACCCTAACCCTCCTCTACTGAAGCACCACCTCCTCTCTGATCTGTTCTGGGTAAGCTAGATGTTGGAAAGATGTTAGTGGAAAGATGTTAGTTAACTACAACACCCTGTCTGGCAACAAACAGTACTTTAACTCAGATTTGATTGTGTGTTCATTCTCTCTGACTCACAGTAAGACCCACTCACGTGGTACACTCTTAGAAAAAAGTGTTTCAAAAGGGTTCTTCGGCTGTCCCAATAGGAGAACCCTTTTTGGTTGCAGGTAGAACACCTTTTGGTTGCAGGTAGAACCAACCAAAAAGGGTTATTCAAAGGGTTCTCCCATGGTGACAGCTTATGATGTGCTGAGGAAGGAGAGAACCAGGCGCAGGATTCAGGATCTCGACTCAGTTTTATTTTTAAACAGGAGTAACCGCTACAAGTGTGAGTCCCAACAAAAGTAAATTGCAGGAGAGCAGTACTAATTACAGGTCAAGCCTGGATACAGACAATGGTCAAAAAATGCAGTGAAAATAAAACGCCCCTTAGCATACAGAATAAAGTCCAAGACTCTTCGAGAGGAACCTATATACTCACATAATTGGAATAATGGGAGCCAGGTGTGTAACTGGGGACAAAACAAAACTCAGACCAGGAATGATAAATGAATGGGATTGTGGCAGTGGCAGCTAGAAGGCCGGTGATGTCGACTGCTGGAAGCGCAGCGAACCAGAGGGAGGTGTAGGTGCAGAGGGAGACGTGACACACAGCGAACCAGAGGGAGACGTGACACACAGCGAACCAGAGGGAGGTGTAGGTGCAGAGGGAGACGTGACACACAGCGAACCAGAGGGAGACGTGACACACAGCGAACCAGAGGGAGGTGTAGGTGCAGAGGGAGACGTGACACACAGCGAACCAGAGGGAGACGTGACACACAGCGAACCAGAGGGAGGTGTAGGTGCAGAGGGAGACGTGGCACACAGCGAACCAGAGGGAGACGTGACACACAGCGAACCAGAGGGAGGTGTAGGTGCAGAGGGAGACGTGACACACAGCGAACCAGAGGGAGGTGTAGGTGCAGAGGGAGACGTGGCACACAGCGAACCAGAGGGAGACGTGACACGGCCAAATAACCATTTAAAGTAAAAAAAGTAAATCTAAGAGTGCAAGTAACCAAATTGATTGGCAGGTAGATAAACGGTTGATGTGTCAGCATTGCGAAGCCTGCCGTTGGGAGAACATATCTGTCTCATTGTCACTGGGCTCATTTGAATGGATCAGATAATGCAAAAAGCTAAAGCGTAGTAACATTGGTGCTGACATTCTGAAGTCTAGCCAGTGACCACAAGACGGATCATGGTAGCTATTTGGATGATCTCTAAATGTGGCTGTGAACCTAGTATTCTGTGCCCATGCTACAAATCTACCAATTATTTTTAGCCCAAGTCAGCTGTGCTGTTTATGATGTGAAAGAGCAGTCAGTGTGCGTTTTACATTCCATAATGTGCTTGGTAAATGTTTTCAGCGCTGGACAGATAAAGATTAGGTCACATCCCCAGGGAGCGCTGTTCCTCTGCTTTCCTAATGTCCTGGCACTGTACACACACTCACATCCTAACACACACATACACACACACACACACACACACACAACCTAACACACACACACACACACAACCTAACACACACACACACACACACACACAACCTAACCGAAAGAGACAATGAGGTAGTCTTGTGTCGGAGAGCAGAGAGGAGGGGAGCGGGAAGGAGAGCAGAGAGGAGGGGAGCGGGAAGGAGAGTAGAGAGGAGGGGAGAGGGGAGGGGAACAGAGAGGAGGGGAGAGGGGAGGAGAACAGAGAGGAGGGGAGAGGGGAGGAGAGCAGATAGAAGGGGAGAGGGGAGGAGAGCAGAGAGCATGGGAGAGGGGAGGAGAGCAGAGAGGAGGGGAGAGGGGAGGAGAACAGAGAGGAGGGGAGAGGGGAGGAGAACAGAGAGGAGGGGAGAGGGGAGGAGAACAGAGAGGAGGGGATAGGGGAGGAGAGAGCAGGGGAGAGGGGAGGGGAGAGGAGAACAGAAAGGAGAGGGTAAGAGAGCAGAGAAGAGAGGAGGAGAGAAGTGAGGAGAACAGAGTGGAGGGGAGGAGAACAGAGAGGAGGAGAGCAGCAAGGAGGGGATGGGGAGAGGAGGAGAGGAGAGAGGAGGAGAGCAGAGAGGAGGGCTGGAGAGTGGAGGAGAGCAGAGAGGAGGACAGCAGAGAGGAGGAGAGCAGAGAGGAGGCCAGCAGAGAGGAGGAGAGCAGAGAGGTGGGCTGGAGAGAGGAGGAGAGCAGAGAGGAGCGCAGAGAGGAGGAGGGCTGGAGAGAGGAGGAGAGCAGAGAGGAGGAGACCAGAGAGGAGGAGACCAGAGAGGAGGGCTGGAGAAAGGAGGAGAGCAGAGAGGAGGGGAGGGGAGGGGAGAGGAGGACAGCAGAGAGGAGAAGAGCAGAGAGGAGGGCTGGAGAGAGGAGGAGAGCAGAGAGGAGGGGAGCGGGAAGGAGAGCAGAGAGGAGGGGAGAGGGGAGGAGAACAGAGAGGAGGGGAGAGGGGAGGAGAACAGAGAGAAGGGGAGAGGAGAGCAGAGAGCATGGGAGAGGGGAGGAGAGCAGAGAGGAGGGGAGAGGGGAGGAGAACAGAGAGGAGGGGAGAGGGGAGGAGAACAGAGAGGAGGGGAGAGGGGAGGAGAACAGAGAGGAGGGGAGGGGAGAGGGGAGGAGAGCAGAGAGCAGGGGAGAGGGGAGGGGAGAGGAGAACAGAAAGGAGAGGGTAAGAGAGCAGAGAAGAGAGGAGGAGAGAAGTGAGGAGAACAGAGTGGAGGGGAGGAGAACAGAGAGGAGGAGAGCAGCGAGGAGGGGATGGGGAGAGGAGGAGAGATGAGGAGAGCGGAGGAGAGCAGAGAGGAGGACAGCAGAGAGGAGGAGAGCAGAGAGGAGGGCTGGAGAGAGGAGAGCAGAGGGGAGGAGAGCAGAGGAGCGCAGAGAGGAGGAGGGCTGGAGAGAGGAGGAGAGCAGAGAGGAGGAGACCAGAGAGGAGGGCTGGAGAGAGGAGGAGAGCAGAGAGGAGGGGAGGGGAGAGGAGGACAGCAGAGAGGAGGAGAGCAGAGAGGAGGGCTGGAGAGAGGAGGAGAGCAGAGAGGAGCGGAGGGGAGAGGAGCACAGAGAGGAGGAGAGGGCAGTAGGTAGGAGGGGAGAGGAAGGGGAGGGTATAGTGAAAACAAAGCAACTCTATCTCAGTGTTATTAGAGCCAGAGAGGAGAGCCGGTAGGCTAGCTGTAGAGGAGGAAGCTCTTAGTTGACTATCCATACAGCCTTACATCACCCTCTCTGGGTGACTCTCTCTCGCCACTGGGAAACACTGACACAGACACCAGGGTTTGGGCATTTCCGTTTTCAATTATGTCAATTCAGGAAGTGATTAATTGAAATTCACGGAATTAATGATATATGGATTTATTTTCATTTTAGATATAGTATTTGCCTGGGACTTGCTAAGAAATTAAGTAACCTCTTGTGGACAGACTACGTAAACATCAATACAATTTAAATTCTGGGTTAACTGAGGTTATATAGTAAGTAACTTCTGATACTACCTGTTATGTGCATGTTTCATTCGATTCATTGGTAACTACTTTGTTCAAAATCATAGTGGTGTTTTGTTATAATCCTAAAGAAACAAATATAGATGTCATTAATATGTTATAACCATTTTGCCCTTTCCTCAATAAACCAACCACATTACTGTCAACTCAAGGTCCTGACCTCAGTCTTCATAAGATTGTCTTGAACACATAACTCATGTTTGATGCTTTCTAAATCTTGAGATCTGCCTAATCTTAGAACTGCATTGGTCACAGTTGATGTCGGACACCATATTTACAGTGCTGACCTGGACTGACTGTGGGATGATTCAGTCACAATCAGGAGCCAGGAAACATGGGGTGATTCAGTCACATTCAGGAGCCAGGAACCATGGGATGATTCAGTCACATTCAGGAGCCAGGAACCATGGGATAATTCAGTCACGGTCTGTGACATGCAGATATTGTAACCCACACACAAGTACACATATTTTCTTACAAATCGACATCTGTTACTCATTCTAATTTACATGACAGATAATTATGTCTTCTCTACACAGTAAACATTTATATCTGTACTCCTATTAACACCATTGCAATGAGCCCAATCTGTATGTGTGGAAGCAGTGTACCAATGTGGCCGCCAGGAGGCAGTAGAGAGGCACAACAGCGCTGTGTTTAAAAGAGCAGGCCAGGCCATTGTTATTGTATTCAGCACAGGAGGTTGGTGGCACCTTAATTGGGGAGGACGTGCTCGTGGTAATGGCTGGAAAGGTATCAAATACAGCATATGGTTTCCATGTGTACCGTTCCGGACATTATTATGAGCTCAGCAGCCTCCTGTGGAATTAAGTATACAGTGCTGGCAACTCAGTAAAAATCAATGGAGAATTACACTTTACCTGGATGTCTGCAGCTGCTAACCAGGATAAGCACTAATCTGATTCAGAAATCCCACACCACTCCCCCATGGATACATCATTACTGGAATCACACTGTATAAGTGAAATACAGGAATACTCCTGCTTGGCTGGGAGACAGCTTATTTCACATGTTCCAGAACAGGGTTAGACACTGCTTGGCTGGGAGACAGCTATTTTCACATGTTCCAGAACAGGGTTAGACACTGCTTGGCTGGGAGACAGCTATTTTCACATGTTCCAGAACAGGGTTAGACACTGCTTGGCTAGGAGACAGCTCTTTTCACATGTTTCAGAACAGGGTTAGGGTTAGACACCTCTTGGCTAGGAGACAGCTCTTTTCACATGTTCCAGAACAGGGTTAGGGTTAGACAACGCTTGGCTAGGAGACAGCTCTTTTCACATGTTCCAGAGCAGCGTTAGACACCGCTTGGCTAGGAGACAGCTCTTTCAAATGTTCCAGAGCAGGGTTAGACAAGGAGCCTTCCAGGTGATTGTTTAGAGATGGAGATAGATAAACAAGAGAAAGGATGGATGGATGGAGAAGGAAAGTGAAGAAAGAACTTGATGAAGAGGAATGGGTAGGGTGGGGGTAGATGAAGTCCTCCAGACATGTTAGATGAGGGAGGAGAGGAGGGGGTAAGGTGGGGGGTAGATGAAGTCCTACAGACATGTTAGATGAGGGAGGAGAGGAGGGGGTAGGGTGGGGGGTAGATGAAGTCCTCCAGACATGTTAGATGAGGGAGGAGAGGAGGGGGTAGGGTGGGGGGTAGATGAAGTCCTCCAGACATGTTAGATGAGGGAGGAGAGGAGGGGGTAGGGTGGGGGGAGGAATATATTTTTTAGGTTGATTGGTCTTCAGAGATTGGCCATGGAGATCTTTAAACTGTTCTGATAGCTCCTCTGCTTTAGTGCCTGGAGATTTAGTATACTGTTGCCCAGTTACCACCTGACGTTAACCCAGTGTTTTACCCAAAAGGATCAGACTTTTCTGTTTCCATCTCCACGGAACGGCACCTGTGTCTTACTGGAACATGGCCTCAGTTGACCTGCTCTGACTTGGGGCCAAGGCCTGACCACTGGTACTTTTCAGTTGGCGTTTACATAACAATGGCTGTGAACACGAGTTAACACCTTTCTATGATGAACACCTTCTCACAAAGCCACTGTCTTCAGATTGCAGAGGTTGTTGATTCGGGTCTTTACAGGTCATCGATAGTTTACTCCTCCGTAGTCTTTAGATAGATAGATAGATAGATAGATAGATAGATAGATAGATAGATAGATAGATAGATAGATAGATAGATAGATAGATAGATAGATAGATAGATAGATAGATAGATAGATAGATAGATAGATAGATAGATAGATAGATAGATAGATAGATAGATAGATAGATAGATAGATAGGTACTTTATTGATCCCAGAGGGGGACATTTCTTTGTCAAGCAGCTACAACAAAACACAGGACAGGTGCAAAATGCCAGAACGAAGGTACACAAAAGACAGATACACGGTACTTGATACATAGAGCGGCAGTATGAAAAAGTATCGAAATACAAGATATCTGGAGTGCAAAAAAAGCTATAAAAAGACATAGCATAGTATGGGTGGTTGGCTGAATATGTACACTATACATTGGTGGATGTTGGATGGTTAACTATACTATACGGTCGATGGCAGAGAAATACGTCAGTAGCTAAAAATGCGTATGATATTAGCGAGGGTAATAATAGTTTACTTAATAGACAGACTGGCCAAATGAACAGGTAAGTGAATATTTTGCCTGGTTAAATTAGCTGTACAGTTAAGTATACAGTTATGTTTACAGATAAGTGAATACTTGCATGGTTACATAAACTGTACAGGTAAATGACAGGAAGAGATACTTAAATAGCTAAATGTGTGTATGATATAATTTTGGGTAATAATAGTAATACAGTCTTTAGTGCGCAGGGTTTAATTACAGACAACTGCACGTATTGCACATTCGATATACTAAAAGCAATGAGAAAAGGTGCAACTGACAGGATACTAATATGCATTCCTGAGTGAATGACTACGTAAGTTAGGTCCAAGAATTACTTGCAATATTGCACGTGATATGATATAACAACTGTACATGAGTATGTATATACAGACCTGCATGAATAAATAGGTCCTGAGTGAATGAGTAATTACGGACTAGAGTTACTCACGGATGGATGCATAATTGTTAAACTAGGGCCTAGCACCCCAACAGTTCCAGATCTATGTTGCCGACGGCACGGCACCCCGGTGAGGCACTATATAGTCAATAGCCGCCGGCAGGAAGGACCTCCTGTAGCGCTCTCTGGCACACCGTGGTGGGATCAGTCTGTGACTGAAGGTGCTCCTCTGCGTCATAACCATGGCATGCAGAGGGTGACGTTGTCCATGATGTCCAGCAGTTTGGCCAGGATCCGTCTCTCCGCCACCTCCTCTAGAGTGTCAAGTCTCATCCCCAGGACAGAGCTAGCCTTCCTGATCAGCTTATTTACCCGAGAAGCATCACCGGCTTTAATGTTGGCTCCCCAGCACACCACTCTATGGTGGCAAAAAAGATGGCACTGGCCACCATAGACTGGTAGAAGGTATGCAGTAGTTTGCTGCACACGTTGAAGGACCTGAGCCTCCTCAGAAAGTAGAGTCGGCTCTGGCCCTTTTTGTACAGGGCCTCGGTGTTACCAGCCCATTCCAGCCTGTTGTCCAAATGGACTCTCGGGAACTTGTATGACCCAACCATTTCCACATCCATCCCCTGTATAGGGACTGCAGTCAGTTTGGCCTTGGTTCTCCTGAAGTCCACCACCATCTCCTTTGTTTTGCTGATGTTGAGCTGAAGGTGGTTCTGCTCACACCACAACACAAAGTCACTGATTGTGCTCCTGTACTCCTCCTCCTGCCCACCCCTGATGCACCCTACAATTGCGGAGTCATCCGAGAACTTCTGTAGGTGGCATGTTTCAGAGTTATATCTGAAGTCTGATGTGTAGAGGGTGAACAGGAAGGGGGACAGGACCGTTCCCTGGGGGGCCCCTGTGTTACTCACTGCTAGTTCTGACACACAGCTCTGTAGTCACACAAATTGTGGCCTACCGGTCAGGTAGTCCGTGACCCAGGAGACTAAGGGTGCTTCCACTTCCATCCTCCTCATTTTCTCACCCAGTAGCAGGGGCTGAATGGTATTGAAGGCACTGGAGAAGTCAAAAAACATAACCCTCACAGTTTGTCCAGGTGAGAGTAGGCCCTCTGCAGAAGGTAGATGATTGCATCATCCACCCCGATGTTGCGCTGGTATGCAAACTGCAGGGGGTCCAGTGATGTACACACCAGGTGTCTGAGGTGAGCGAGGACTAACCTTTCCAGGGTCTTCATGATGTGTGATGTTAGCGCGACAGGTCTGAAGTCATTCAGGACAGTGAGGTGTGCCTTCTTGGGCACTGGGACGAGGCAGGATGTTTTCCACAGCACAGGGACCCTTTCTAGGCTCAGACTAAGGTTGAAGCGACGCTGGAGTATTCCACACAGTTGGTCAGCACAGACCCTAAGCACCCTTGGGATGATGCCATCAGGGCCCGCCGCTTTCCACTGATGTAGTCTCTCCAGCTCTCTCTTCACTTGGTTGGTGGTGAAAGTCAGGGAGGTGGGGGGAAGGGGGGTGTTGAGGATCAGTCCAGGGGGAGCAGGGGTGGAGGAGGGGTCACTGATTGTCTCAGCAGAGGTGTTGTGGGCAAAGTGGGGGTGGGACAGCCATGAGGGTGTGTGGCCTGGGGAGCTGGAAGGGATGTGGACAGGGCCAGTATCAAACCTGTTAAAAAATTGGTTCAGCTCATTGGCTCTGTCCTGGGTCCCCCCCGTCTGCCCACTGTTTGACTTTTTGAAGCCAGTGGTATTTCTCATACCCTTCCACACCTCTCTCACCTGGCTCTGCCTCAGCTTGTCCTCCATCTTCTCCTTATACCCTCTCTTCCCCTCAGCAATCCGCAACTTCAGCTCCCTCTGGATGCATTTCAATTTGTCCTTGTCCTTGTCCCTCTCCTTGAAGGCCCTCTTCTTCTCATTCAGCAGGGCCTTCAGGTCGCTGGTGACCCAGGGTTTATTGTTTGGAAAACAGCGTACCTTCCTGGTGGGTACAGTGTTGTCTACACAAAAATTAATATAGTCCATTGTGCAGTCAGTAAGTCTATCGATGTCCTCCCCATGAGCTTTACAGAGCACATGCCAGTCTGTTGTTTCAAAGCAGTCCTGTAGGGCCTCATTCACCTCCGGAGCCATCTCCTAATGGTCCTGGTGGTCGCAGTCTGCTGTTGGACCAAAGGCCTGTAGTGTGGAATGAGGTGGACAAGGTTGTGATCCGATCTACCGAGGGGAGGCAGTGCAGTGGAGTTGTATGCGTCCTTCACATTAGCATATAACAAGTCCAGAGTTTTATTATTCCTGGTTGGGCACTTCACAAACTGTTTGAACGTGGGCAGCATTGAAGAGAGAGATGCACGGTTAAAATCCCCCGAAATGGCAAAGAAAGCACTGGGATGCGCTGTCTGTAACCTCGCGATAGCAGAGTGGATGACGTCACACGCTGTGTTTGCGTCCGTGGAAGGCGGGATGTAAACAATAACAGCAATGGCCACCGTGAATTCCCTCTGCAAATAGTAGGGTCTCAGGCTAACGGCTAATAGTTCAATGTCTGGCTACAAAACTCTTCCTTAAGAGTAATATCTCTTGGATTACACCATCTATTGTTAACTAATAAAGCCAGCCCACCACCCTTGCTCTTACCGGAAGAGACGCGATCCCTGTCCGCTCTGATGGTCTGGAAACCGTCGATAGTGACGTTCTCTATGGGGATTTTATCGTTCAGCCAAGTCTCCGTGAAAAACATTAAGCTTGTTTCCCTGTAATCCCTTTGTCCACGGACAAGAGCCTCAAGCTCATCCATCTTGTTATGTAGTGACCTCACGTTGTCCATAATAATAGACGGTATAGCCGGCTTGTACTTCCTCCGCTTTGCCTTACGTTTCAATCCCGCCCTACATCCACGGCGTCGCCTTTTCAACTCGTCCGGAATATCAAACTTTTCCCTGGGGAGCAGCAGCGCTGCGTGTGCTCTGTTGTAAATAATAATAGTTTGACGACTCCTGTCGACGTTCAGCTGCGAGAAAATCCATGATCCTGGACTATTATAGTTCAACTGTAACAAACAAACAAAACTAAGAAAAAAGACGAAAACTAAAACAACAATTAATGCACGGACAAAGGGAGCTGCTTAACAGGCGACCACTCAGGGTGGCGCCAAACACTGTGTCACACTCCTGATGGAAACACAATAACAGTAGAGCTACATTAACATAGTACACTGGTGACACCCTGGTGATGGCTGGGTCTCAGGTGGAAAATCATCATAAGGCTGTGGAACACTGTTACCTGCTGTACAAGAGCAACACTGTGTTGGGGGACTACTCTGGTCCCTTCTAGGGACCATACAGCTCTGTGATGGGGACTGCTCCATACTGGGGACTATGCACCTCTGTGCTGGGGACTGCTCCATGCTGGGGACTATGCAGCTCTGTGCTGGGGACTGCTCCATGCTGGGGACCATACAGCTCTGTGCTGGGGACTGCTCCATGCTGGAGACTATGCAGCTTCGTATTGGGGCCTCCTCTGTGCTGGGGATCATGTAGCTCTGAGGTGGGGACTAGCAGCTCTCCTCTTTATCACTCTCCCCTGGAGACCTTAGTCTCCAGCCTTCCAGGCAGCCCAGGCCCTGTATACAGCCAATGTGATATCATACTGTATGTACAGTGATCTCTGTCCCCCTGGGGCCTGTGTGTAATGGGTGGTCTTTATTCCTCTCCACTAGCGTTGCCATGTGAGCTGAAGCAAAGTGCTGTTCCCTGTCCATTTGTGTGTAAGTGCATACATGTTAGCATGGCTGTAGCTCTCATCCTCACTGTCCAGGGTCAGGATGGTACACATGTAGCTAGCCTAACTGTCCAGGGTCAGGATGGTACACATGTAGCTAGCCTAACTGTCCAGGGTCAGGATGGTACACATGTAGCTAGCCTCACTGTTCAGGGTCAGGATGGTACACATGTAGCTAGCCTAACTGTCCAGGGTCAGGATGGTACACATGTAGCTAGCCTAACTGTCCAGGGTCAGGATGGTGCACATGTAGCTAGCCTAACTGTCCAGGGTCAGGATGGTACACATGTAGCTAGCCTAACTGTCCAGGGTCAGGATGGTACACATGTAGCTAGCCTAACTGTCCAGGGTCAGGATGGTACACATGTAGCTAGCCAGGAGTGTAGCAGTGCAGAAGGAATGTTTACTTAGTAGGAGTGTAGCAGTGCAGAAGGAATGTTTTCTCAGTGGGTGTGTTAGTGTGTTTGTGAAAGCCCACATGAATCCTCCAGGAATGTAGCGTGGAGGAGTGGTTCACAAGCACTGATACTGTGTCCTCCCTCTCACCCAACCTCCCCCTCACCTTACACACACATTTTACACACAATTTAACACGTTTTCCATTGAGTACTTTTTCCATTACCTGAGGTTATAGATAGACAGCAACCTCTTTCTTACAGCTTATGCATGTATAATGACTGTATATGATATGAATGGATTATATGAATAATATAACACTACTGAACACATTTACAGTTTAGTCATTTAGCAGTTAATGCCTTCATCTTAAGGTCACTAGGTGGGGCAACCATATCTCAGTCTAGTGAGTATGTATTTTCTCAATAAAGTAGTAGAGTCAGAACTAGTAAGGGGGGAAAGTCAAGTGCGAGTGTTAGTTCACAAAAGGCTTTTTTGGTGGGGGTGTGGGGTGTGGGGGTCGGGGTGAGGAGGGGGTTGCTGTGTGATTATTGAAGTGGATGCGAGCTTCAACTGCAAGCCAGTGGCGTGTGCGGAGGCGCGGGGTGACATGGGAGAAGTTGGAAAGGTTCAACACCAGGCGGGCTCCAGTATTCTGGATAAGTTGCAGGGGTTTGATGGCACAAGTGTTTGTGGGACCAGTGGACTCACTTGGCTGAATGAGGAGTGGTTGTCGTCAACCTTCTTTTCAAAGTGGGTGACAAAGTTTTCCGCAGAGAGTGAGGAGGGGGACGGTGTGGAGGATTAAGGAGGGAGGAGAAGGAGTTTCCTAAGGTTGAAATTTTGAGTGATTGAAATTGGCTTTAGCAGCGGATACAGAGGAAGAGAAGGTAGAGAGGGAGTGAAAGGATGATAGGTCCTCCAGAAGATTAGTTTTCCTCCATTTTCACTGAGCTGCCCGCAGCCTTGTTCTGTATGTTGTTCAATGAGTCAATGAGTCACAGAGCAGGAGGGGAGAGCCGGCCGGCTCTTGAGAGCTTCAAATTCCTTGGTGTCCACATCACTAACAAACTAGAATGTCGTGACAGTCGTGAAGAGGGCACGACAAAGCCTATACTCCCTCAGGAGACTGAAAAGATTTGGCAGGGGTCCTCAGATCCTCAAAAGGTTCTACAGCTGCAACATCGAGAGCATCCTGACTGGCTGCATCACTGCCTGCTATGGCAACTGCTCGGCCTCCGACCGCAAGGCACTACAGAAGGTAGTGCGTACGGCCCAGTACATCACTAGGGCCAAGCTTCCTGCCATCCAAGACCTCTATACCAGGCGGTGTCAGAGGAAGGCCCTAAAAATTGTCAAAGACTCCAGCCACCCCAGTCATAGACTGTTCTCTCTGCTACCGCATGGCAAGCGGTACCGGAGCGCCAATTCTAGGTCCAAAAGGCTTCTCAAAAGCTTTTACCCCCAAGCCATAAGACTCCTGAACAGCTATCAAATGTCTACCCGGACTATTTGCACTGTCCCCCCCCAACCCATATTCTTCACACTGCTGCTACTCTCTGTTTATCATCTATGCATAGTCACTTTAACTATACCTGCATGTATATATTACCTAAATTAGCCCGACTAACCAGTGCCCCTGCAAATTGACTCTGTACCGGTACCACCGGTATATACCACCTGTATATATTTTTTTTTACTGTCACTTTACTGTTTTTTATTTCTTTATCTCTCTTGTTTACATAATATGGTTGGTTAGGGCTTGTAAGTAAGCATTTCACTGTAAGGTCTACACATGTTGTATTCAGCGCATGTAATCAATAAACTTTGATTGATTGATTGATTGATTGATTGATTGATTGATTGATAGATTGATTGATTAAAGGGGACAGTGAGAGTCATAGGATGCAGAAAGGGAGGAGAGTAGGTTCGAAGAGGCAGAATCAGGAGAGGAGGAAGATTAATTTAGCAGAAGGGAGAGATGATAGGATAGAAGAGGAGAGAGTAGTTGGAGAGAGAGCGTGGGAAGATTGTGACGGCGCATGACCATCTGGTTAGGGGCTGAGTGGTTAGGGTTGGAGGAGAGGGAGACAGAAAAGGAAACAAAGAAGGGATCAGAGACCTGGAGGTGGGTTACAGTGAGATTAGTAGGCGAACAGCCTATAGTAAAGATGAGGTCAAGCGTATTGCCTGCCTTGTGAGTGGGAGGGGACTGGGAAAGGGAGAGGTCAAAAGAGGCAAGGAGGGGAAAGAGAGAGTTGGGAAGAAATTAATCGAAGGCAGACGTTGGGAGGTTGAAGTCACCCAGTACGAAGAGCAGTGAACCATCGTCAGGAAATTAGGAGATAGATAGATAGATAGATAGATAGATAGATAGATAGATAGATAGATAGATAGATAGATAGATAGATAGATAGATAGATAGATAGATAGATAGGTACTTTATTGATCCCAGAGGGGGACATTTCTTTGTCAAGCAGCTACAACAAAACACAGGGCAGGTGCAAAATGCCAGAACGAAGGTACACAAAAGACAGATACATGATACTTGATACATAGAGCGGCAGTATGAAAAAGTATAGAAATACAAGATATCTGGAGTGCAAAAAAAGCTATAAAAAGACATTGCATAGTATGGGTGGTTGGCTGAATATGTACACACATGTTGGATGGTTAACTATACTATACAGGTCGATGGCAGAGAAATACTTAAATAGCTAAAAGTGCGTATAATATAAGTGGGGGTAATAATAGTTTACTTAATATACAGACTGGTTAAATGAACAGGTAAGTGAATATTTTGCATGGTTAAATTAACTGTACAGGTAAACATACTGTTAAATTTACAGGTAAGTGAATATGTGCATGGTTACATTAACTGTACAGGTAAATGACAGATTGGCAGGTGAATGAGGGAGAAAATAGAAAATCTTAGGAGAAATGAGTAGCACTGTGACACCAAAAATTCAAGAGACTGAATGGCAGCATAGGTTGAGATGAACACTGTGTTCTTGACCGCAGATCAGCAGTTACAAACGCTGCCAGGGACCAGGAATTCCACATGGGTTGTGCATGCAGGGTATACTAAATTAGAAGGGTTATAACCAAGGGGTGAGGAGTGTCTGTAAAGCCTTCAGGGAGAGGATTGAACAGGTATAGAAAACACACACAGTTTCCAAAGCTACAAAAGAGCAAAATTAGATAATCAGAAAATAACTAGGCAAGATACTCAAGTGAAAGACTGGTGTGGAGCCTTCCTCTCTTAAGTCCGCAGAACAACTCGGCAGAACCGTCCAGTACTAATTGCTGATTACCTAGGAGAGGAGAAACCACTCCCCGTCCAATAAAGCCACTGAAGACAAAAACAACAACAGTCACACATTGTCCTGCCCCTTGATCCTGGTTGATGTGTTATGAGATGCAAGTTATAAGTCATCAGTTCACACTGCAAGTAGGCTACTGGGAAGACAGACAGCACTTGAAGTAATTGGCCCTAGCTAGCAAAAAGAAAGTACTAGACAACAACAGATTAAGACACACATTCTAGAGTCAGGAGTCCTCTAGCTGACTTGCCTAGTTAAATAAAGGTTAAATAATGAAGCAATACAAGAGCCATAGAACAGAATAGAACAGATAATAATATAATATAATAGCTTGTACAACTGTATTGTCCACCAAAATGTATTATTTGCTTATGACAGATAACATTATCCAGAATCTATATCTGCAGTGGCTGATTAACAGTAATGATGATGAGGTATCCTCTTCAGGGTGGAAAGAGGAAGGAGGGAGGGAGGGAGGGACAGAGAGGGGTCAAGAGAGGGAGGGAGGGAGGCACAGAAAGGGCTAAAGAGAGGGAGGGAGGGACAGCGAGAGGTCGAGAGAGAGTGATGGAGGTGACAAGGAAATAGTCTTGAAAGGAAAATGGTGGGTTGATGTTTTCCAGGCATCAACCTGTGATTGTTTTCTCCCTTTCGCCTCCTCTTCCCTCTCCCCTCCACCTCTCCCCTCCCCTCCCCCTCTCCCATTCTCCTCCTCTTCCCCCTCCCCTCCCTTTCTCACTTTCTCCTCCTCTGCCCTCTGGCAATAACAGGGTGTAGTACAATAGTGGGTTGACACTCCTCTACCACATATGGACCACCTATACTGAGGAAGATGATGTCATATTAAAAGAGAGACATATGGTCAAATGACTGTGTTGGTGACTGCGTTGTTAACTGTGTTGTAAACTGTGTTGGTGACTGTGTTGTAAACTGTGTTGGTGGCTGTGCTAACCCTGTTTTCAAATCAAATGTAATTTGTCACATGCTTTGTAAACAACAATGCAGAGAGAAAAGAGAAATTATAGAAAAATAATAACTCAAGGAATAAATACACAATGAGTAATGATAACTTAGCTATATACACGGGGTACCAGTACTGAGTTGATGTGCAGGGGTATGAGGTAATGGAGGTAGATACAGTATATATAGTAGGGATAAAAAGACTAGGCAACAGAATAGATAATAAACAGTAGCAGGAACACATGTGATGAGTCAAAAGAGCAAAAAGGGTCAATGCATATAGTCCGGGTAGCTATTGGTTAACTATTTAACCAACTGTTTAGCATTATTTTGGCTTGGGGGTAGAAGCTGTTCAGGGTCCTGTTGGTTCCAGACTTGGTGCATCGGCACCGCTTGCCATATGGTAGCAGAGAGAACAGTATTCGACTTGGATGGCTGGACTCTTTTTTTATAGGGCCTTCCTCTGACACCGCCTGGTATAGAGGTCCTGGATGGCAGGGAGCTCGGCCCCAGTGAGGTACTGGGCCGTACGCACTATCCTCTGTAGGATGCCAAACAGTTGCCATACCAAACGGTGATGCAACCAGTCAAGATGTTCTTAACGGTGCAGTTGTAGAAGGATCTGAGGATCTGAGGGCCCATGCCAAATCTTTTCAGCCTCCTGACTGTGTTGGTGTGTGTGGACCGTCATAATTCCTTAGTGATGTGGACACCAATGAACTTGAAGCTCTTGACCCGCTCCACTACAGCCCTGTCTATGTGGATCGCCTCCTTTGTCTTGCTAATGTTGAGGGAGAGGTTGTTGTCCTAGCACCACACTGCCAGGTCACTGACCTCCTCCTATAGGCTGTCTCATTGTCGTCGGTGATTAGGCCAAAATTCCTAAATAAAATCATACTAACAAGCCCAGCCTCAATGATCTAGCTAGCTAGCCAACCACTTTGCAGTAGCCATTTGCATTGTGGTTGGTCAGTAGAACATATATTTGTATATATATCAAAATATGGGCCAATACATGATGTTTTAGTGTACATTATTTACCAATAATTTACCAATAATTCATTTATTTAGTGACACCATCCTCATAAGTTAAACTATTAAAAATACTCTGCATTGTAAACCTATATAAGCTGCCTATCAATACGCTAGTGACACCATCTACAGGCTGCTTACGTTTCTAGTTAGCTAACGTTGCTAGCTGGTTTCTCTGCTAAATACTAAAAAAGTAAATTGGGCAACACAATAAAATGCATCATAACTAACAATATTCAACATTTGCTAGTCGTTTTAATACAAGTTAATTGACAAATAGTGGCTTTAGTCACCCATAGCGCTTCCGCTTCTTCTCAATTTTCGCAAGCCACACACTACCTTTTCAGTTGCAGAGGGAGCGGTTCAGTCCCAGGGTCCTGTTGCAGAGGGAGTGGTTCAGTCCCAGGATCCAGTTGCAGAGGGAGGGGTTCAGTCCCAGGTTCCTGAGCTTGGTGATGAGCTTGGAGGTCACTATGGTGTTGAACGCTGAGCAATAGTCAATGAACAGTATTCTCACTTAGGTGTTCCTTTTGTCCAGGTGGGAGATAGAGATAGTCTGCTTGAAACATGTAGGTATTACAGACTGGGTCAGGGAGCGGTTGAACATGTCAGTGAAGACACTTGGCAGCTGTTACGCGTCCTGGTAATCCGTCTGTCCCCGCAGTCTTGTAGGAATGTTTACCTGTGTCAAGGTCCTACTCACACAGGGCTACAGAGAGCGAGATCACACATCATCCGGAACACCTGGTGCTCTCATGCATGGTTCAGTGTTGCTTGCCTGGAAGCAAGCGTAGAAGGCATTTAGCTTGTATGGTAGGCAGTGTCACTGGGCATTTCGCAGCTGGGTTTCCCTTTGTAATCCGTGATAGTTTGCAAGCCCTGCCACATCCGATGAGTGTTTTAGGCTGGGTTAGCAGTGTTTTAGGCTAGGTTAGCAGTGTGTTGACTATTTTATGAGAAGGTGTTGGTTGTGTGAGCTGCTTTGTTTAATGCCAGTGGCAGGTCATTGGTAAAAATAGAAAAGAGTAGAGGGCCTAGAGAGCTGCCCTGCGGTACACCACACTTTACATGTTTGACATCAGTGAAGCTTCCATTAAAGAAAACCCTTTGAGTTCTATTAGATAGATAGCTCTGAATCCATGATATGGCAGAGGTTGAAAAGCCATAACACTTACGTTTTTTCAACGACAGGTTATGGTGAATAATATCAAAAGCTGCACTGAAATCTAATCTAACAGTACAGCTCCCACAATCTTCTCATTATCAATTTCTTTCAACCAATCATCAGTCATTTGTGTCAGTGCAGTACATGTTGAGTGCCCTTCTCTATAAGCATGTTGAAAGTCTGTTGTTAATTCATTTACAGAGAAATAGCATTGTATTTGATCAAACACAATTCTTTGATCAAATACTAAGAGTTGGTAGCAAGCTTATAGGTCTGCTGTTAGAACCAGTAAAGGCCACTCTTGGGTAGCGGAATTAGGACAAATGCTTTCCTCTAGACTCAGATTAGAGATATGACAGATAGGAGTGGCTATAGAGTCAGCTACCATCCTCAGTAGCTTTCCATCTATATTAATGCCAGGAGGTTTGTCATTATTGTTAACAATAATTTTTCCACCTCTCCCACTCTAACTTTACAAAATTCAAACTTGCAATGCTTTTCTTTCATTATTTGTTTTTTATGCATGAATACGATGGCTCACTGTTCGTTGTTGACATTTCCTGCCTAAATTTGCCCACTTTAATTGGCAACATCAATTTGTTTTTTGATGAATAATCTGATTCGATGAAAGATGGAGTTAAATGTGTCTTTTTGCCCATAATTTTATTTAAAGCCTCCTCTACTCACCCCCTCTATTATCCCCCTCTATTATCCCCCTCTATTATCCCCCTCTATTATCACCCTCTACTCACCCCCTCTATTATCCCCCTCTATTATCCCCCTCTATTATCACCCTCTATTATCACCCTCTATTATCACCCTCTATTATCACCCTCTACTCACCCCCACCACTATCACCCTCTACTCACCCCCTCTATTATCACCCTCTACTCACCCCCTCTATTATCACCCTCTACTCACCCCCACCACTATCACCCTCTACTCACCCCCTCTATTATCACCCTCTACTCACGCCCTCTATTATCACCCTCTATTCACCCCCTCTATTATCACCCTCTACTCACCCCCTCTATTATCACCCTCTACTCACCCCCTCTATTATCACCCTCTACTCACGCCCTCTATTATCACCCTCTACTCACCCCCTCTATTATCACCCTCTACTCACCCCCTCTATTATCACCCTCTACTCACCCCCTCTATTATCCCCCTCTATTATCACCCTCCACTCTCCCCCTCCACTAGCCTCCTCCACTCTCCCCCTCCACTAGCCTCCTCCACTCACCCTCTTCACTAGCCTCCTCCACTCACTCTCTTCACTATGCCCCTCCACTCACCCTCTCCACTCACCCCCTCCACTCTCCCCCTCCACTCACCCCCTCCACTAGCCTCCTCCACTCACCCTCTCCACTCACCCACTTCACTATGCCCCTCCACTCTCTCCCTCCACTATCACCCTCCACTCTCCCCCTCCACTAGCCTCCTCCACTCACCCTCTCCACTCACCCACTTCACTATGCCCCTCCACTCTCTCCCTCCACTAGCCTCCTCCACTCACCCTCTTCACTAGCCTCCTCCACTCACTCTCTTCACTATGCCCCTCCACTCACCCTCTCCACTCACCCCCTCCACTAGCCTCCTCCACTCTCCCCCTCCACTCTCTCCCTCCACTAGCCTCCTCCACTCACCCTCTCCACTCACCCACTTCACTATGCCCCTCCACTCTCTCCCTCCACTATCACCCTCCACTCTCTCCCTCCACTAGCCTCCTCCACTCTCCCCCTCCACTAGCCTCCTCCACTCACCCTCTCCACTCACCCTCTTCAATATGCCCCTCCACTCACCTCCTCCACTCTCCCCCACCACTAGCCTCCTCCACTCACCCTCCCCACTCACCCCCTCCACTAGCCTCCTCCACTCACCCTCTCCACTCACCCACTTCACTATGCCCCTCCACTCTCTCCCTCCACTATCACCCTCCACTCTCCCCCTCCACTAGCCTCCTCCACTCACCCTCTCCACTCACCCACTTCACTATGCCCCTCCACTCTCTCCCTCCACTAGCCTCCTCCACTCACCCTCTTCACTAGCCTCCTCCACTCACTCTCTTCACTATGCCCCTCCACTCACCCTCTCCACTCACCCCCTCCACTAGCCTCCTCCACTCTCCCCCTCCACTAGCCTCCTCCACTCACCCTCTCCACTCACCCTCTTCAATATGCCCCTCCACTCACCCTCTCCACTCACCCTCTCCACTATGCTCCTCCACTCACGCTCTCCACTCACCCTCTCCACTATGCCCCTCCACTCACCCTCTCCACTCACCCTCTCCACTAGCCCCCTCCACTCACACTCTCCACTATGCCCCTCCACTCACCCTCTCCACTCACCCTCTCCACTATGCCCCTCCACTCACCCCCTCCACTCACCCTCTCCACTAGCCCCCTCCACTCACCCTCTCCACTAGCCTCCTCCACTCACCCCCTCCACTAGCCCCTTCCACTCGCTCCCTCCACACACTCCTAAACTTGCCCCCTCCACACACTCCTGCTTGTTTGGGCCTTTGCGTTCAAAGCTCCTCTGTAGACCTTAACTCACATTCTGTATGATAGCGCCTCCTATTGGTTTCAAAAGGGATATATACCACAGCGCTGTATGTTAGTCTCACTCAAGCCAGTACTATGGTTGCACAGAGCCAGAGAGGGTTAGACAGGGACTTGAGAGTGTTGATCAGAGGCCAAGACTTATGTCTACGTGAGTGGAAGATTTGTCTCTCAGAGTTTCAGTCCTCTCTGTAGTGCTACACACACACACACACGCACACACATTCGCGCACACACACACAAACACATATTTGCACTTTACTGTTACAGAGTATATATTTTATCTACATTATTGATGTGATGTACTGTGCTAGAGTTGGAGTGATTTTCATCAAGTTGGACCTGTGGATTACAAAATAGGACATTATTACTACGGTATCACATGCTCTTTATGACACGTATACCATAATCTATCATGTATTGTGTCTGCCTTACTGATGTGGAATCCTACATTATGCATTATCCTGTATCTTCATACATTTCTAAGCACATCTAACTACATTACACAGATACAATAAATAGTATTGGAGGACAACGTTTACTTTTTATCACATTGATACCAAACATCTACTGGCATATCAAGGCATTATAATAGTTGTAATTGTTTCATATTTCCTTTGTGAGGTTCTTGATTTAGTCAGAACAGCAGAAGTATATGGGACTTACCTTGTTCTGTATACCTTTACGTAAGGTTAGTTTTTATTGTATTGAACATTTTCATGAAAGAACAGAGATCCTTTCTGTAACAGTGTGTGGCTGTCCATTCCATCCCAAGAAGAGAGAAAGTATACGTTACCTCGTACTAAAAAGCAACTGGCAGTATCCTCTTAATGATGATATAGTCCTTTCATTCCAGTATGAGGGGAGTCAGTTCTCAGTTCTACCTACCTGTCCCTGTTAGTCCAAGCAGAGGAGTGCTCCTGGCTCTCTGTTGCTGTGGCTTTATACACCTCCCTCTCTCGCACTACACAGGAGCGCCACCTAGGCCCTCAGCACGGAGATACACATTTTCTGGCTTGAATTAACTTTGTGCTTGGATGCATTTTCTTTATCTGTGACCTTGTTATTGGTCTACAACAAAGACCTCACAATGATTCTGAGGTGGCATACAATATAAAACAGAAGTTTTATGAGGGTGACCTAAATTCGCTTGAATCTGAATCCTGTAAACACAAATCATTAGAACTTGTTGTGAGGTCATTGTGGGTAGTGTAGTTTTACGTAATGATTGTAGTATTCTGTATTGTTCAGGTTAGGGGTACAAAGAGGGCTGAAGGGAACAAAGACTCTCCGTTGTGTCTTTTGTGTCACACTGAATTAGACATGGACAAAGGGGCCAGTGGCCTAGCAGCACACTGCATACTGCTCAAGATGTATGGGGGATCATTACACACACACATACACACACACACACACAAACACACACACGCACGCACGCACACACACACATACACTTGCACGCACACACTCCTTAATGAGTGAAAACCTATTGATATGATGCACCCCAATGGGTACTCTGTATTTAAAAGCTGATAGGTGGTAACCAATAGGATAGCTGGTGTCATACTGGTATGAACTGATAACAATGCGTGGGTTTCCAGTGAGCGAACGAACACACAGGAAGGAAATCCCTCTGCCGCATCCACCATCCACCCAAATAGAAGCAGTGTAGTTTTCTCGCTTCAAATATGCCTCTTTGTGTCACCTTGGGGCTATTCTGAGGCCTATCCACTCACTAGTATGACCAGACCAGAGAGCTAGACCCTCATACTCTGATACAATGTTGCACGGATTCCTAAAGAGGCTGTTAAGTGTACTGTGTTTCTGGTCAAGAGGAGATTACCTAGCACAGGCTTGCCGAGTAGTGGCTTATCAAATACATGAGACAGTGTTACACTCACACTGCACGCACACACAGGGAGTGGGGTAGAGTAGGGTGTAGGTCGGAGGATCAAGTGACACAGGCATCAGCAACATTGATTTATTCCATCGATTAACCCCCCCCCCCTTCCCTCCACAGGAACATGCTTAATTTATGATGCCACGTCCCGGAACACAAGAACAAGGAATCAGGGGGAGGACAGGAGAACAGAGGGAGGACAGGAGAACAGAGGGAGGAAAGGAGAACAGAGGGAGGACAGGAGAACAGAGGGAGGACAGGAGAACAGAGGGAGGACAGGACGGGTGCCCTTCTCTCTTCCCCTGCCTGCTTCACACAGGTCACCTTCCCCCTGTGTGTGCGTGTATGTTTTTGGTTTTACTATCCTTTTGGGTAGCAGAAGTCCTCACAAGCATAGTAAAACAAGGACAATTCAGAGAAGGTGGGACATTTTGAAAATCACATTGAAAATCTCACTGCCGATAGACTGCCGATAGGTACTTATCACAGTGGGAGGCCGTTCCGTCTCTTGCTAGATCAAAGCTGTACCTGCTGCCTGCTGACCCGGTAGTGACAAAATTACAGATTCTACTTCTCGAATCGCAATGCTTGTCAGTGGCCAGCAACTTGACTCTGAACCAATCAGAGAGCACAAACCGAGCCAACAAAAAAACAGAAAAGAAATGTGAATGTTCTTTGTACATCCACGGATGAGCCTGTCACACTTCATATGCATGTAAGCTATGGGATGACAGCTAGCTAAGTGCACAGACACGATGCACACAACACTAAATACTTCCTCCAAGCTAGTTAACCACTGTAGCTAGTGTTGACATTATAATTAAATCACAATGGATTAGTTTCCATGATCCAGCTGCCTCTGTTAGCTGCTGAGTTAGTGCAGTGTCTTTAGATAGCTAGCTAAACATTTGGCTATGGGCTGGCACTGGCAGTATTGGATTATGGAGAGTGAATTAAATTGTTTCTTCGTCATCTTGCTAGGTAGTTATCTAGCTGTGGCCATCTGGCTAGTATAAATATGGGCTTCGTACAAAATACAAACATTAGCGCCGATAGCTTGGAACCTAGACCATAGAACTGGAAACAGGAGACAAAGGGCTGTGAGACATGGGTTTAATTCTGGACACATGACAAGTGGGGTGTATACGGAGGGTACGGGGCAACAGAAGACGAACAGCAGAGGGGCTAATGACCTTGGAGATGGGGAAAGGACCGATGAACTGGGGGGAGAGTTTGCGAGATTCCACCCGGAGGGGCAGATCCCGGGTGGACAGCCAAACCTTCTGCCCGAGACGATACCGGTGAGCCGGAGTCCGGTGGCAATCAGCTGGAGGTGGTCTTGAGAAGGGTCGACCGGGCTCTCCTCCAGGTACGACGACAGTGGTGGACAAACATCTGGGCTAAAGGTATGCCGACCTCCTCCTCTTGCTCAGGGAAGAGTGGGGGCTGATACCCCAGGGAACACTCAAAAGGTGATAAACCTGTGGCAGAGCAAGAAAGGGTGTTGTGGTAGGGTTGGTGGAGACCAGGCAGAGTCGTCTCCAGGTCTTGGTTAGCACGCTCCGACTGGCCGTTGGACTGCCGACAACCCAATGAGTGTACAGAACGCCTTCCAGATCCAGGACGAGAACTGGCAGTCTACGGATCCGGAAGATGTGCTGCACCATAAGCCGCCTCATGAACCTGCTTCCCTATTCCCCAGCTGAGTTCCGTCGCCAGGCACGAGGGGGGAAGGATGTTCTCGGGCTCTGGGGTAGTAGCTGTTGGGCTATAGCGCTGTGACAACGCATCTTGGATCCTGGCCGGTATGAGAGGGAGAAGTTGAACCGGGTGAACAACTGGGCCCATCTAGCTTGCCTGGAATTGAGGCGCTTGAAGGTGTGGAGATACTCCAGGTTCTTGTGGTCAGTCCACACAATGAACGGATGTTCCGCCCCATCCAGCCAGTGCCTCCATTCCTCCAACACCATCTTCACCGCGAGAAGCTCACAATTCCCCACATCGTAGTTCTTCTCCGTGGCGTTGAGGCGATGGGATAAGAAGGCTCAGGGATGTAGCTTGAGGTCCAGGGCAGAACGCTGGGACAGGACAGCCCCCACTCCGACATCCGAAGCATCTGCCTCCACCACGAACCTTCAGGGGCCGTCCTCGTCTGCCTCGTCTCCTTTACCGTGGTGGGAGTTGGCCAATTACGCACGGCCGAAATGCGGTCTACCTCCATCTCCACCCCGGACGTGGAAATATGATATCCCAAAAAGGAGACGGATTGTTGGAAAAACAGACACTTCTCTGCCTTGACATACAGGTCATGCTTCAACAGTCTCCCAAGCACTCTGCGTACCAGGGCCACATGCGCGGCGTGTGTAGCGGAGTATACCAATATGTCATCGATATACACCACTACACCCTGCCTGAGCATATGGCATGACGAGGTATTCATAATGCCCTGAGGTAGTGCTAAAGGCTGTTTTCCACTCATCCCCTTTTCGGATACGCACCAGATTGTAAGCGCTCCTGAGGTCTAGTTTTGTGAAAAAACACGCCCCATGCATTGATTCTATGGCACTGGCTATGAGGGGCAGCGGGTAGCTGTATCCCACAGTGATACGATTTATCCCTCTATAGTCAATGCACGGGCGCAGTCCTCCCTCCTTCTTCTTCACAAAAAAGAAACTCGAGGAGGCAGGGGAAATGGAGGGCCGAATGTATCCCTGTCGCAGTGATTCGGAGACATATGTCTCCATAGCCTCCGACTCAGCCTGCGACAAGGGATACACATGACTCCGAGGAAGGGCAGCGTCCACCAGGAGATTTATCCCACAGTCCCCTCGTCGATGGGGTGGTAATTGAGTCGCCTTCTTTCTTACAGAAGGCGAGAGCCAAATCGGCATACTCAGAGGGAATGTGGATGGTAGGCGCCTGGTCTGAACTCTCCACCGTGGTAGCACCCACGGAAACACCCACACACCTACCCAAGCACCCTCGAGACCATCCCTCCAGAGCTCTCCGTTTCCATTAAATTTTGGGGTTGCGACAGACTAACCAGGGAATGCCCAACACCACAGGAAACGCAGGCGAATCAATGAGGAATAGCATAATACTCTCCTCATGATCCCCCTGCGTCACCATTCATAGCGGCGCTGTGATCTCCCTGATTAGCCCAGACCCC
Organism: Thymallus thymallus; assembly: GCA_023634145.1. Taxonomy (NCBI): domain Eukaryota; kingdom Metazoa; phylum Chordata; class Actinopteri; order Salmoniformes; family Salmonidae; genus Thymallus; species Thymallus thymallus. The sequence goes on along the minus strand of CM042393.1, from coordinate 5,674,207 downwards.
AAAGGACGACTGTCTAAAGCATGTACAGGGAAGGGAATATTCAGAGACACAATAGGAATCCCTAACTTCCGGGCAAACGCCTGGTCCATAAAATTACCAGCTGCGCCTGAATCGACTAGCGCCCTATGCTGGGAATGCGGGGAACATACAGGGAACACTACATACACACACATATGAACAACGGAGGGCTCTGGGTAAGTTTGGTGCTGACTCACCTGGGAAGGCCCGACAGTGCTCTGCCTGCCATCTCGACTCCCAGGAGGGTCCGTCCAACACCGGCTCGCGGTGTGGTGCAGGAGAAAACCCTCCCTCCGGTCTCCCTGGGAGCAGTCCCTCCCAACTCCATGGGTGTAGGAGTGGGTAGGCTGACAGGCTGGTTTGCCGGACCCTGATCGGGACGTCCTCGGGTGGCCAACAGATTATCCAGCCTGATGGACATGTCCACCAGCTGGTCCAGGGTGAGGGTGGCACCCCTGCAGGCCAACTCCCGACGGACGTCCTCTCGGAGACTACACCGATAGTGGTCGATCAGGGCCCGATCATTCCAGCCTGCGCTCGCCGCCAGGGTCCGGAAATCCAATGCGAACTCCTGTGCGCTCCTCTTCCCCTGTCGCAGGTGGAATAGGCGTTCTCCCGCCGATCTACCGCCCGAAACTGGCGGGTGAACTCATCATAGTGGTCCAACGTCGCACCTCCCGTAAACCATGCGGCGTTGGCCCACAGCAAGGCCCTCCCATCCAGATCCTTTCTCTCACTCCGAGGGCGCCGGGTGGATGGTGACCAGGTATAACTCCATCTGTAGCAGGAACCCCTTGTTACAGAGTGTTAGGTGAAAAAAGATACAACTGACAGGATACTAATATGCATTCCTGAGTGAATGACTACGTAATTTCAATCCAAGAATTACTTACAATATTGCATGTGATATGATATAAGAACTGTACATGAATATGTATATACTGTCCTGAATGAATAAGTCCTGAGTGAATGAGTGATTACAGACCAGAGTTACAACATAATTGTTAAACTAGGTCCTAACACCCCAACAGTTCCAGGTCTATGTTGCCGACGACACAGTACCCCGGTGAGGCATTAAATAGTCTAATAGCCGCCGGCAGGAAGGACCTCCTGTAGCGCTCTCTGGCACACGGTGGTGGGATTAGTCTGTGACTGAAAGTGCTCCTCTGCATCATAACCATAGCATGCAGAGGATGGGTGACGTTGTCCATGATGGCCAGCAGTTTGGCCAGGATCCGTCTCTCCGCCACCTCCTCTAGAGTGTCAAGGCTAATCCCCAGAACAGAGCTAGCCTTCCTGATCAGCTTATTTACCCGAGAAGCATCCAGCACGGCAGGCAGTCTCAGGGTCAGGGCAGGCAGAGGTGAATAATCCAGAGTGGTGTGACAAGGTACAGGACAGAAGGCAATCTCAGGGTCAGGGCAGGCAGGGGTCAATAATTCAGGGTGGTGTGACAAGGTACAGGACGGCAGGCAGGCTTAGGGTCAGGGCAGGCAGAGTTCAATAATCCAGTGTGGTGGGGAAAGGTACAGGACGGCAGGCAGGGTCAGGGTCAGGGGAGACAGAATGGTCAAATCCGGAAGAACTAGAAAACAGGAACTATAGAAAGACAGGAGCAGAGGGAAAAACGCTGGTAGGCTTGACGAAACAAAACGAACTGGCAACAGCCAAAATGAGAGCACAGGTATAAATACACTGGGGATAATGTTGTTGTCACTCCTCTTGGCTCCCCCCAATTCTCGGTGTCTTTCATGCTTTAGGGTTAGGATTTGGGGTTAACGTTAGGGTTAAGGTTAGGTTAAGGGGTTAGGGTTAGGGGTTAGGGAAAATAGGATTTTGAATGGGAATCAATTGTTTGGTTCCAACAAGGATTGTAAAACAACATTTTGTTGGTCCCCACGAGGTCAAATGCTATTTTTAGGGGGGTTTGGGTTAAGGTTAGAATTAGTGTTAGGGTTAGAATTAGATTTAGGGTGAGGAGCTGGGGTAAGTTTTAGGGTTAGGGTTAGGAGCTAGGGTTAAGTTTAGGGTAAGGTTACAGGTTAGGGTTAGGTTTAGATTTAGGGCTTAGGAAAAATAGGATTTTAATGGGACTGAATTGTATGTCCCCACAAGGTTAGCTGCGCAAGAGTGTGTGTGTGTGTGTGTGTGTGTGTGTGTGTGTGTGTGTGTGTGTGTGTGTGTGTGTGTGTGTGTGTGTGTGTGTGTGTGTGTGTGTGTGTGTGTGTGTGTGTGTTGGAGGAAGGTCTACAGTGAGGGTCAGGTCCTGTTTATGTGGCAACCAGCAGCTTTGTCAACAACACATATAAACGATGTTCTCTCTATACATTAGATGGATGGTTTACTGGGCTGTGTCTGACCTCTAATAGGACGAGAGGGGGAGGGGGAAGGGAGAGAGAGAGGTGGAGAGAGAGAAAAAAAGAGAGAGAGGGAGCAAGAGAGAGCGAGAGAGAGACAGAGAGAGAGAGAGAGAGAGAGAGGGAGGGAGAGAGAAAACAATATATATATATATATATAGAGAGAGAGAGAGAGAGAAAGAAAAGAGAGGGAGAGAGAAAAAGAGAGGGAGAGAGAGAGAGAGAGGGGGAGAGAGAGAGAGCGAGAGAGAGTGATAAAAGCGAGTTGGAGAGAGAAAAAGAGAGAGGGAGAGAGAAAGAGAGAGAGGGAGAAAGAGAGAAAGAGAGATAGGGACAGAGAGAGAAAGTGAGAGAGAGAGAGAGAGAGAGAGAGAGAGAGAGAGAGAGAGAGAGAGAGAGAGAGAGAGAGAGAGAGAGAGAGAAAGAGAGGTAGAGAGAAATAGAGAGAGGGAGAGAGAGAGAGAGAGAGAGAGAGAGAAAAAGAGAGGTAGAGAGAAATAGAGAGAGGGAGAGAGAGAGGGAGAGAGAAAGAGAGAGAGGGAGAGAGAAAAAGAGATAGATAGATAGATAGATAGATAGATAGATAGATAGATAGATAGATAGATAGATAGATAGATAGATAGATAGATAGATAGATAGATAGATAGATAGATAGATAGATAGATAGATAGATAGATAGATAGATAGATAGATAGATAGATAGATAGATAGATAGATAGATAGATAGATAGATAGATAGATAGATAGATAGATAGATAGATAGAGATTTTGCATAGTATGGTTGAATGGCGGAATATGTACACTATACATTGTTACAGAGTGTTAGGTGAAAATAAAAATTATAAAAATATTGCAAGTCAATATAGAAAAATAAGGATTATTTGCATGGTTAACTATACTATACAGGTCGATGGCAGGGAAATGCTTAAATAGCTAAATGTGCGTATGATATAAGTGAGGGTAATAATAGTTTACTTAATATACAGTCTGGTTAAATGAACAGGTAAGTGAATATTTGCATGGTTAAATTAACTGTACAGGTAAATGAACAGTTAAATGTACAGGTAAGTGAATACTTGCATGGTTACATTAACTGTAAAGGTAAATGACAGGAAGAGATACATAAATAGCAAAATGTGCATATGATATAATTTAGGGTAATAATAACAATTCCCTTAAAATACAGTCCTTTAATTACAGATAAATGCACATATTGCACATTTGATATACTAAAAATAACAACAAAAAATACAACTGACAGGATACTAATATGCATTCCTGAGTGAATGACTACGTAAGTTAGGTCCAAGAATTACTTACAATATTGCACGTGATATGATATAACAACTGTACATGAATATATACAGTCCTGAATGAATGAGTGCTGAATGAATAAGTCCTGAGTGAATGAGTGATTACAGACCAGAGTAACTCATGGATGGATGCTGTCACGTTCGGGTGTGTAGAGAGACCAAGGCGCAGCGTATCGATAGTTCGACATATTTATTTAAACTAACTGACGAACTATACAAATATAACAAATACAATATATAATGAAAGGAACACACGTAGCACGAACACGAGACAACATAACAATGAACCACGCCAACGGAGTGGAACACAGACATATAAGTAAGATCCCTAATTAGAGGTAATGCCTAGCAGCTGCCTCTAATTAGGGATCCCACACACAACACCACAAAGACGTAGAAATAATAGATCTGCCAGACTCTGACCATAGAAATATAGAGAAGCAAAGCTTCTCTATGGCCAGAGCCTGACAGTACCCCCCCCCCCCCAAAGGCGCGGACTCCCGGCCGCAAGAAAAACAAACACAAAAACATGAGGGAAGGGTCAGGGAGGGAAAAACATCAAACATAAACCATCGCCGGTGGCGGTTCCGGCCCCGGCGAAGTGGATGTCCTCCTCCTTATTTCTACTGGGCCCGGACTGGGCCCCGGTGTGGCTGGCGATTCTGGCCATTTAAAGGGGCAACCCACCGGTCCTGGAAATGACCATTGTGGGGCAAAAAGTTCAGGCCATGGAGCGGGGCAAATAACCGGGCCAGGACTGGGCACCGGGTGTGGCAGGCGACTCCGGCCATAAAAAGGGGCAACCCACCGGTCCTGGAAACAACAATGGTGGGGAAAAAAGTTCAGGCCATGGAGCGGGGCAAATAACCGGGCCAGGACTGAGCACCGGTGTGGCAGGCGACTCCGGCCTTTCAATCATCACGGGAGGCTCCGGGCTGTCGAGCGTCA
>CM042393.1:5622896-5667896 GCA_023634145.1 Thymallus thymallus | reverse complement strand
TTTACTGCCCTGTCTCTTTATCAAAGCTAGCTACGCTACAGGCTTTCTCCCTGGTGGTTTACTGTCCTGTCTCTTTATCAAAGCTAGCTACGCTACAGGCTTTCTCCCTGGTGGTTTACTGTCCTGTCTCTTTATCATAGCTAGCTACGCTACAGGCTTTCTCCCTGGTGGTTTACTGTCCTGTCTCTTTATCAAAGCTAGCTACGCTACAGGCTTTCTCCCTGGTGGTTTACTGTCCTGTCTCTTTATCAAAGCTAGCTACGCTACAGGTCATCTCCCCTAGAGCAGCAGGTTGTGATAGTGAGGCTGCACACTGTAACTCATAATTCTGGATAGATAGATAGATAGATAGATAGATAGATAGATAGATAGATAGATAGATAGATAGATAGATAGATAGATAGATAGATAGATAGATAGATAGATAGATAGATAGATAGATAGATAGATAGATAGATAGATAGATAGATAGATAGATAGATAGATAGATAGATAGATAGATAGATAGATAGATAGATAGATAGATAGATAGATAGATAGATACTTTTTGGAATGCAAAAAGCTATAAAAAGAAATAGCATAGTATGGGTGAATGGCTGAAAATGTACAGAGTGTTAGGTGAAAAGAGAAATGATAAAAATATATATAGTTGATATAGATTAATAAGGTGTATTTGCATGGTTAACTATACTATACAGGTCGATGGCAGAGAGATACTTAAATAGCTAAATGTGCGTATGATATAAGTGAGGGTAATAATATTTTACTTAATATACAGTCTGGTTAAATTAACAGGTAAGTTAATATTTTGCATGGTTAAATTAACTGTACAGGTAAATGTACATCTAAGTGAATACTTGCATGGTTACATTAACTGTACAGGTAAATGACAGGAAGAGATACTTAAATAGCTAAATGTGTGTATGATATAATTTAGGGTAATAATAGTAATTCCCTTAAAATACAGTCCTTAGTGCAGGGTTTAATTACAGATAAATGCATATATACTAAAAGCAATGAAAAAAGATACAACTGACAGGATATGAGTGAATGAGTGCGTAAGTTCAGTCCAAGAATTACTTACAATATTGCATGTGATATGATATAACAACTGTACATGAATGTGTATATACAGACCTGAATGAATAAATAAGTCCTGAGTGAATGAGTGATTACAGACCAGAGTTACTCACGGATGGATGCATAATTGATAAACTAGGTCCTAACACCCCAACAGTTCCTGTAGCATAGGCATTAAATAGTCAAATAGCCTCCTGCAGGAAGGACCTCCTGTAGCGCTCTCTGGAATACCGTGGTGGGATTAGTCTGTGACTGAAGGTGCTCCTCTGCATCATAACCATGGCATGCAGAGGGTGGGTGACGTTGTCCATGATGGCCAGCAGTTTGGCCAGGATCCGGCTCTCCGCCACCTCCTCTAGAGTGTCCAGGCTAATCCCCAGAACAGAGCTAGCCTTCCTGATCAGCTTATTTACCCGAGAAGCATCAGCGACCTTTATGTTGGCGCCCCAGCACACCACTGCAAAAAAGATGGCACTGGCCACCACAGACTGGTAGAAGGTATGCAGTAGTTTACTGCACACGTTGAAGGACCTGAGCCTCCTCAGAAAGTAGAGTTGGCTCTGACACTTTTTGTACAGAGCCCCGGTGTTACCAGCCCATTCCAGCCTGTTGTCCATATGGACTCCCAGGAACTTGTATGGCTCAATCATTTCCACATCCATCCCCTGTATAAGGACTGCAGTCAGTTTGGCCTTGGTTCTCCTGAAGTCCACCACCATCTCCTTTGTTTTGCTCATGTTGAACTGAAGGTGGTTCCGCTCACACCACACCACAAAGTCATTGATTGTGCTCCTGTACTCCTCCTCCTGCCCACCCCTGATGCACCCTACAATTGCGGAGTCATCCGAGAACTTCTGTAGGTGGCATGTTTCAGAGTTATATCTGAAGTCCGAAGTGTAGAGGGTGAACAGGAAGGGGGAAAGGATCGTTCCCTGGGGGGTCCCTTTGTTGCACACTGTATATCATAATCCTGGAAGGAGCAGATATGTGCTTTGTTGCACACTGTAGCTCATAATCCTGGATGGAGCAGATATGTGCTTTGTGGGCAGAGTGATCCCTAGCCACGCTTTCAGAGCATGTGCAGACTAGCTAGCTGTAGTGTTTTCTGACATTTGCGATTTCCAACTTGTTGTGTAATGTTTATGTCCAATGGCCGATGAGCACCGATACATTTGATGTTGACATGATCAGTCCAATCAAAGCTGCTGTACATATAACGCGATTTTACGTAATTTTATCTGTGGCCAATGACCTTGAGCCTTGGAAGGGCACTTCTAATGTAACTCTATGGCAGGACCCAAAGGGCTTGAATTTTCATTGTCTACCCTTACGAAGGGGGTAGTAGTGTTCCCATGAGTGACAGAACACTGAGCCAATCACCTGCATTTTGGAGCTGCCTTACTCAAGAAAACCAAAAAGAGACAATGTTTGTATGAGGCTTTATTAACTTATTTTTTTACATTGTTTTCCATATGTGACACGTATTAATGTGACACGTATTAATGCCAAAATATGTGACACGTATTAATGCCAAAATAACATGCAAAACAGGCAAGCCCACTGTACGTTAAGTTCTTTGACATACCACACGGACACCGTGGTAAAGAAGGCACGACAGCGACTCTTCAACCTCAGGAGGCTGAAAGAACGGTTGAGAGTAGAGAGAGAGAGAGAGAGAGAGAGAGAGAAGAGAGAGAGAGAATGGGAGAGAGTAGAGAGAGAGAGAACGGGAGAGAGTGGTGGTGTTGAAGGGAGGGTGGTGTTGTGTTATCTCTGAACAGTTATGCTATGGGTTTCCAGTTGATTCTCATCCATTCTCATTAACAGAACACATATACAGTTATAATGGACAATGTCCACTAACTAGCCAGAACTACTGTACATAGAATTATTCTGATAAATAATTAATTATTAATTTAATCATTGGGGACTCTTGAATTAATTTCAAGAGTCCCCAGAAACGATTGAACACATCAAACCCAATACTGCTTCAGAACACGAACAGCTACAATTATACGATTATGTTAAGCAATGCTGTATAGGTGAGAAAACCTTTGAAGATTCTGTTTGCCCAAAATAGTATTTCAACATGCATTGTAAATACTTAAATGAAAACAATATAATAGCAAAGTAAGAATTCACATTTTTCAGTCAATCTTGAAAAGTTGGACCTCACATCTATTCTGCCATCTGTTTGAGAAGCTCCTCCAGTTTCTTGAGCGTTCCACTAGAGGAAGGAAGGGAGAGGAGAGGAAAAATCAAGCACACCGCCATGCAATCTCCATAGACAAACACTGGCAGTAGAATGGCCTTACTTACTGAAGAGCTCAGTGACTTTCAACGTGGCACCGTCATAGGACGCCACCTTGCCAACAAGTCAGTTCGTCAAATGTCTGCCCTGCTAGAGCTGCCCGGGTCAACTGTAAGTGCTGTTATTGTGAAGTGGCACAAGCTCACAGAACGGGATGAATTGGAACGCCGACTGTGAGCCAGGCCTAATCGCTCCAACATTAGTGTCCGACCTCAATCATGTTCTTGTGGCTGAATGGAAGCAAATCCTTGCAGCAATGTTCGAACATCTAGTGGAAAGCCTTCCCAGAAGAGTAGAGGCTGAAGAGTATAGGCTGTTATAGCAGCAAAGGGGATTTTGGAATGAGATGTTCGACGAGCAGGTGTCTACATACTTTTGGACATGCAGTGTATGTGCCTGTGTGAGATAACATCCCATCTCTGTAACAGGACAACACACAGGTTAGCATTCAGTCCTGGACCCCCTCTACAGGTCACAGCATGTAGAGCCCAAAGGGGCCTCCTGAGGAATATACTGTATGATTTCACTGCTACAACGCACTGTAACACATAGCAGCCTTAGACAGACACAGCTGCCCTACAGCTCCTTACAAAGTTAACACATGCTTGCTTTGATTATTGAACACATATCACACATTAGTCTACACAACAATATTGCAAACATACAGTACTTTTTTGGGGAAATGTTGAATATTTTTTGTTAACACACACAAAACGTTAATTTTTTTTCCATGTTTTTATTTTATTCCCCTCTGAAAATAACAAGTGCAAAATGCCTAATAAATCTGGTCTGTAGAACTGATTGTAGAACTGATGACTCTACTGACATCAGTGCCCTATGTTAGTGGGATTATACAACGTGGTGCAAAGCCCAACTGTCTAAATAGGCTAATTTAAAGACGTTCTTTATTCAATATCATTCATTAACAACATGTCTAAGTAGGCCATTTTAAAGACATTCTTTGTACAAAATCATTAATTAACAACATTTCATCATGTGACTTTCTGCTCTTCAGTACTGAGTGTTTTAGATTTTTAAAATCCACTCTCCAGGTTTTGCAAACATCTCTAGTGTAGTACTACATTTGATTGACAGTCATATTATCCAATCCATGGGCGCAAAGCGTCAGGTTTATGTTTGCTCCAGTTCATCTACCAATGAGGTTAGTTCTTTCACAATCACGACGACATATGGCACTTAGAAAAAGCCATTTTGGTGAGGTAATTCTCTCCTTTTACCTCTATGGTGCGCTCGTGTGTAAATGGAATCACCACGCAACACTATTGCACTTATTTTCTGACAATGTGTAAGCTTCTGTCTTATTTTTTATTTTTTTTTGCTGAGTCCTGTTGTGGCAAATTTCTGCGCCGTGTGCATAAAATATGTCCGTAAAATAGCCTAGTAATGCATTTTACGATTGAGTAGATATTTCTAAACAATTCATACTCGAACAGAAATGCTCTACACATCTTTCAGAAGTCAATCTCGTAAATTGTTTCTCTGTGGTGTCGACCTTCACTCACACACACAATGGTGGCTGAGCCGGGAAATGGAAGCTTCTACCCGCGGTACAGGGCGCACGCGCATTACGGCTTCCAGAGAGAGGAGCGAGAGAGACCGAACGGAGGGGGAGGGGGAGTGGGGTCGATAGAGAGAGGGGGTGCAGAGAGAGTTGGGGGGGGGGGGGGGGGGGCTGCTCTAGAGGGGGAGAAAGGGGGAGGAGGAGAGGGGAGCTGTCAGTCTGTCGTGAGTAAACTAGAGATAGCCTGGGCTTCGTTCTCTAAATGCCGCAATAAGCCATTGAAGATCTTTTAAATCATTGTATCCAGTTCATCCACTTGAAGTTGTTGCATTTCTTCATTAGTCAGGCTACATTAGTTCATTATACAGAATTTAAATATATGTATTTTAGCTAACTAGACTATCAGTTAAATTAAAGTACACGCAAGGTCATGCAGCACCTAATGTAATAAACCTTGAATAGCATGGTGATTGATGAGGTTAGACTACAAGTGATCGGGTTACATGTAACAACTGCGGATGTGTTTGTGTTACATGTTGCCAAATGCAATAGTCTAGAACTGAATTTATCTGTCCACAATTGGTCTTATGTGGGGTTTGCAATCGAAATGTGGCTTAAATTATGTCCTGACGCGAGAATCGTCCACTTTGACAAGTCGAATCTTGTGTTGTGTTGACATAAAGTATGCTTTGCGGGTCATCAATCCCCGCGCGGGGACGGCAGCCACTCGTCACTGCAATGATTCCGAGAGGCTGATTAGGGGGCGTGAGCGCCTTGCTGAAAATACTGTCCATTGTTCCCCCCGGACCAATCAGGGCTAGACATTGTCCAAATGATGGACCAATCATAACGCACTGGCCGTGACTCGACTCCGCCCACAACTCTATATTAAAGGCTCCCCCGTCGGGCCAGGTTGCCACTGGCACTGTAAGTCTTTTTTTTCTTTTACAGTGGTCGGACTGACTGGATCGTATCATTATTTTTTCTGATCCCCTATAACATTTGTTACATTAAGCTAAAACAGAAACATGGCTGACACAAAAGTCGACAAGAAGGAGATCTCCGCCAAGGTAAGTGGAGGACAACTTATGACCTGAGTGATGGATAAATGACCATTTCTACGCTTTATTTCATTCAAATCTATTCCGGACTAAATATTTTGAATGGAGAACAACTATAGGAAACTGGAACAAGTGTTTATCCGAGCTTCATCAAATCTAACTGGTTTTGGATGAGGCTTCTGTTGTGGATTTAGGAATGAAAACACTTTTATTGGAGACATATGATATTAGATAAAAATGTAGCCTAACAATGAGTACCCCGAAGTTGCACTAGTCTACTGAAACATTCACAGCAAGCAGCTATGCTTTTATCGCCCAGAGTACAACAGTCTGCGCGCGGTTCTTTGTTTATACTACCGTGTCCGTTCAGTTGAGCACCGATTTGAAGCTCGTTTGAAGAACTCAATCACACAGACTTCTGCTTTATCGTATTGATGAATTCGCTTTGTATGCTTCTCATTTCATAGGCTACATTGCATTTACTGGTCGAGGCTGCTATTGATTGATCCATTCGCCAAATTCGTACCGCGCACCGGTCTGTCATAACTTGCTACTTGAATAGATCCCATTGTTTTTGGAGGCTGTTGTCATTGAGCATATGATATTGATTTTTAAGTTTATGGGGAATGGCTCGGACATAAAAGCCTCGCGCCTTTTAAAATGCAGAATGTGGTGAAAGGGATTTAAATTGCGCATAAAGGATTAATCACGTAACCAACATGAGTAAACTACGGGAGTGATTATTTTGCATAACTGTAAATGGAGTGGGATAGCGGCTCCTGTCTTCTAGCTGTGTGTTCACGATCAGTGATTCACGGCGGTCTGTTCATTTCGTTCCACCAGGCATCTGTCTGTCTGCGCGCAATGTGAGGGAGCCTTAACCGGAGCTCCGGAGTCTCCCGTTTAACAGCATCAGTTGGCTTGTAAACCTGTGTGATTTGGAACAGCTTCTGTTCTTGGGTTATTTGGACATTCTTTGTATGAAAAAAGCGCGGACAGACAGTGATTTCCAATAAATGTTGACTTGGTTCCAGCGGTAACGTGTAATAAATTAAACTAGGTGAGTGTATATGCAGGTTTTGGCGGCGCGTAATGCCGATAGGAACACCAGTGTACGACGTGTGTGAGCGAAAAGTTGAACTGTGAAAGTCTTCATTCTCTCGTTCTCTCTTTGGTTCCTTCACGGCGTCTCTATTCAGAAAGAGAGAGAGATAGATGGGGGTGAGCGTTCACGACAAACCAGCATTGCATCTTGACGGCATCGTTTTTCATTAAACATTGCTGCTCAGAGCCTCGACTTGCTGAACCAATTGCGCGCTGTTTTTTTGCGGCTACTAATCTTTTGTCTCTTGCTATAAACTGTTCAAAAGATCCCAGGTGATAAAAAAAAATTATCGAGTATGTTGATGTCTGTCTGTTGGCCTATAGGATGATAATTATGCTTCGTTTCCCTCTCTGTGCGCTGTTGCAATATTGGCACGTAAAGGTGATGTTGAAAGGAGGCGGGTACAGGGGAGATGTAGCTCCTAACCGGCTTACGGGCTCAGCATTACTCAAACTAATTCATCAATAGAGATTTCCTCATAGGAAGAGGTTAAAACGAACGAGACTAAGAAAATCTATATTTTATTTCCTGGGGGGGGCCTTTGTCCTTCAAGTGAAAAGGCCTAAACATAGCCTGATCTTATCATAAAGACCATTGATACAACACCAACACCCAATCAGAATGGTTTTGATTGATTAGGAAACGTATTGTCTTCATTTGCAGAATGGAAAGTCGATGAATTGCATATCCCTTCTAGGCGCTATTGTCTTATTGTCTCCTTTCCCTGGAGTTAATTTAATCAGCCTCCTTCTGGTAGCGTTCGTTTAGAGGCTCTTATTGGCTGAATAGCCTACTATGGTGAAATGGGAATTGTAGTCTTTTTCCGGGCGTGTCTTCATAGAGCCCCATTATATGAGTCCTTGACTGAACTACAATGCTCGTTGCTCTCAACTCCATCATGGTGTCAGGTTGCAGCGCTTCTATTAGAGCTCCAAAAGTAGGCGGGGAGTAGAGAATAAAAGCAACCAATAGGTTTAGGATCAAAGTGTCGCCTTTCAAAGGAAAATGAAAGCATGCTTTACTATTTTAGGTGAGGGTGGAGGGAGGGAAGGAAGGATGTAGGTGGGTGGGGGTGTGAACATTTTTGTTCCCGCTCATTTAGAAGTCTTCAAAACCACAACCAATTCTAGGCATAAAATCTTGATTGGATGGACCTGTGATATATATTTGATCCACCATGTGCCACACAACATATAGTCAAACATATTCTCTCATTTTCACTTTCCCCCAGGACCTGAAAGAGAAGAAACTTGTTGAGGAGGCAGAAAATGGAAAAGATGCCCCAGCCAATGGGAAAAAAGCTGTAAGACTTCACCTTTAACACTTTACCTTTAATTGAACCATTTCCTCATTTTACCTTTAAGATGGGCACAACTCCTATGGCCATCCGTTACTGTCCTCACCTGTCCTCACCTGTCTTCTTCATTGTCCTTATAAAAAAGTGTTTGTAAAAATACATCCATGAGGACAACTCACGTTATTACATTTTTATTACAAATGTTATTACAAAGATATGACCTGGTTATTACCCTCACTGCTAAATACATAGTCTATCATTCAACATGGATTTTTCCCTGAAGACAAACAGATTCTATGTATCTGATGCATTGTGTTGATTTTCAGAAGGAGGCTGAGGAGAATGGTGATGTAGAGGATGTAGATGAGGAGGAGGATGTGGGAGAGGAGGAGGATGAGGAAGAGGATGTTGAGGGTAAGTGGTCTGGTCTCTCAACAACATTATGTATGATGATATAGTATCCATTTCATGTTGACATAATGCACCTAGTGGCAGTGCTGTCTATTTGCTGCTAAAGTACTAGTCTGAGGCAGATCGCCTGGGGAATTGTTTTCTTGGAGCGCCCTCTATCTGTTAGACGCTGTAACTACAATAATCTAAAACTGTCTCCCTCTCTCTCTCTGAAGGCGACGAAGATGATGAAGATGACGATGAAGTCGAAGGTCGCGCAGGCAAGAGGGCGGCCGAAGATGACGACGACGATGATGATGATGATGAGGTAATATAACAACTATAATCTATGACTTGAATTTACACTTATTGTATGTGTTTGGTATTTAATATTGAAATCAAACTAAAAGTATTTCTACAATGTTGTTTTAAATGAAAATAACTAATCTTATCTTGGCTTTGTATTTCCAGGATGATGTTGGAACGAAGAAGCAGAAAACCGATGATGATTAAGAGTTGTGTTTCAACCCGCTGGAAGCCCCTGTAACCTCTCTCCTCGACCACCAAGCGTTTTTGGAGGGAAACTGTGGTCATCATCAAGTAGAGTTCAACGTCCGTGTACACACACAACTGCAAATTTTTTAGAAAACCCAAGACTTCAAAGTTCTACCTTCTTAACAAGATACAGTACTTTAAAAAGGAGAATTTGTTTGTATTTTTATTTACATTTTATATTTTTGTACATATTGTTAGGAGGTCAGCCATTTTTCGACAGTGATCTCTGGTTACCAAAAGGTGCTTTGGAGTTGATGCTTCTCTATGAAATAGACTTTACTTGTGGTTTGACCATGTCATGTTATCTCAACACAAACTTGTACAAATTTCAGAAAACAATTAAATTTAAAGCATTCCAGTAACTTTGTATTTGTACTTTAGTTGTACCATACGTAGTTGGTTTGTATGAGATGGCAGGGTCAAAGAAAAGAGATTTCTTTTCTTTTAAGTCTGTTAAATTGCTGTCTGTTGTGGCCTGTTCAATGTATGTGTGAATTTGTTGTAAGACAATAAACCAGAATTTTAGTTTGAGTTATTTTTTTCTTCCGTTTTTGACCCGTCGTAGATGAGACTTCATAATGTTGTTATAGTCAGCCTCCTCAACTATGAAAATCATCAAGCAGCTTTTGGCTCTATAATCTATAAAAGTATCCTTTTCAGATATGCTGTTCATGTGTTTTATTGACCTGTTAGAACTGTACATCAATGTAAATTATCCATGCCATAAAGACTTCAAGATCTGGTAAATTATATTGCATTTTAATAAATTTACCTGAGTGAATCCTTTCCTAAAAAATTATTTTATCGCCAAATGCAGTGAAACACACCAATACAAGGAGTGCTATTTGGCCATCGCCACGGCTGCATACTGTTAAGGGTTATAGATTCTGGGACATATCCAGGGACATATTTTGAGAACTATTATTAACCCAATGAACTCAGTGTTATTTCATTTGACATTGATGATTAGAAGAAAAATAGCTGTTAATCTGCTCAAAATATAAACTTCCATGTAATTACATCAATCAATTACCTCATTTTTTTTATTATAATAATCACATAAACACACATATAATACAACTTTATTGTCCTCCCACACCAGCTACACCAAATGACCAAAAGATGCTCATCGAACATCTCATTCCAAAATTATGGGCATTAACATGGAGTTGTTCCCCCTTTGCTGCTATAACAGCCTCCACTCTTCTGGGAAGGCTTTCCACTAGATGTTGAAACATTGCTGTGGGGACTTAGTTCCATTCAGCAACAAGAGCATTAGTGAGGTCGGGCACTGATTTTGGGCGATTAGGCCTGGCTCGCAGTCTGTGTTCCATTTCATCCCGATGGGGTTGAGGTCAGGTCTCTCTGCAGGTCAGTCAAGTTCTTCCACATCGATCTCGACAAACCATTTCTGTATGGACCTCGCTTTGTGCACGGGGGCATTGTCATGCTGAAACAGGAAAGGGCCTTCCCCAAGCTGTTGCCACAAAGTTGGAAGAACATAATTATCTAGAATGTCATTGTATGCTGTAGCGTTAAGGGGTCTAGCTCGAACCACGAAAAACAGCCGCAGGCCGTTATTCCTTCTCCACCAAACTTTACAGTTGGCACTATACATTCAAGGAGGTAGCATTATCCTGGCATCAACCATTTATTTTTTATTTAACTAGGCAAGTCAGTTAACAACAAATTCTTATTTACAATGACGGCCTGCCTCGGCCTCCCCTAACCCAGACGACGCTGGTCCAATTGTGCGCCACCCTATGGGACTCTCGATCACAGTCGGATGTGATACAGCCCGGGATCAAACCAGAGTCTGCAGTGACTCCTCTAGCACTGAGATGCAGTGCCATAGACCGCTGCACCACAAACCGGGGTAGCTCTAGCAGGGAAGAAATTTGACAAACTGACTTGTTAGAAAGGTGGCATCCTATGACGGTGCCACGTTGAAAGTCACTGAGCTCTTCAGTAAGGCCATTCTACTGCCAATGTTTGTCTGTGGAGATTGCATAGCGGTGTGCTCAATACACCTGTAAGCAATGGGTATGGCTGAAAGAGCCAAATCCACTAATTTGAAGGGGTGTCCACATACTTTTGTATATATAGTGTACATAATCACATCAACATACATCATTTAATAGAAGTGAGTTCTTTTAAATGATGACAACTACTACTACCACTACTATTGCTACTACTCATGGCAGTTGTGCTTCATGTAGTAACACTGTTTAAGGTGGGATATAAACGGACATAAAACTGCTTCCTGTCACATGGCGCAGAAGTCTCAGGTGCTTCAGAGTGGAAACCGTTAAAGTAGCTCTTGGTTCTGTGGTTTTCCTGTGTGGCCAATAGGGCACAGACACAAACTAACAACGTCCCTCCCTGACAAAGCCTATGGCGAAACGTCAGAAAATGGCACAGCAATAAAGGCATTTGAAGAGTGCTATGAAGAGTGCTATGAAGAGTGCTATGAAGAGTGGCATGGGTCTCTTTCAGAATCCGTATCACCTTTATTTGCCAGGTACATTTATACGTACACATACAGAATTTAACTGGCTGATAGTACTGCTAGCAAACGATCACATTTAGAGACAGAAAACAATTTGCACAATTTAGAAAGAAAGAGAGAGAGAAAGAAACAGCTAGGCCAATGTTGCCCATAAGAACCAGTAAACCAGAGAGCAGAAATAATAAACTGTTGTGGTTCATCCTCCACTGCTGCTACTACTACTACTTCTGCTGATGCTGCCACTACTACTACTACTACTACAATTACTACTACTACTGCTACTACTACTACCTCTACTACTACAACTACTACTGCTACTACTACTGATGCTACTACAACAACTGCTAACTAATACTACTACATCTGCTACTACTACTACTACTACTACTACTACTACTACTACTACTACTACTACTATTTCTTCTACTGCTACTACTACAAGTACTACAACCACTGCTGCTACTACAACTACTACTACTAATAATAATATTACTGCTACTACTACTACTACTAGTAGTAGTAGTTACTACTACTAGAACTACTACTGCTACTACTACTAGTACTACTGCTTCTAATTCTACTACTACTACTGCTAAAACTACTACTAATACTGCTGCTACTACTACTACTACTGCTGCTGCTGCTACTACTACTACTAATACTACTGCTAATACTACTACTAGTACTGCTAAAACTACTACTAATACTGCTACTACTGCTACTACTGCTGCTACTACTGCTGCTACTAATACTACTATTTATAATACTAATACTACTGCTAATGCTACTGCTAGTACTACTACTACTAGTACAACTACTACTACTGCTACTACTACTAATACTACTACTGATACTACTACTACTAATACTGCTACTAGTACAACTACTACTACTGCTACTACTACTACTGCTGCTGCTACTAATACTAGTACTACTACTACTAGTACTGATGCTAATACTACTACTAATACTATTGCTACTACTACTACAAATACTACTAGTATTACTACCACCACTACTGCTACTACTACTACTACTACTACTACTACTTCTACTACCGCTACTACTGCTGCTGCTACTACTACTACTACTATTACTGCTAAAACTACGGCTACTACTGCTACTGCTAATACTACTACTGATACTGCTACTACTACTACTACTGCTGCTACTACTACTAATACTACTATTGCTAATACTACTACTACTGTTGCTGCTACTACTAGTAGTACTACTACTGCTACTACTAGTACTTCTGCTGCTACAACTACTACTACTGCTGCTGCTACTACTACTACTACTACTACTACTGCTACTAAAACTACTACTACTACTGCTGCTACTACTACTACTAGTACTACTACTGCAACTACTACTACAACTACTGCAATTACTACTACTAATAGTACTACTGCTACTACTGCTGCGGCTACTGCTACTAGTACTACTGCTGCTACTACTACTACTACTGCCACTACTACTACTACTAATTATACTACTGCTACTCCTACTACTTATACCACTACTACTACTACCACTTCTACTACTAATAATAACAATAATACCACTAATACTAATACTACTACTAATACTACTACTACTACCTCTACTACTGCTGTTAATATTACTACTAATACTACTACTGCTATTACTAATACTACTACAGCTCTACTACTACTACTGTTACTACTACTACTACTATTGCTAATACTACTCCTACTACTATTGCTAATACTACTCCTACTACTATTGCTAATACTACTACTACTTCTACTTCTACTGCTGCTACTACTACTGCTATTGCTACTACTACTACTACTACTACAACTACTACTGCTACTACTACTGCTACTGCTACTGCTACAACTACTACTACTAGTACTACTGATTCCACTACTACAACTACTGCTACTACTAATACTATTACTACTAATACTACTACTGCTGATGCTGCTGTTGCCACTACTAATACTAATACTACTACTAAAACTACTACTGCTACTACTACTGATGCTACTACTACTACTACTGCTAACTACTACTACTTTATTGACTATTACATTCTTCAACTACTGCTACTGCTACTACTACTAGTGCTACTACTACTGCTACTACTACTACTACTACTACTATAACTACTACTACTAATAATAATAATACTGCTACTACTACTGTTGCTATTTTTTCTTCTACTAGAACTACTACTACTGCTACTACTACTACTACTAATACCACTACTACTACTACCACTTCTACTACTAATAATTACAAAAATACTACTAATACTACTACTAATACTACTACTTCTACTACTGATAATATTACTACTACCTCTAATCTACTACTGCTGCTAATACTACTACGACTACTTCTAAAACTACTACTGCTACTACTACTACTACTTACAGTCGTATGCAAAAGTTTGGGCACCCCTGACAATTTCCATGATTTCCATTTATAAATAATTGGGTGTTTGGATCAGCAATTTCATTTTGATCTATCAAATAACTGATGGACACAGTAATATTTCAGTAGTGAAATGAGGTTTATTGAATTAACAGAAAATGTGCAATATGCATCAAAACGAAATTAGACAGGTGCATAAATTTGGGCACCCCAACAGAAAAATCACATCAATATTTAGTAGAGCCTCCTTTTGCTAAAATAACAGCCTCTAGACGCTTCCTATAGCCTCTAATGAGTGTCTGGATTCTGGATGAAGGTATTTTGGACCATTCCTCCTTACAAAACATCTCCAGTTCAGTTAGGTTTGATGGTTGCCGAGCATGGACAGCCCGCTTCAAATCATCCCACAGATTCTCAATGATATTCAGGTCTGGGGACTGGGATGGCCATTCCAGAACATTGTACTTGTTCCTCTGCATAAATGCCCCGGTAGATTTTGAGCAGTGTTTTGGGTCGTTGTCTTGTTGAAATATCCAGCCCCGGCGTAACTTCAACTTTGTGACTGATTCTTCAACATTATAGAATTCAACATAAGAATCTGCTGATATTGAGTGGAATCCATTCGACCCTCAACTTGAACAAGATTCCCAGTACCGGCACTGGCCACACAGCCCCACAGCATGATGGAACCCCCACCAAATTTTACTGTGGGTAGCAAGTGTTTTTCTTGGAACGCTGTGTTCTTTTGCCGCCATGCATAACGCCCCTTGTTATGACCAAATAACTCAATCTTTGTTTCATCAGTCCACAGCACCTTATTCCAAAATGAAGCTGGCTTGTCCAAATGTGCGTTTGTGGCGTGTGTGCAGAAAAGGCTTCTTCCGCATCACTCTCCCGTACAGCTTCTCCTTGTGCAAAGTGCGCTGAATTGTTGAACGATGCACAGTGACACCATCTGCAGCAAGATGATGTTGTAGGTCTTTGGAGGTGGTCTGTGGGCTGTTTTTGACCGTTCTCACCATCCTTCGCCTCTCCGATATTTTACTTGGCCTGCCACTTCTGGCCTTAACAAGAACTGTGCCTGTGGTCTTCCATTTCCTCACTATGTTCCTCACAGTGGACACTGACAGCTTACATCTCTGCGATAGCTTTTTGTAGCCTTCCCCTAAACCATAATGTTGAACAATCTTTGTTTTCAGGTCATTTGAGAGTTGTTTTGAGGCCCCCATGTTGCCACTCTTCAGAGGAGAGTCAAAGAGAACAACAACTTGCAATTGGCCACCTTAAATACCTTTTCTCATGATTGGATGCACTTGTCTATGAAGTTCAAGGCTTAATGAGCTCACCAAACCAACTGTGTGTTCCAATTAATCAGTGCTAAGTAGTTACAGGTATTCAAATCAACAGAATGACAAGGGTGCCCAGATTTGTGCATAGCCTATTTTTCACATCTGATTTAATTTCATACAACTTAATATTGCTACACTAAAAACCTTTGTCTGGACAATACCCCAGTTCTCAGCTTTTATTAGAAAATGAATGGCATGCCACTGTGATAATTTTCTGTGACGACAGAGTAAATTATTATGCAGCCTCAGAGGGGTGCCCAAACTTTTGCATATGACTGTATAATACTACTACTGATACTACTATTGCTACTACTGCTATTACTACTACTACTGCTACTGCTAATACCACTTCTACTTCTGATGCTGCTTTTGCCACTACTAATACTAATACTACTACTAAAACTACTACTGCTACTAGTACTGATGCTACTACTACTACTTCTACTAACTACTACTACTACATCTACTATTAGTTTCTTCTACTACTACTGCTACTACTACTACTACTACCGTTATTGTTACTACTACTAGAACTACTACTGCTAATACTACTAGAACTACTGCTTCTAATACTACTACTGCTACTACTACTACTACTGCTTATACTACTACTAATACTGCTACTACTACTACTCTTGCTACTACTAATACTACTATTGCTAATACTACTACTACTGTTGCTACTACTACTAGTTTTACTACTGCTACTACTACGAGTACTTCTGCTGCTACTACTACTACTACTACTGCTGCTACTACTACTTCTACTAATATGGCTACTACTACTACTACTGCTACTAATTTACTACTACTACTTCTGCTACAACTACTTCTAGTACTACTACTGCTACTAGTACTACTACTACTACTACTACTACTTGTACTACTACTACTTATACTGCTAATACTACTACTAATAGTACTACTGCTAATACTGCTGCTACTGCTACTAGTACTACTCCTGCAACTATATCTACTACTACTACTACTACTACTATTTCTTCTACTACTAATAATAATAATACTGCTATTACTACTGTTATTGTTACTACTACTAGAACTACTACTGCTACTACTACTAGTACTACTGCTTCTAATACTACTACTACTGCTTCTACTGCTACTACTACTACTACTACTACTACTACTACTACTGCTGCTGCTATGACTAGTACTACTGCTGCTACTACTGATACTACTACTACTACTGCTGCTACTACTGCTGCTACTAAAAATACTACTACTAATAGTACTACTAATTCTATTACTGCTACCACTATTGTTACTACTACTACTGCTACTACTACTACTATTAATACTACTACTGCTACTGCTACTACTACTACTACTACTACTTCTAATAATAATACTAATACTACTACTGCTAATACTACTACTACTGCGCTTCTATTACTTTTACCACTAATAACACTACTAATACTACTACTGCTACTACCACTACTACTACTACTACTATCACTACTGCTAATACTACTACTAATGCTGCTGTTACTACTACAGCTGCTACTACTACTGCTGCAGCTACTACTACTATTACTACTACTGCTACTACTACTACTACTACTAATACTACTACTGCTACTGCTACTACTAATACTATTGCTGCTACTACTACTAATACTACTACTACTTCTACTTCTACTTCTACTGCTGCTACTACTACTACTACTGCTGTTACTGCTACCACTACTACTAATACTACTAATACTACTTTTGCTACTACTACTACTGCTACTGCTACTACTACTACTGCTAATCCTAGTACTACTACTTCTACTACTACTAGTACTACTGTTGCACTACTACTACTACTTCTGCTACTACTTCTACTTCTACTGCTGCTACTACTACTACTACTACTACTACTACTACTACTACTGCTACTACTACTAGTACTACTACTACTACTTCTACTAGTAATATTTATGCTGCTTCTACTACTACTACTACTACAAATTCTACTGTTAATAATACTGCTACTACTACTACTACTACTACTACTGCTACTGCTACTACTACTACTACTACTACTTCTACTAGTAATATTTATGCTGCTACTACTACTACTACAACTACTACTACTACTACTGCTACTACTACTACTTCTATTTCTACTTCAACTGCTGCTACTACTACTACTACTACTACTACTACTGCTTCTACTACTACTACTACTACTGCTACTACTAGTGTTTCATGGAAACATGCCGCTAATGCATAGCTGCATTGGGGGGTAACTAATTGGGGGGTAACTCATTTATTATAAATAACCTTTGATGTTGCAGATTTATAAAGTAGCCTATCTATCTGATTAATAAAGTAGCCTATCTATCGGGTGAATAAAATAGCCTATCTAAAGTAGCCTATGTTTTGTATTAATAAAGTATCCTCTCTATCTGATTCTTAAAGTGGCCTATCTATCGGATTAATTAAGTATTTATCTATCAGATTATTAAAGTAGCCTATCTATCGGATTAATAAAGTTGCCTATCTATCAGATTCTTAAAGTAACCTATCTATCAGTTTAATAAAGTAGCATATCGATCGGATTAATATAGTAGACTCTTTATCAGATTAGTAAAGAAGCCTATATATTGGATTAATAAAGTATCCTCTCTATCTGATTAATAAAGTATCCTCTCAATCAGATTAATTAAGTATTTTATCTATTGGATTAATAAAGTAGCCTATCTATAAAATTCATAAAGTAGCCTATATATCAAATTAATAATGTAGCCTATCTATAAGATTCATTAAGTAGCCTATCTATCAGATTACTAAAGTAACCTATATATCAAATTAATAATGTAGCCTATCTCTCAGATTCAAAAAGTAGCCTATTTATTGATCTAAACACAATAGAAACATGCAGTATGTGACGTGTATAGCAGAAGGAAACTTAACAGACATTATAATGCATTGTGGAATACATGAACATGCAACATCATTTTAATGGGAGAAATATGATAATGCTACTGATAATGCTAAATTTTGGGGCCAATTAGGCTACTACACATTCTGTTCTAAATTATTTAAAATCAGAAACAGATTGGCCTGGATTAATCACTCTCATCTAAGGAAGCATCCTATACATATACAGTGCATTCGGAAAGTATTCAGACCCCTTGACTTTTTCAATTTTTTGGTAGTGTACAGCCTTATTCTAAAATGTATTAAATCGTTTTTTCCCTCATCAATCAACACCAAAACCCCATATTGATAAAGCAAAAACAGGTTTTTAGAAATGTTATCAAAAGTATTAAAAATAAAAACAGAAATATAAGATTTACATAAGTATTCAGACCCTTTACCCAGTACTTTGTTGAAGCACCTTTGGCAGCGATATGACGCTACAAGCTTGGTACACCTGTATTTGGGGAGTTTCTCCCATTCTTCTCTGCAGATTCTCTCAAGCTCTGTTAGGTTGGATGGGGAGCATCGCTGCACAGCTATTTTCAGGTCTCTCTAGAGATATTCAATCAGGTTCAAGTCCAGGCTCTGGCTGGGTCACTTGGTTTCATCAGACCAGAGAATCTTGATTTAGGTGCCTTTTGGCAAACTCCTAGCGGGCTGTCATGTGTCTTTTACTGAGGAGTGGCTTCCGTCTGGCCATTCTACCATAAAGGCCTGATTGGTGGAGTGCTGCAGAGATGGTTGTCCTTCTGGAATGTTCTCCCATCTCCACAGAAGAACTCTAGAGCTCTGTCAGAGTGACCATTGGGTTCTTGGTCACTTCCCTGACCAAGGCCCTTCTCCGCTGATTGCTCAGTTTGGCCGGCCAGCCAGCTCTAGGAAGAGTCTTAGAATGATGGAGGCTACTGTGTTCTTGGGGACCTTCAACGCTGCAGACATTTATTGGAACCCTTCCCCAGATTTGTGCCTCGACACAATCCTGTCTCGGAGCTCTACGGACAATTACTTAGGCTTCATGGCTTGGTTTTTGCTCTGACATGCACTGTCAACTGTGGGACCTTATAGAGACGGGTGTGTGCCTTTCCAAATCATGTCCAATCAATTGAATTTACCACAGGTGGACTCCAATCAAGTTATAGAAACATCTCAAGGAGGATCAATGGAAACAGGATGCACCTGAGCTCAATTTCTAGTCTCATAACAAAGGGTCTGAATACTTATGTAAATAAGGTATTTTTTTTATTATTATTTTTTTTGCAAACATTTCTAAAAACCTGTTTTCGCTTTGTCATTATGGGGTATTGTGTCATTATGGGGTATTATGTCATTATGGGGTATTGTGTCATTATGGGGTATTGTGTCATTATGGGGTGTGTCATTATGGGGTATTGTGTCATAATGGGGTATTGTGTGCAGATTGCTGAGGATTTTTATTTATTTCATCCATTTTAGAATAAAGTTGAAAAATAGTCAAGGGGTCTGAATACTTTCCGAATGCACTGTATATGACTATAAGTATATACAGTGGGGAGAACAAGTATTTGATACACTGCCGATTTTCCAGGTTTTCCTAATTACAAAGCATGTAGAGGTCTGTAATTTTTATCATAGGTACACTTCAACTGTGAGAGACGGAATCTAAAACAAAAATCCAGAAAATCACATTGTATGATTTTTAAATAATTAATTTGCATTTTATTGCATGACATAAGTATTTGATCACCTACCAACCAGTAAGAATTCCGGCTCTCACAGACCTGTTAGTTTTTCTTTAAGAAGCCCTCCTGTTCTCCACTCATTACCTGTATTAACTGCACCTGTTTGAACTCGTTACCTGTATAAAAGACACCTGTCCACACACTCAATCAAACAGACTCCACAAACTCAATCAAACAGCTGTGTAAGGACATCAGGGATAAAATTGTAGACCTGCACAAGGCTGGGATGGGCTACAGGACAATAGGCAAGCAGCTTGGTGAGAAGGCAACAACTGTTGGCGCAATTATTAGAAAATGGAAGAAGTTCAAGATGACGGTCAATCTCCCTTGGTCTGGGGCACCATGCAAGATCTCACCTCGTGGGGCATCAATGATCATGAGGAAGGTGAGGGATCAGCCCAGAACTACACGGCAGGACCTGGTCAATGACCTGAAGAGAGCTGGGACCACAGTCTCAAAGAAAACCATTAGTAACACACTGCGCCGTCATGGATTAAAATCCTGCAGCGCACGCAAGGTCCCCCTGCTCAAGCCAGCGCATGTCCAGGCCCGTCTGAAGTTTGCCAATGACCATCTGGATGATCCAGAGGAGGAATGGGAGAAGGTCATGTGGTCTGATGAGACAAAAATAGAGCTTTTTGGTCTAAACTCCACTCGCCGTGTTTGGAGGAAGAAGAAGGATGAGTACAACCCCAAGAACACCATCCCAACCGTGAAGCATGGAGGTGGAAACATCATTCTTTGGGGATGCTTTTCTGCAAAGGGGACAGGACGACTGCACCGTATTGAGGGGAGAATGGATGGGGCCATGTATCGCGAGATCTTGGCCAACAACCTCCTTCCCTCAGTAAGAGCATTGAAGATGGGTCGTGGCTGGGTCTTCCAGCAAGACAACGACTCAAAACACACAGCCAGGGCAACTAAGGAGTGGCTCCGTAAGAAGCATCTCAAGGTCCTGGAGTGGCCTAGCCAGTTTCCAGACCTGAACCCAATAGAAAATCTTTGGAGGGAGCTGAAAGTCTGTATTGCCCAGTGACAGCCCCGAAACCTAAAGGATCTGGATGGAGGAGTGGGCCGAAATCCCTGCTGCAGTGTGTGCAAACCTGGTCAAGAACTACAGGAAACGTATGATCTCTGTAATTGCAAACAAAGGTTTCTGTACCAAATATTAAGTTCTGCTTTTCTGATGTATCAAATACTTATGTCATGCAATAAAATGCAAATTAATTACTTAAATATCATACAATGTGATTTTCTGGATTTTTGTTTTATATTCCGACACTCACAGTTGAAGAGTACCTATGATAAAAATTACAGACTTCTACATGCTTTGTAAGTGGGAAGACCTGCAAAATCGGCAGTGTATCAAATACTTGTTCTCCCCACTGTATATATATTGTTTTCTGTCAGTCAATGAGAGTATTATACGATTTCTGACTGCTCCCGAGTGGCGCAGCGGTCTAAGGCACAGTATCTTAATGCTAGAGGTGTCACTATAGACACCCTGGTTCTAATCCAGGCTGTATCACAACCGGCCATGATTGGGAGTCCCATAGGGCGGCGCACAATTGGCTCAGCATCGTCCGGGTTTGGCAGGTGTAGGCCATCATTGTAAATAAGGATTTGTTCTTAGTGAGAAGGCAACAACTGTTGGCGCAATTTTTCGAAAATGGAAGAAGTTCAAGATGACGGTCAATCTCCCTCGGTCTGGGGCACCATGCAAGATCTCACCTCGTGGGGCATCAATGATCATGAGGAAGGTGAGGGATCAGCCCAGAACTACACGGCAGGACCTGGTCAATGACCTGAAGAGAGCTGGGACCACAGTCTCAAAGAAAACCATTAGTAACACACTACGCCGTCATG
Organism: Thymallus thymallus; assembly: GCA_023634145.1. Taxonomy (NCBI): domain Eukaryota; kingdom Metazoa; phylum Chordata; class Actinopteri; order Salmoniformes; family Salmonidae; genus Thymallus; species Thymallus thymallus. Next base: position 5,645,793 of record CM042393.1, on the reverse strand, counting down.
GATTAAAATCCTGCAGCTCACTCAAGGTCCCCCTGCTCAAGCCAGGGCATGTCCAGGCCCGTCTGAAGTTTGCCAATGACCATCTGGATGATCCAGAGGAGGAATGGGAGAAGGTCATGTGGTCTGATGAGACAAAAACTCCACTCGCCGTGTTTGGAGGAAGAAGAAGGATGAGTACAACCCCAAGAACACCATCTCAACCGTGAAGCATGGAGGTGGAAACATCATTCTTTGGGGATGCTTTTCTGCAAATGGGACAGGATGACTGCACCGTATTGAGGGGAGGATGGATGGGGCCATGTATCGCAAGATCTTGGCCAACAACCTCCTTCCCTCAGTAAGAGCATTGAAGATGGGTCGTGGCTGGGTCTTCCAGCATGACAACGACCCGAAACACACAGCCAGGGCAACTAAGGAGTGGCTCCGTAAGAAGCATCTCAATGTCCTGGAGTGGCCTAGCCAGTCTCCAGACCTGAACCCAATAGAAAATCTTTGGAGGGAGCTGAAAGTCCATATGGCCCAGCGACAGCCCCGAAACCTGAAGGATCTGGATGGAGGAGTGGGCCAAAATCCTTGCTGCAGTGTGTACAAACCTGGTCAAGAACTACAGGAAACGTATGATCTCTGTAATTGCAAACAAAGGTTTCTGTACCAAATATTAAGTTCTGCTTTTCTGATGTATCAAATACTTATGTCATGCAATAAGATGCAAATTAATTATTTAAAAATCATACAATGTGATTTTCTGGATTTTTGTTTTAGATTCCGTCACTCACAGTTGAAGAGTACAGACTTCTACATGCTTTGTAAGTGGGAAAACCTGCAAAATCGGCAGTGTATCAAATACTTGTTCTCCCCACTGTAAATACTTCCTGCCAAACTTCCTTGATAGGGATTGAATCGAACCCTAAGTTACTATTCAAGGCTAAGAGAGGGAAGAGATGTAACATAAGGGTTCTATGGTAATAGAGTGAATGTGTTTGCAGTAGAATAGAAAGAGAGAGGGATGAGGAAGGAGAAGAGAGGGAGTGCCATCAGGGTGGGAGGGATGAGGAAGGAGAAGAGAGGGAGTGCCAGCAGGGTGGGAGGAATGAGGGAGGAGAAGAGAGGGAGTGCCGGGAGGGAGGAGAAGAGAGGTAGTGCCAGCAGTGTGGGAGGGATGACATGAGAGGGAGTGCCAGCAGGGTGGGAGGGGTGAGGGAGGGAGGAGAAGAGAGGGAATGCCGGGAGGGTGGAGAAGAGAGGTAGTGCCAGCAGGGTGGGAGGGATGAGATGAGAGGGAGTGCCAGCAGGGTGGGAGGGGTGAGGGAGGGAGGAGAAGAGAGGGAGTGCCGGGAGGGAGGAGAAGAGAGGTAGTGCCAGCAGGGTGGGAGGGATGAGGGAGGGAGGAGAAGAGAGGGAGTGCCGGGAGGGTGGGAGGGATGAGGGAGGGAGGGAGGGAGGAGAAGAGAGGTAGTGCCAGCAGGGTGGGAGGGAGGGAGGAGAAGAGAGGTAGTGCCAGCAGGGTGGGAGGGATGAGGGAGGGAGGAGAAGAGAGTGAGTGCCGGGAGGGTGGAGAAGAGAGGTAGTGCCAGCAGGGTGGGAGGGATGAGATGAGAGGGAGTGCCAGCAGGGTGGGAGGGGTGAGGAAGGGAGGAGAAGAGAGGTAGTGCCAGCAGGGTGGGTGGGATGAGGGAGGGAGGAGAAGAGAGTGAGTGCCGGGAGGGTGGAGAAGAGAGGTAGTGCCAGCAGGGTGGGAGGGATGAGATGAGAGGGAGTGCCAGCAGGGTGGGAGGGATGAGGAAGGGAGGAGAAGAGAGGGAGTGCCAGCAGGGTGGGAGGGAGGAGAAGAGAGGGAGTGCCAGCAGGGTGGGAGGGGGTAGAAGAAGGGGAGTGCCAGGTGTGGGCTGGAGCCCCCAGGGTGGCACTGATGACAATGAGGGGATCCAAGTGCCAAATGGTCTCTCCCTCCCTCCCCTCTCTCTCTTAATTCAATTCAATTCAAAGGGATTTATTGGCATGGGAAATATATGTTTACATTGCCAAAGCAAGTGAAATAGATAATAAACAAAAGTGAATTAAACAATAAAAAAAGAACAGTAAACATTACAAAAGAATAAAGATATTTGTCTGGATACAGTGTTGTAACGATGTGCAAATAGTTACAGTACAAAATGGAAAATAAATAAACATAAATACGGGTTGTATTTACAATGGTGTTTGTTCTTCACTGGTTGCCCTTTTCTTATGGCAACAGGTCACAAATCTTGCTGCTGTTATTCCTCTCTCCCTCTGTCCGTCCCTCCCTCTCTCCCTCTGTCCGTCCCTCCCTCTCTCCCTCTGTCTGTCTGTCCCTCCCTCTCTCCCTCTGTCTGTCCCTCCCTCTCTCCCTCTGTCCGTCCCTCCCTCTCTCCCTCTGTCCGTCCCTCCCTCTCTCCCAATCTTCCCTCCCTCTCTCCCAATCTCCCCTCCCTCCAATCCCCACTCACTCACGGTCACCCAACTTTGGCTCAGAACCAAGTGTGATGCAGGTATGTCCTTCCCTCACCTTATATCCCGACCTCAAGTGCCACACTCCCCCCTTCTCCCCCTCCTTTGCTTTCCTTTTCTCTCTCCATCCTTTCTTCCCTCCCTCCCTCCCTCCCTCCCTCTTTACTCCCCTCCTCTTTACTCCCCCTCCTCTTTACTCCCCCTCCTCTTTACTCCCCCTCCTCTTTACTCCCCCTCCTCTTTACTCCCCCTCCTCTTTATTCCCCCTCCTCTTTACTCCCTCCCTCTTTACTCCCCTCCTCTTTACTCCCCCTCCTCTTTACTCCCCCTCCTCTTTACTCCCCCTCCTCTTTACTCCCCCTCCTCTTTACTCCCCCTCCTCTTTACTCCCCCTCCTCTTTACTCCCCCTCCTCTTTACTCCCTCCCTCTTTACTCCCCTCCTCTTTACTCCCCCTCCTCTTTACTCCCCCTCCTCTTTACTCCCCCTCCTCTTTACTCCCCCTCCTCTTTACTCCCCCTCCTCTTTACTCCCCTCCTCTTTACTCCCCCTCCTCTTTACTCCCCTCCTCTTTACTCCCCCTCCTCTTTACTCCCCCTCCTCTTTACTCCCCCTCCTCTTTATTCCCCCTCCTCTTTACTCCCCCTCCTCTTTACTCCCCCTCCTCTTTACTCCCCCTCCTCTTTACTCCCCCTCCTCTTTACTCCCCCTCCTCTTTACTCCCCCTCCTCTTTACTCCCCCTCCTCTTTACTCCCCCTCCTCTTTGCTCCCCCTCTTTTTATAAACTAACTTAATTTCACTTGTTTTGATTTGTAGTCACTTTATGCAATATTGTGTCTATGTGGGTGTTATACATGTATTCTTACAAATTCTGTTGTAGTTATTACAATTACATGATGTATATGATACATTTCAATGTAATACATGCCAGTATGGTATCTCTATGTTACCTCTATGTTTGTTTGCTTGTTTTGTTTTTGTATAATAGTTATGTTTTGTTTTTGTATGATAGTTATGTTTTGTTTTTGCATGATAGTTCTGCTTTGTTTTTGTATGATAGTTCTGTTTTGTTTTTGTATAATAGTTCTGTTTTGATTTTGTATGATAGTTCTGTTTTGTTTTTGTATAATAGTTCTGTTTTGATTTTGTATGATAGTTCTGTTTTGTTTCACAGTATTTGGTCATTGGATGAACAGTAAGCATTATCCACCTCCTACATGGGGTTTTCACACAAGGCAAGCAGTGACCCAGAGCTGTGGTTCTAAAAGGCTTTTCATTAGAGGAAACAGGATGGGTCTGGTTGGTCAGAAGAAGCAGGGAGGCTGGTGTTGATTGATTCCATGATGTCAGAAGGAGACCAGGACACCGGAGCTCACAGCTTATATAGTCTTAATTAAAGTAATCTTCTGCGGCTTCCTGTGGATATGTTTACATGTTACATGTTTACTGTTTACAATGTGTGTGTGTGTGTGTGTGTGTGTGTGTGTGTGTGTGTGTGTGTGTGTGTGTGTGTGTGTGTGTGTGTGTGTGGGTGTGTGTGTGTGGGTGTGTGTGTGTATGTGTGTGTGTGTGTGTGTGTGTGTGTGTTTATGCGTGTATGTGTCTTTCCTGGTCTGGGGGAAACTAGACCAGGCTTTAGCTCAGTGAGTTAACACTGTATTGTAATACGCATGCAGGTTCAAATCCAAGTTAGTCACATACGTGTGTGCATACCTATGTTTGTTCATGCATGCATAAGTCTGTCTGTGTGTGTCAAATCAAATCACATTTTTAAAGAGTACAACTATCATGACTATATACAGGAAGTAGAAAATAACATGGTTATATACAGGAAGTAGAAAATAACATGGTTATATACAGGGAGTAGAAAATAACATGGTTATATACAGGGAGTAGAAAATAACATGACTATATACAGGAAGTAGAAAATAACATGGTTATATACAGGAAGTAGAAAATAACATGGTTATATACAGGGAGTAGAAAATAACATGGTTATATACAGGAAGTAGAAAATAACATGGTTATATACAGGGAGTAGAAAATAACATGGTTATATACAGGGAGTAGAAAATAACATGTGTATATACAGGGAGTAGAAAATAACATGACTATATACAGGTAGTAGAAAATAACATTACTATATACAGGGAGTAGAAAATAACATGGTTATATACAGGAAGTAGAAAATAACATGGTTATATACAGGGAGTAGAAAATAACATGGTTATATACAGGAAGTAGAAAATAACATGGTTATATACAGGGAGTAGAAAATAACATGGTTATATACAGGGAGTAGAAAATAACATGTGTATATACAGGGAGTAGAAAATAACATGACTATATACAGGTAGTAGAAAATAACATTACTATATACAGGGAGTAGAAAATAACATGGTTATATACAGGAAGTAGAAAATAACATGGTTATATACAGGGAGTAGAAAATAACATGACTATATACAGGAAGTAGAAAATAACATGGTTATATACAGGGAGTAGAAAATAACATGGTTATATACAGGGAGTAGAAAATAACATGACTATATACAGGAAGTAGAAAATAACATGACTATATACAGGGAGTAGAAAATAACATGGTTATATACAGGAAGTAGAAAATAACATGGTTATATACAGGAAGTAGAAAATAACATGGTTATATACAGGAAGTAGAAAATAACATGGTTATATACAGGGAGTAGAAAATAACATGGTTATATACAGGGAGTAGAAAATAACATGGCTATATACAGGGAGTACCGAGTCGATGTGCAGTGGTATGAGGTAATAACATGGCTATATACAGGGAGTACAGAGTCGATGTGCAGTGGTATGAGGTAATAACATGGCTATATACAGGGAGTACCGAGTCGATGTGCAGTGGTATGAGGTAATAACATGGCTATATACAGGGAGTACAGAGTCGATGTGCAGTGGTATGAGGTAATAACATGGCTATATACAGGGAGTACCGAGTCGATGTGCAGTGGTATGAGGTAATAACATGGCTATATACAGGGAGTACAGAGTCGATGTGCAGTGGTATGAGGTAATAACATGGCTATATACAGGGAGTACCGAGTCGATGTGCAGTGGTATGAGGTAATAACATGGCTATATACAGGGAGTACCGAGTCGATGTGCAGTGGTATGAGGTAATAACATGGCTATATACAGGGAGTACCGAGTCGATGTGCAGTGGTATGAGGTAATAACATGGCTATATACAGGGAGTACCGAGTCGATGTGCAGTGGTATGAGGTAATAACATGGCTATATACAGGGAGTACCGAGTCGATGTGCAGTGGTATGAGGTAATAACATGGCTATATACAGGGAGATTTTTTTACACTTTAGGGCATTTAGCAGACGCTCTTATCCAGAGCGACTTACAGCGACTTACCCTGGCGTTGCAAACACCATGCGCTTCCATCTGAGCTACACGGGACTATATGACATATGACAGAAAAGCTGTGTGTGTGTGCGCGCGTGTGTGTGGGAATATGTAGTGTGTGGACGTGTTTAACTATTCTTGTGGGGACCAGAACTGGAACCAGAAGTCCCTACAAGAATAGTAAATGAACAAACATTTGACCAACTGGGGACATTTTGTTGGTCCCAACGAGGTCAAATGCTATTTCTAGGGGGTTTAGGGTTAAGGTTAGAATTAGGTTTAGGTTTAGGGTTAGGAGCTAGGGTTAGTTTTAGGGCTAGGAGCTAGGTTTAGGGTTAGGTTTAGGTTAGGTTAGGTTTAGGGTTAGGGCTAGGGCTAGGAGCTAGGTTTAGGGTTAGGGTTAGGTTAGGTTAGGTTTAGGGTTAGGGCTAGGGCTAGGAGCTAGGGTTATGGTTATGGTTAAGGTTTAGGGTTAGGTTTAGGGTTAAGGCTAGGGCTAGGAGCTAGGGTTATGGTTATGGTTAAGGTTTAGGGTTAGGTTTAGGGTTAGAGGTTAGGGAAAATCAGATTTTGAATGAGACTGAATTGTGTGTCCCCACAAGGTTAGCTGTACAAGACTGTGTATGTGTGTGTTCTCCTCCTGCCTTCTTCACGACTGTATTGGTGTGTTTGGACAATTATAGATCCTTAGTGATTTGGACACCGAGGAACTTGAAGCTCTCGACCTGCTCCACTACAGCCCGTTGATGTGAATGGGGGTATGCTCGGTCCTCCGTTTCCTGTAGTCCACCATCAGCTCCATTGTCTTGCTGACGTTGAGGGAGAGGTTGTTATCCAGGCACCACACTGCCAGGTCTCTGACCTCCTCCCTGTAGGCTGTCTCATTGTCGTCGGTGATCAGGCCTACCACCGTCGTGTCATCTGCAAACTTCATGATCGGGTTGGCAGTAGAGTATTAGAGACCCCGCAGTCGTGGGTGAACAGGAAGTACAGGAGGGAACTTAACACGCACCCCTGATGGTGTTGAACGCTGAGCTGTAGTCAATGAACAGCATTCTCACGTAGGTGTTTATTTTGTCCAATTGGGAAAGGGCAGTGTGGAGTACAGTAGAGATTGCGTCGTTGATGTACTTATTGATGAAGCCAGTGACTGATGTGGTAAACTACTCAATGCCATCGGATGAATCCCAGAACGTATTCCAGTCTGTTCTAACAAAACAGTCCTGTAGCTTAGCATCCGCTTCATCGCACAACTTCTGAATTTTAGCTTGTAAGCAGGAATCAGGAGTATAGAGTTATGGTGACATTTGCCAAATGGAGGGAGAGGGAGAGCTTTGTATGCGTCTCTGTGTGTGGAGTAAAGGTGATCTAGAGTTCTTTGCCCTCTTGTTGCACAGGTGACATGCTGGTAGAAATTAGGTTAAATGGATTTCAGTTTTCCTGCATTAAAATCACTGTCCACTAGGAGCGCCGCCTCTGGATGAGCATTTTCTTGTTGGCTTATGGCCCTTTATAGCTGGTCGAGTGTGGTCTTAGTGCCAGCATCGGTTTGTGGTGGTAAATAGACAGCTATGAAAAATGAAGGTGAAAACTCTATTGGTAAATATTATGGTCTACAGCTTATCGGGAGGTATTCTAACTCAGGTCAGAGAGCTAAAGAAAGCAGTCAAGGGGTCAGTGTGAGGCTGAAGGTTAGTGTTTCACTACAGTACATTTTTCTTTGTCACAGTGATACTGTAGCTAGAGGGAGAGTGAGCTTTTGTGCTGATGAGTGCAAACATATTTCAATCCAGATCCCTCATTGCTTTCCCAATTAGCAGGTAATACAAAATAACATTACAGTGCTACCCTCACCAAGATATGTTCCTAAACACATCAGTGTAGTTACTCCAACACTTAAATTGCACACTCTAAAAGTTCCCCACCTCAGTAACCCCAAATTACATACACAAGTCAAATGTAAACTATTTACCTTAATACACCCAAATTACACAGACCATTTCAGTCACCCAATTACCCCACATACAATAAAACATTAGAGTACTTGATTAAGTCTACACCAAAATCGGTTACACAGTTACACACGCATGCACGCGAGCATGCACACACACAAACACACACAGCTTTTCTGTCATCTGTGCTTACTGACTGCACATTACCGTATTAAAGGTGCGTGTTCCATCCAGGCACTGTTCAGATGTGTTGCAGTAGCAGCAGCTTCCAGCCCAGACAGGTTGGCCACATCATGGGTATTTTCACCCCATCGTTTCCTTTACACCAGCAGTCTGAGTAACAGCATTCCTCTTTGCCTGGCTGACATATAAATCAACAAGTTCTTCTCGGAGCTGCCTGTCTGTTCGGCTGACTAGGTGGAAAAGATGCACAGGGAAAAGAGTGGAGAGCAGACAGTAAGTTACCAGTATTCCGCTGCTGTGTTTGAATATTGGTTCTAGCCAGACACCAGGATCCAGACCAGACGTGCCAGTCCAAAGGGTTAGTCTTTAGTTCTGTAACCATCTAGAGAACCCTTTTGTGTCCTCTGATAGAACATAGTGTACACTCCGCTTATCCAAATGGAATGCTTGAATTCCAGAACTATCTTAATATATCCCTCCCCCCACCACCTCTCTCTCTCTCTCTCTCTCTCTCTCTCTCTCTCTCTCTCTCTCTCTCTCTCTCTCGCTCTGTGTTTGCAGTGTGTGTGTTCTGAACCCAAGCTTTAGTTTCGTGGTAGATTGACTGACAGAGAGAGGTAGATGCACACCACAGCACCTCCCAGAGAGACATAATGTATGGCGCTGAATCTAACACTCCTCTACTGCCACCTAGTGTTGTTTCTAATACTCTAGTGCCACCTAGTGTTGTTTCTAATACTCTACTGCCACCTAGTGTTGTATATAATACTATTCTACTGCCACCAAGTGTTGTATATAATACTCTTCTACTGCCACCTAGTGTTGTATCTAATACTCTACTGCCACCTAGAGTTGTATCTAATACCCTTCTACTGCCACCTAGTGTTGTATCTAATACTCTACTGCCACCTAGAGTTGTATCTAATACCCTTCTACTGCCACCTAGTGTTGTATCTAATACTCTACTGCCACCTAGTGTTGTATCTAATACTCTACTGCCACCAAGTACTGAGGAAAAGGGCATCTGTTTAACAGGCTCCTGACCAATTGTGCTTCTGCGTTGGGAAGGGCCCACCAGTAAGCATTTCACTGTTAGTCTATATCTGTCGTTTACGAAGCATGTGACAAATAATATTAAATTTGATTTTATTCAATGCTGCTCCATTTGACATTGCAGCCACCTTGGTATAGCTGTCTTCTGTAGACTGTTAAATAATAAACCAGGACAAAATAAATCAAATACAGAGGGCCTCCCGAGTGGCTCAGTGGTCTAAGGCACTGCATCGCAGTGCAAGCTGAGTGCTACATATGTGGTTTTCGAGCCCAGTCTGTGTCGCAGACGGCCGCGACCGGGAGACCCATGAGGCGACGTCCAATTGGCCCAGCGTCGTCTGGGTTAGGGGAGGGTTTGGCTGGCCGGGATGTCCTTGTCCCATCGCACTGTAGTGACTCCTATGGCGGGCCGGGCACATGCACGGTTAAAACGTTCGCCAGGTGTACAGTGTTTCCTCCGACACATTGGTGCGGCTGGCTTCTGATTTAAGCGTGCATTGTGTCGAAGAAGCAGTGCGGCTTAGCGGGGTTGTGTTTCAGAGGACGCACTCCTCTCCCGAGGCTACGGTGCTGATACAGTATGAGGATACAGCAGCAGTAGGAGGCCTAACTAACCATCACATTGTGTAGGCCTTCCTCTCTGCATCTGATAAGCACCATCTGACACAGGGAAGGAAACATGCCACAGCACCACCCACGCTGCAGCACTTCGCTTCCTGTCTGTCTTCAGGGCTATTGGAAGATCAGTTAGCACTTATTCTGCTGAAGTTTCCCTTTGATGTTACTCTGGGTGACAAAATAAAACAACCTATGGACGCATAGGTTTTTGGATACATCACCCTCATAATGTTTTTGAAATAAAGTGATAGGGGTATTTAGCAAAATAATGATACCTGTAGGATAGTGGACACTGCAGTATTGTCAGGGGATGTCAAACATCAGGAGTGAGGTAGAATTCAGGTGTAATTATGTGGTATTTATTTACAGGTGCAGAAAGCAAATAAAGCTGGATCCAAAATATGTTACAAATGTCAGTTAGCAGATGCTTTTATCCAAAGCGACTTACAGTTGATGTTGATAAACAACACTGGCATTTATAAATATTAAACTTATAACTAAATGGCCAAATAACTGAAGCTATTCGCTTCTAAGGCAGAGCGCCTTCAAACTAGGCAGAGCACCTAGACTTTAATGTTGACAATGTTAATCATTACTCACACAGCTGAGTTTAAGAGAGCCGTGGGGCAACATGTCACTTCAGCCTAATCTCTCCTGAAAATGAGCATTGAGCAACCTGAACAGGTTTTTATCTTAATTTAACTAGTTAAGAACAAATTCATATTTACAATAACAGCCTACCTACAGAGTCAGCCCCTGGAGCAAATTAGGGTTAAGTGCCTTGCTCAAGGACACATCAACAGGTTTTTCACCTTGTCAGCTCGGGTATTCAAAACAGCAACCTTACGGTTATTGGCCCAATGCTCTAACCGCTAGGCTACCTGGCGCACCAGGTTAAAACCCCTCACACTGAATAGCTCGGAATAATAATTAATACTTTTCAGAAGTTTCAATATCAATAGTCAAAACATAATATATTCTATCATATTAGGATATAATATAAGTATAACGATATTAGGAAAACATCCCTCAACATAGAACATTCTAATTATTGAGCTCACAAACTTGCTGGACATCTATGGACATTGTGACGTGTGTGAATATAGGAGAGAGCCAGGTGCAGGAGATGGTGTGGATGATTCCGTATGTGATGACTCCATGTGATTCTCCTGTGTGATCATAAAAATGTCTCTGGTGGTTTCTCTGACATACCCAGACCCTATTGGTCGACTACCTAAAGTGTGAATGGGAATGGGGATGGACATGGGCGTAAGCGGAATCCCTAAACTAATGTACTATCCATAAAATGTCCAGCTGCGCCTGAATCTACTAGCGCCTTACACTGGGGAATAGCACAAAATTCAGGAAAGGAAACAGAAAGGTAGAGGTGTGTAACAGAGGACTCTGGGTAAGTGTGGTGCTGTTACCTGGGGTGACGCCAGAGTGCCCTGCCTGCCGCCTCTAGACCCAGCACTCTGAAAACAACGGGCCGCCGAATGTCCTTGGCGGCCACAGGAGGAGCACTGAACCCGGCTCCCTCAACGACTCCGGACGGCCGTCCCACCCATTTCCATGGGAACGGGACCTGGTGTGGATAAGGGTGGTAAGAGCGGGACCCCAACAGGACGTCCGCAAGAGGCTAACAGATTGTCCAGCCTGATGGCCATATCCACTAGTTGGTCGAAACTCAACTGGGCATCCCGACAGGCTAGCTCTCGACGGACGTCCTCATGCAAACTGCATCTGAAATGGTCAATGAGGGCCCGCTCATTCCACCCCGACCCGGCCGCCAAAGTCCGGAATTCCTGCGCACTCCTCGTCCCCTGTCTCAGGTGGAAAAGGCGCTCGCCCGCCTCTCTTCCTTCTGGTGGATGGAACTCCCCGAAGTCGTCCAACGCTGCTCCCTCTCTCCAGGTTGCGTTGGCCCACTCCAGGGCTTTCCATGTTAGACAGGAGACAAGAGCGGACACCTTCTCCCGGTCAGATGGAGGAGGGGAGACAGTGCTGAACGCCAGCTCCAATTGCAGGAGGAACCCCTGGCACTTTGCAGCGGCTCCGTCGTATTCCCGGGGAAGGGAAATGTGGATTCCACTGATAGGTAGTGGTGGGGTGCTGGAACCCACAGTAGTCGGAACCACACTCGCTGATGGGGAGGCTCCACCCTCTGGTCGGTTGCTCTCCAGTCGTTGGACCGCCCGGAGAACCAGATCCATCGCCTCTCCTAGGCTGGCGAGCATGGTGGAGTGCTCCCCCACTCTCTCCATTACCCCGGTCATGCCTGTTGCTCCTGCTGGCTCCATGATGTGGTCGGTTATTCTGTGACAAGTGTGAATATAGGAGAGAGCCAGGCGCAGGAGATGGTGTGGAACAAAGGTATACATTTAATACTGAGCAAGTATATTCCACAATAGAAGAGAAAAGGCACAACTGTTCCAGTAAACCACGAATGGTGCTACATTAACTAGGCAACCGCCTAGAGCACAAAACCACGAGTAATAAATATGTCTACTCGGATGTGACAACACCATGTACATACACTGCCACAATAAACAATAACCGACAAGGACACGAGGGAACAGAGGGAACATATAAACATGAAGTAATTGGGGGAAATGAGAACCAGGTGTGCGTAATGACAAGACAAGACAAATGGATAATGAAGGAGGGAGCGGCAGTGGCTAGAAAGCCGGTGACGACGATCGCCGAAGCATGCCCGAACAAGGGGATGAGGCAACTTCAGATGGAGTCGTGACAGACATGACCAGTGTGCTCCTGGTCAGTCTACAAACAATCCCTGGTGGTGAGTAGGCCTTGCCTGGCTGCCCATCCACATCACTCCGGCCCACTGATGTTTCTTTTCCGTGATGAGTCTGGATTTGCCTCCCTCCAGGACGATTTCTAGAACGTGAACACATTCTGACCATTCTGATTGGTCCCAGAAACCGATGGGTTGGGCCAGACCAGCCTACATGATGACGTTATCAACTTTGATACTCTGATTGGTTACATTTGTTAGAGACGATCCAATCGCTGATGAATTTGTTTTGTACAACACTCCTCATTTTGAAGTCAGCACAAACAGCTTCTAGGATGGCAGTTTCAGACTGAATGTACGTAGTGATCATAGAGCAGGGTGAGTCGTCAGGCAAGAGTAGGCCTCCAGGTCGGCAATACAAAGTAACTTTAAACTCTACACAATGTTACAAGTTTGACTCGCCTGTGATATTTTATGTAAGAAATGCAATGCATTTTAAGGCTTTAGCAACACACTCTGGTAAATGACTCACAGAAACTGTAACAAACATCTTCAATACGTGTTTAGCGCCATTCAGTGGACAGCAATAGAAGGAAATGTCCCACGTGACTCTCAGTCAAGTCTGACTGTTACAGTAATCAGGTCTGTAATTACATTTGTATTTTATTTTATTTAACCAGGTAACCAGGTAACACAGAGTTACACATGGGTTATACAAACTTATAGTCAATAACACAATAGAACATCTATGTACAGTGTGTGCAAGTTGAGTAAGATTAGGGAGATAAGACAATAAATAGGCCATAGTGGCAAAATAATTACAAGTTAGCATTAACACTGGAGTGATAGATGTGCAGATGATGATGTCACGAACGCCAATGAAGATTCCCCTGTCGACCACCAGAGGTCCCAATCTCCAGAATACTAACCTTACTTAGAACTCGATTTCCCAAGTACCCTCATTCAGAGACTGATTACGGCACACCTGATCCTCATCAATAGACTATTTATTCCCTGCGAAGTCTTGTTTTGCCTGTCTGTATTTCTGAGCATTCTATATCATGGTTTCTCCTGCCTGTGGTTTGTCCACGTTTGATGCCCTTACTCTTATATTGTTATTCGCATTGGTATATAGTCCTAAGACTGTTTGTTCGTTAAGCATATGGATCCTAACCAGCCTGAGTCGGTGTTACAGATGATGTGCAAATAGAGATACTGGGGTGCAAATGAACGAAACAATAACAATATGGGGATGAGGTAGTAGGCTGGGCTATTTACAGATGGGCTATATACAGGTGCAGTGATCGGTAAGCTGCTCTGACAGCTGATGCTTAAAGTTATTGAGGGAGATAGGAACCTCTAGCTTCAAGGATTTTTGCAATTTGTTCCAGTCATTAGCAGCAGAGAACTGGAAGGAATGGCGGCCACCTACTGTCACTGATCAAAAGACTTTGATACACAGATGATGATGATGTTGTGGTTTCTTACTCAGAGTAAGTCCTTGTGTCAATTATGTAAGCTCTCCCAGTGTAGTAGCCTACAGATGCCTATGTTATGGTAGTACATATAATTATGTAAGCTCTCCCAGTGTAGTAGCCCCCCATTCACAGACATAGAGGCTGACATACCACTGGACTGAATGGTCACAGCCTCCCATTCACAGACATAGAGGCTGACATACCACTGGACTGAATGGTCACAGCCTCCCATTCACATACATAGAGGCTGACATACCACTGGACTGAATGGTCACAGCCTCCCATTCACAGACATAGAGGCTGACATACCACTGGACTGAATGGTCACAGCCTCCCATTCACAGACATAGAGGCTGACATACCACTGGACTGAATGGTCACAGCCTCCCATTCACAGACATAGAGGCTGACATACCACTGGACTGAATGGTCACAGCCTCCCATTCACAGACATAGAGGCTGACATACCACTGGACTGAATGGTCTTGACATTTCTGTATGACACCTAAGCTGTTGTAAGGATACTGTGTCACATTGGCTGACAGCTCTCTCTGAAAGGTGCTGTGTGACATGTGTTTCTGTCACCATGTGCAAACAAAACCCAATGCAAACATGGATCACATAACAGCAATTGGGAGTGTTCACCAGATGCTGATAACAGTGGGTTGGTTGGGTTATGTTTAAGCAATAAGGCACGAAGAGGTGTGGTATATGACCAATATACCACAGCTAAGGGCTGTTCTTAGGCACAACGTGGAGTGCCTGGATACAGCACATAGCCGTGGAATATGGGCCATATACCACAACCCCCCAAGGTGCCTTATTGCTATTATAAACTGCTTACCAACGTAATTAGAACAGTAAAAAGTAATACGGTCTCATATACAACGGCTTTCAGCCAATCAGCATTCAGGGCTCAAACCACCCAGTTTATAATATGGATTATGTAGCACAGGAGGTTGGTGGCACTTTAAATGGGGAGGACAGGCTTGTGGTAATGGCTGGAGAAGAATATGTGGAATGGTATCAAATATATCAAACACATGGTTTCCAGTAGATATAAACCCCACCTCTTCGATGCCATTCCATTTACTTAGTTCCAGACATTATTATGAGCCGCCCTCCCCTCAGCAGCCTTCACTGTTATGTAGTTATGGGTTATTCACTTATATCAGTGTTATTATGTCATGGCCTGGATCCCTACCAAGGTGTTTAATGAACTCTATTGACTGAGCTCTGATCAGCTAAAGTCATGCTAATTGTGTAGGCCGTCATTGTAAATAATATTTTTTTCTTAACTGACTTTCCTAGTTAAATAAAGGTTGAATGTAAAAAACATATTAATTGTCTAGTAAAAAACTGTTTCTACTAAGTCTTGGCTCTCTCAGGTTGTTGTTTGCATTGATATTAGTCTCCCTCTTCTGGTAGTTAGTGGTATGTTTCAGACAAGAATCCTCAACCACAGTTCATGAGGGCCTCAGTGTCTGCTGGTTGTCTTTCTGGAATTTCATGGCCTATAGATTATTCCATAGTATCTTTAATGATTTCCTATATTATGAAAATGTTGAGATATCCTGCCCCTGCAAAACACATAGTGAAGAATACTCCTATTAAGCCAAAGGCTAGCATAGTGAGGAAGGGGTAGTAGGCCTTGATGTGGAGTAGAATGCCATCAAAGGAAGTACATAGCCATGTTATTTTCTGCTCCCTGTATATAGTCATGTTATTTTCTACTCCCTGTATATAGCCATGTTATTTTCTACTCCCTGTATATAGTCATGTTATTTTCTACTTCCTGTATATAGCCATGTTATTTTCTACTCCCTGTATATAGTCATGTTATTTTCTACTCCCTGTATATAACCATGTTATTTTCTACTCCCTGTATATAGTCATGTTATTTTCTACTCCCTGTATATAGCCATGTTATTTTCTACTCCCTGTATATAACCATGATATTTTCTACTCCCTGTATATAGTCATTTTATTTTCTACTTCCTGTATATAACCTTGATATTTTCTACTTCCTGTATATAGTCATGTTATTTTCTACTCCCTGTATATAACCATGTTATTTTCTACTCCCTGTATATAACCATGTTATTTTCTACTCCCTGTATATAGTCATGTTATTTTCTACTCCCTGTATATAACCATGTTATTTTCTACTCCCTGTATATAGTCATGTTATTTTCTACTCCCTGTATATAGCCATGTTATTTTCTACTCCCTGTATATAACCATGTTATTTTCTACTCCCTGTATATAGTAATGTTATTTTCTACTCCCTGTATATAACCATGTTATTTTCTACTCTCTGTATATAACCATGTTATTTTCTATTCCCTGTATATAGTCATGTTATTTTCTACTCCCTGTATATAACCATGTTATTTTCTACTCTCTTTATATAACCATGTTATTTTCTACTCCCTGTATATAACCATGTTATTTTCTACTCCCTGTATATAACCATGTTATTTTCTACTCCCTGTATATAACCATGTTATTTTCTACTCTCTGTATATAACCATGTTATTTTCTATTCCCTGTATATAGTCATGTTATTTTCTACTCCCTGTATATAACCATGTTATTTTCTACTCTCTTTATATAACCATGTTATTTTCTACTCCCTGTATATAGCCATGTTATTTTATACTCCCTGTATATAGCCATGTTATTTTCTACTTCCTGTATATAACCATGTTATTTTCTACTCTCTGTATATAACCATGTTATTTTCTATTCCCTGTATATAGTCATGTTATTTTCTACTCCCTGTATATAACCATGTTATTTTCTACTCTCCTTATATAACCATGTTATTTTCTACTCCCTGTATATAACCATGTTATTTTCTACTCCCTGTATATAACCATGTTATTTTCTACTCCCAGTATATAGCCATGTTATTTTCTACTTTCTACGTAATTAAGCATTTCACTGTTAGTCTACACCTGTTGTTTAAGAAAGCGTGACAAATAACATTTGATTAGATTTTAAATTTCATGATTTTGTTTTGAGATGTGGTACCACAATAATTAATCCAATAACTCAGGTTCAAATGGCACCCTATTCCCTATATAGTGCACTACTTTTGTCCATTTTATTTTATTTAACCTTTATGTAAGCAGGTTGTCATGCTGAGACCACGGCCTCTTTCACAGATAACCCCTGCGTGAACACATCAATAAACAACAATTACACAATGCATGAAAAGCAAACACAACACACAAAAATCTAAACACAATCATATAAAAGAAACACATTCTTAAGTAAAAAGGCCCTCTAACATCCGCCTGAATTTCCCTAGAGGGACTAAAGGACTTTTACAAGCAGATTTGCAAAAAAACTAAAAACAGGTAGAGAATGAAGGGATCTCCAGGGTTAGCCGTCCCTGAGTCCGGGTCTAGTAACCTCTATGTCTGCAGGTTAACAATGAGGTAAGGTATGGCAGAAGCTTTGCAAGAGGAGCACAATGCATCGATTTATGAGACTTCAAGGAGGGCCAGCCTACTTCCTGATACAAAATGCAATGATGTGTACTGAACCTGTCGCCTGTAATATAGTGCAACTGTGTCCAATGGCTTCAATACAGAGGCAGCTGCGTTCATATAGGTGATATCGCCACAGTCAATAATCGGAATGAATGTTGACTGAATGATTTGTTTTCCGTTATTTAACGACCTGTTCCTAAACAAGAAGCCTATTAGCCTTAACTAACTCATCAACATGCATTTCTGAAAGGGCACCGTCCAAAATATGTACAGTTGAAGTCGGAAGTTTACATACACCTCAGCCAAATACATTTAAACTTTCCTGACATTTAATCCTAGTAAACGTTTCCTGTCTTAGGTCAGTTAGGATCACCACTTTATTTTAAGAAGTTGAAATGTCAGAATAATAGTAGAGAGAATGATTTATTTCAGCTTTTATTTATTTCATCACATTCCCAGTGGGTCAGAAGTTTACATACAATCAATTAGTATTTGGTAGAATTGTCTTTAAATTGTTTAACTTGGGTCAAACGATTCGGGTAGCCTTCCACAAGCTTCCCACAATAAGTTGGGTGAATTTTGGCCCATTCCTCCTGACAGAACTGGAGTAACTGAGTCAGGTTTGTAGGCCTCCTTGCTCGCACACGCTTTTTCAGATCTGCCCACAAATTTTCTATAGGGTTGAGGTCAGGGCTTTGTGATGGCCACTCCAATACCTTGTTGTCCTTATGCCTTTTTGCCACAATTTTTGGAAGTATGCTTGGGGTCATTGTCCATTTGGAAGACCCATTTGCAACCAAGCTTTAACTTCTTGACTGATATCTTGAGATGTTGCTTCAATATATCCAAATAATTTTCCTTCCTCATGATGCCATCTATTTTGTGAAGTGCATCAGCCCCTCCTGCAGCAAAGCACCCCCACAACATGATGCTGCCACCCCCGTGCTTCACGGTTGGGATGGTGTTCTTCGGCTTACAAGCCTCCCCCTTTTTCCTCCAAACATAACAACGGTCATTATGGCCAAACAGTTCTATTTTTGTTTGATCAGACCAGAGGACATTTCTCCAAAAAGTACAATCTTTGTCCCCATGTGCAGTTGCAAACCGTAGTCTGGCTTGTTTATGGGGGTTATGGAGCAGTGGCTTCTTCCTTGCTGAGTGGCCTTTCAGGTTATGTCGATATAGGACTCGTTTTACTGTGGATATAGATACCATTTGTACCTGTTTCCTCCAACATCTTCACAAGGTCCTTTGCTGTTGTTCTGGGATTGATTTTCACTTTTCACACCAAAGTATGTTCATCTCTAGGAGACAGAACGCGTCTCCTTCCTGAGCGGTATGACGGCTGCATGGTTCCATGGTGTTTATACTTGCATACTATTGTTTGTACAGATGAACGTGGTACCTTCAGGCGTTTGGAAATTGCTCCCAAGGATGAACCGGACTTGGAGGTCTACAATTTATTTTCTGAGGTCTTGGCTGATTTCTTTTGATTTTCCCATAATGTCGAGCAAGGTTGAAGGTAGGCCTTGAAATACATCCACAGGTACACCTCCAATTGACTCAAATTATGTCAATTAGCTTATCAGAAGCTTCTAAAGCCATGGCATCATTTTCTGGAAT
The DNA here is from genome assembly GCA_023634145.1 of Thymallus thymallus. NCBI lineage: Eukaryota > Metazoa > Chordata > Actinopteri > Salmoniformes > Salmonidae > Thymallus > Thymallus thymallus. The sequence goes on along the minus strand of CM042393.1, from coordinate 5,626,762 downwards.
TTTCAAAGCTGTTTAAAGGCACAGTCAACTTAGTGTATGTAAACGTCTGACCCACTGGAATAGTGATATAGTGAATTATAAGTTAAATAATCTGTCTGTAAACAATTGTTGGAAGAATGACTTGTGTCATGCCAAAACTATAGTTTGTTAACATGACATCTGTGGAGTGGTTGAAAAATTACTTTTAAGTGTATGAAGTAATTGGGGGAAAAAAACAACCTAAGTGTATGTAAACTTCCGACTTCAATTGTATGCATAAATCATCAGATACATTCTTATGTGATTTGGAAAACAACATATACTTGGTTTTACCTGCATTAAGTACAAATTTCAGATCAATAAAGGACATTCCTGCAGCGCAATAAATGCTGATTGAAGCTCTGACAGAGCCTGGTCAGCTGTGGGGGCAATAGCACCTGCTGTCTCGACCTATGAATGCTCAGCTATGAAAAGCCAACTAACATTTACTCCTGAGGTGCTGACTTGTTGCACCCTCTATAACAACTGTGATTATTATTTGACCCTGCTGGTCATCTTTGAACGTTTGAACATCTTGTAGAACGATCTGGCTTTAACAGCCATGTACTTTTATAATCTCCCCAGCCAGAAGAGGACTGGCCACACCTCAGAGCCTGGTTCCTCTCTAGGTTTCTTCCTAGGTTACTGCCTTTCTAGGGAGTTTTTCCAAGCCACCTTGCTTCAACATCTGCATTGCTTGCTCTTTGGGGTTTTAGGCTGGGTTTCTGTATAAGCACTTTGTGACATCTGCTAATGTAAAAAGGGCTTTATAAATAAATGTGATTGATTGCTAGCATACATCACAGTGTCATCTGCATAGAGGTAATCATCTGCACAGTGTCATCTCTCCCGAGTCCATATGGGGGTTGCAGTGATGGGACAACACTGTAACTACCAATTAGATATCACGAAATTGGGGAGAAAAAGGGGTAGTAAAAGAAAATACAACATTTAGAGTAGAAACATTTTTTAAAGAAAGCGACACATAGAAATAACACACATTTCTATATGAATTTGGTCAGGTCGCCCAAAAAGTTACATATTGCAGCTTTAAGGTAAATAGTGAAAAGAACCGGACCAAGAATGGATCCCTGTGCAACACCCTTTATTATGGCCAGATAACCTGATTAACACCAGCAGTAAATACACAGTGTGTTCTGTCCTTTAAATCATGTTCTAACCAGCTACGAGCCTGCTCCCTACAAGCCTGCTCCCTACAAGCCTGCTCCCTACAAGCCTGCTCCCTACAAGCCTGGTCCCTACAAGCCTGGTCCCTACAAGCCTGCTCCCTACAAGCCTGCTCCCTACAAGCTTGGTCCCTACAAGCCTGCTCCCCACAAGCCTGCTCCCTACAAGCTTGGTCCCTATAAGCCTGCTCCCTACAAGCCTGCTCCCTACAAGCCTGCACCCTACAAGCCTGCTCCCTACAAGCTTGGTCCCTATAAGCCTGCTCCCTACAAGCTTGGTCCCTACAAGCTTGCTCCCTACAAGCTTGGTCCCTACAAGCATGCTCCCTACAAGCTTGGTCCCTATAAGCCTGGTCCCTACAAGCTTGGTCCCTATAAGCCTGCTCCCTACAAGCTTGGTCCCTATAAGCCTGCTCCCTACAAGCTTGGTCCCTGCAAGCCTGCTCCCTACAAGCCTGCTCCCTACAAGCCTGGTCCCTACAAGCTTGGTCCCTATAAGCCTGGTCCCTACAAGCCTGGTCCAGGTCAATTGATGAGAGCCTCTGAATAAGTAATGAGTGATCCACAGTGTTGAAGGCTTTAGACAGGCCAATAGAAGGGCCGCACAGGGTTTCCTCTTATCCAAACAATTAGAACATAATTTAAAACCAAAGAAGTAGCAGAGGTGGTGCTATGACCTGGTCTGAAACCTGACTGGTTCACATTTAGAATACATTTCCTAGTTAACAAGGATGTAACAAGGATGTATTTACCAAGGATTGTAGAATTTTTGCTAAGCAAGAGAGAAGTGGGGCGATAATTATTTAGGTCACACAGGTCACCAACTCTGTGAAGGTGGAGTATATGGGCCGACTTTCAGACACTGGGGATGGTACCAGAAATAATTGTAAGATCCTGGGGATGGTACCAGACCCTGGGGATGGTAACAGAAATAATTGTAAGGTTAAAAATATGTGCTAAAGATTCTTCAATCAAAGGAGCAGAAAGCTGCAGCAAGAAAGGATCAAGCCAATCAGCCCCAGCTAATTTTTTATTACATCCATCTAGTGCAAGACCTCAAGCACATCACTGGTAGAAAGTTGTTGAAATGAAAACAAAGATTCACATGAAGATTCAATGCGCGTACCAATAGAAAGCATTGGGAGTGAGTAGCTCTGTTTTTTACCGTCAAAACTGTGATTATACAGTGGGGAGAACAAGTATTTGATACACTGCCGATTTTGCAGGGTTTCCCACTTACAAAGCATGTAGAAGTCTGTAATTTTTATCATAGGTACTCTTCAACTGTGAGTGACGGAATCTAAAACAAAAATCCAGAAAATCACATTGTATGATTTTTAGTAATTAATTTGCATTATTTTCAACCTCTCCCAGACCGAGTCTGTAATACCTACATTTTTCAAGAAGACCACCATAGTCCATGTGCCCAAGAAAGCAAAGGTAAGCTGTCTAAATGACTACCGTCCCGTAGCACTCACATCGGTAGCCATGAAGTGCTTTGAAAGGCTGGTGATGGCTCACATCCACACCATCATTCCGGAAACCCTAGACCCACTCCAATTCGCATACCGCCCCAGCCGATCCACAGATGACGCAATCTCAATCGCACTCCACACTGCCCTTTCCCACCTGGACAAAAGGAACATCTATGTGAGAATGCTGATAATTGACTACAGCTCAGCGTTCAACACCATAGTGCCCACTAAGCTCCTTACTAAGCTAAGGACCCTGGGACTAAACACCTCCCTCTGCAACTGGATCCTGGACTTCCTGACGGGCCGCCCCCCAGGTGGTAAGGGTAAGCAACAATACATCTGCCACGCTGACACTGGAGCCCCTCAGGGGTGCATGCTTAGTCCCCTCCTGTACTCCCTGTTCCCCCACAACTGCATGGTCAAGCACGTCTCCAACACCATCATTAAGTTTGCTGAGGACACAACAGTGATGAGACAGTCTATAGGGAGGAGGTCAGAGACCTGGCAGTGTGGTGCCAGGACAACAACTTCTCCCTCAATGTGAGGAAGACAAAGGAGATGATTGTGGACTATAGGAAAAGGAAGACCGAGCATGCCCTTATTAACATCGACTGGGCTGATGTGGAGCGGGTCGAGAGCTTCAAGTTCCTTGGTGTCCACATCACCAACAAACTATCATGGTCCAAACACACCAAGACAGTCGTGCACGACAACATGGAGGCGGCTTGAGGTAAAAAAATTTACATTTAATTATTTGGCAACAGCTCTGGTGGACATTCCTTCAATCAGCATGCCAATTGCACGCTCCATCAAAACTTCTATGGCATTGTGTTGTGTGACAAAACTGCACGTTTAAGAGTGGTCTTTTATTGTCCCCAGAAGAAGGTGCACATGTGTAATAATCATGCTGTTTAATCCGTTTATTGCTCTGCCACACCTGTCAGGTGGATGGATTATCCTGTCTGGTGGATGGATTATCCTGTCAGGGGGATAGATTATCCTGTCAAAAGGATGGGTTATCCTGTCAGGGGGTGGATTATCCTGTCAAGGGGTTGGATTATCCTGTTAAGGAGATGGATGATCCTGTCAGGGAGATGGATTGTCCTGTTAGGGGGATGGATTATCCTGTCAGGGAGATGGATTATCCTGTCAGGGGGATGGATTATTCTGTCAGGGAGATGGATTA